>CM031375.1:68778777-69125428 GCA_018208015.1 Medicago ruthenica | reverse complement strand
TTTCAAATAAAGAGGAAAGTTGTTTGTCTTATTATGAAAATATCTCATATTGCAATCCTTCCAAATAATAAAAAGAACTAAAATCCAAATTATGTTAAAAGTCAAATGAGACTTGTTGGAAAAACCCCAAGAACTCAAAACTAAGTAAAATGCTCAATTAATATATCATGAAGAGTCGTAAAAAAACTAACCAACCGATATCAAAAACCAAAGTTGTGGGGTTGAGATATTTTACTTGTAGAGTTGAGGGGTTGGGATATTTTACAATGATAACAAGTTGATTATGAGAGGAATCTGATATGAAGAATAGAAAATAGGAGAATGAAAATTTGAAGATATAAGTCATGAATTCATGGGTATCTCTTTGTAGAAAAATCAAAAAGAATTCAGGATTTAATTCAACTTGTCCTATTCCCTCTTATCGTGGCACAAATAAATATATTCCAAAAAAAAAAAGATTTATAGAAGTGACACCATATATTCCACACGAGTCATTGACAATAGTTATAAACACCGGACCACATTCAGGACCACATTTATAGTTAAAAAAAAAAAAAAAAAGATGACCACATTTTTAAGCTTACATTTCGCACGATACGTACAAAAAAATTAGAGAAAAAAATGATAACTTTTTTTAAGGAGAAAAACTGATAACTTGTACGCTCAAAGGCAGAAGTTACGAGACTAATAATTAAATATTGTACGATTGATAAGAAAATTTATTGTGTAATTTAATAATTTATACATAAATGAAAACTTAGCAAATAACAATTTTTTGGATGATAAAATCAATTCTCTTAAATACAATGTTTATAGATCTAGAGATATGGTATTGCATCGCATGCATAACCCTTTGATCTGATTCCATATTTTGACTTTCTCTGTTGTTAGGAAGTCAAAAGTGTAAAACGTAAATGACATAAAAGTATGTTCATTGTCGGAACACACTTTAGAAAATACAATAGAAAAAGATACATTAAGGGGTAGTAAAATTCCTAAAGTCAGAATATGTAATCAGATCACGAAGACCGTCCAAAAACACAGTCAAAATCAGATTTCATACCACTTATGCCATTGTCTCTCAATATATGACATCTTGTAACGCCCAAAATTTAGTTATTGAAATATAATTTTGAATCTCCGTGAGCTTAGCTTAGTTGGTATGGATATTGCATATTATATGCAGGGATTGGGGTTCGAACCCCAGACACCCCACTTCTCCACATTTAAAATGTGTGAGCTCTACCACTAGGCTACTTGACAAGAAAAAATTTGAACATTGAATATTTCATATCTTAAAAGTTTAAACATTTATGTTTACAATACAAAATTTATATTTTAATTTATATTGTAGTTCATTAATTTTTTGTTCTGTCCAAAGAAAACAAGTTAGCATGATCTTACAAATTTTAGATCAAGTTAAATGCCAATAACTACTTTTCAATTTAAGGATTGGATAGTTTACCGTATAAATTTACAATATAAATGAAACATTAATGTATCTTTTTTTATTATATTTTTTGCTCTCTCATTTCTCTCATTTTCCAATTCTTTAAATTAACTTTCACTACCTCTAATAAAAGTCATTTGGTAAATTAATTCATAATTTCTGTATTTCATACAATAATAATTGTGTTTTTTTGGACAAAAACTATGTTTCTTATTTTGCTTTTGGTTTTTACAATTGATTTTATCCTTAAATTTATTGTTAAATCCACATTTACATAAATATATCCAAGCTTAACTAATTTTATATTCAACTCACTTTTAAACATAATCAATTTTACAAAATCAAATTTATCACCGCATAATCAAACAAACATAGATATTTGATATAATAAAGGTTTAAATGCACTTTTAGCCCTCCTATTAAATAAAGTTTTGGTTCGTGTATTTAAAAAATATGTTTTTTCCCTTATTATTTTTTTTTCTTTCTGAATTTTGGTTTCTCGTCTCATTTTTATATCATTTTTTATGATGTGACTTATTCATTTATGATGTGAGACCGTTTATTAGATACATTTTTGTTGATATGGATATTCAATGTGGCCTAATGAGCGTTGTCACATTATAAATGAATAATCAACTTCATGAGAAAAGATCCAAAAATAAGACGACAAATCAAAACTCAATAAAATAAAATAAAGTAGGAGGATAAAAAAAATTGATTTTTTATAGGGGGACCAAAACTCTCTCTCTCTCTCTCTCTCTCTCTCTCTCTCTCTCTCATAAAAATAGAGAGATTACAAGTGTCTTTAAGCAAATAATGATAAAGGGCAGAACTTAGATACAATACCTTATGTACTGGTGGTACTGTTCTCCCAATTATAATAATATGCGTGTCTTTTTTATCAAACAATTAAAACAAATTAATTTTTATTTTTTCGGTTATCCACTCCATACGACTATAGCATGCTGACTCGCTTTCTCCTTACGACGCCCCTCCACATGGTTCTTCTTTTTCGATAAAGTCAAATTGCAATTTCAATAAGTGAATGGCTCAAAGAAGAAACCACTACCTCTTCTAACTGAGTTTCATCAACACCGTCCCTCTTTTAATCTATCTTCTTCTGCCTTATAAAGTTTATATTTTGATTAATGGGGTTACTCTGTTTTTTCTTTTCCTGGTTTGAATAACGACTTCCAAAAAATCAAACAATGTCTTTATTGTTTTATTTTTTTCCTTCAATTTTTTATCTTTGTATACAAGTGAAATAGTGGAGTAAAATTTCAACACTTTGCATTTAAACCTTTCATTAGAACATTAAGATGTCTTTAATTGGATTTTGAATGAGTAAGACAAACAAACACTAACTTAAGCGGGAAAAAAAACCAGTCGAGAACCGAGATGACAATTAAAATTAGAGTGTACATGCCACGTGTTATTTTCTGATAGGGAACAGTACCACCAGCATATAAGGTGTCATATATAAGTTTTCTCCGATGATAAATTAAGAATGAAGTGGTTGTTTACCTTTGGGGCATTTGATCTGCTATAAAATAAGATACTAGATATGACAACTTCAGTTGTAGTGGGTGGCAAGAGACTAGGATAAATTCTAAGGTACTTTTTATAATGTTCTAAACTAGTTTGTAAAAAATAGTTTAAAAATTAAAAAATTTAAGCATAATTAAACAAGGACTAAGACTACCTGTTGAAAGTTTTATAGGGACCAAAACATATGACTTTGTTTTGTTTTATGAAGACTAAAAACCATATTAACTATATTTATAGGAACCACTCATCTAACCCAACCTTAAACAGGCAATAGCTTCAATAGGGATTCGATACTTCTTACAAACATGGTGCGTGCAAAGAGCTGGTCCTCTATTTTGTGCTATGTTCAAGCCGATTGGAATTATCTTTACCGTTTTTTTGGGTTCGATTTTTTTCGGAGATGACTTTTATCTTGGAAGGTAAATGTTTAAACTAATGAATCATTTTAAATAGATTTGTTCTAGATTACCATAAAGTTTCGTGAATAATTTACCCAACAACCAATAAAAATTAGTGGCATAAACAAATTTGCAAGTAGAGTAACGCATATAGCTACCATTTACAAGTATACTCATACAGTAGCTAACTCTTATTGGTTGTTGAATAAATTATCAACAATTCTTCATGGATCACTTAGTCATCATCTTAGTAACATAGTTAATATTATCTATTGACTCCCTTTTAAGTCTTTCTTATCTTATTTTATGGGGAATTCAATGTTATCCAAAATCAAAGAAATTTTTAACATCAGTGAGAGTTTATAATGAAATTTATGTGTGACCTATAAATAAAGAAATCTCATAATTAAACCCAAACTACAACTATTTATGTCACACCCTTTTGGCAACTCCCCTTCGAGTCTAACAAAAGAAAATGACACATTCATCTATACTTCATATAGATTTAAATACAATAAAAAATAACTAGTTATATAATGTTGATAACTAATCTTATTTTGTTCTTTTCATGTTAGAAAATGACACATTATTTATTTTCATTAATTTATTATGGTAATTCAGTTTCATCAAGAAAAAAAACAATTGAAATATATTTTGATGAGAATGCTAACATTGAAATTAGTTAGAATTTGTTTAAACTTTTTTTTTTATGGTAGATAGATAAAACGACAAAAGTCAGACCTATCAATTTCGGCATTTTTGTCGGTTGAGTTAGGACTTGTGAACATAATTAATTTGTTTATAATTACATGCTAATCCCTGGTCAATTAATTTCTATTACATTTTTTTTGGTATGAAATTTTAATATTTTTGTAATTGTCTAATAGATTTTTTATAGCCATTTGTCTAATAGATTTTGTTTCGCAAAACATTGAGAATAAATTTTGCAAACGACTCTTTGCGGTTTGATTGGTGCGGTTATAATCGTGGTAGGGTTTTATGTTGTGCAATGGGGCAAAGCTTCAGAAGAAAAAGTTGAGAGAGGGATTGAAAATTTGGAGACATCATGCAATGTGGTTCCATATATTGTTACAAAACAAAGCATAATTTATGTGAATAATGTTAACAAACACTTTTCTTTTGTACAAATTAACAAAAAACATTCTAACACACAAGGATATGTACAATTTGGAATTGACCTATACATTCTAACACACTTATCATTTTGACAAAAGCTCAATGATTCGGATTGAAGATCAGAGACACTTGCACGTTTGGCGAGAGAGAAAACTTTCCTTTAGGGTGTTCCAAGCATTTGAAGTTATATAAATGTGCATAATAGTTTGGGCAATCGAAGGCGTAACCGAATTCAGGATTGATGTTGAGAGAATCAAAAGTTGATAGAAAACAAGAGAAAAGAAGAGAAAGTGCAAGAAAATAGTTGAAGTTGAATCATATTTTTCTGATTGATTGTGCTATAAGCTGTTTACAAGTATATATAGCTTTACAAGGGAAAAAGATTCCATCAAGAACCAGAGTGAATGATACCATGTAGAAATTGCTCATGGGGAAGAAAAGAAAGGGGATTCTAAGAGACTTTGAGAGAAACATGGAGAAGAAGTTTGTTCAATTCAACTCAATAAGTGATCACAAGTATAATGCAGCTATTTTGATAGTGTTCGTTTAAAGTTTTTGCACACATATTAAGAAAATGTAAAAAAGTTTTCAAAAGACATAACCCTTTTACTAAACTACCCCTAATAACTAGTGTGTTTCTCACCAAAATATAATATATTACTTAGGAAGTAGTGTACACAACATTAATCAGAGGGCATAACTGTAAAAATTTACTTTGAAAAATGAACATGAAATTCATTTCAATACAAATTTTTTTTTTTGCTACTCATTTTGAAACGGATGGAGTATTTTGAAGCCTTATTTTGATCCATTTCAATACATACAACATGCATGGGTGACACTCTTGAGTTCTGACAAATAGTAATTGTTTAACTAACAACATTATGCAGCTGCTGCAGAGCCATTAAATTTTGATACAATGTAGGGATCCAAATCTGATTTTGATAGATCCCATGTCTGAGGTAGTTAACTTAAAAACCAGGGTCTAAACTCTAAAGCAATGTTTTGGATACATGTATGTATGAATATGTATGCAAAGAAAGAATTAATATATATGCAAAGAAAGAAAATGAAATGATAATCACATAATACTTCCACGCATTCTCATGAAACTTAGATCATAACAATTAAAGAGGACATAGTACAATAATTCATTAAGCCAACAATAACAAAGGACAAGCTCATTACTACATAGATCACATTAAATAGGAAATGGTTCCATTATTCAACCACATTATGTAACAATACATTTATTCAAATACTAGCTTAGCTTGTCCTTCAACTCATCAAATGCATATTGAACTTCTATGCAAGTGATTGAACATAGTCATCCACCTCAATGAAGTTCTTGACTGCAAAATCTTTGACAATACTAGGATCAGGAATATCATTGCTAACTTTTATATACTCAGCACACCATTTCATCTCACATCCTTCTCCAATGGGTATTAAAGCTAGGTGTCCCTTGAATGATTTGTAGTACTGGAGAAGATCCCCTTCAATTATAGAATAGGTTGCTGTCCTCTTTTCATCATCAGCAGCCTCAATCCTCTCAGTCGACGACTTCGCAAGTTGTGATCCTACAACATAAGCCACCAAATTAGATAAGTAGATATCAAAATGTACAAAGATTTTAATTGGTCACTCTCTTTATTAATGCTCACATAAACTAAATCGACACACGAATCTCTTGTCGAATTAGCGCAGTGGCGACTGTCTAGCTTTGTATGTAACCTAATGAGATAGAGTTTGAATTTAACTGTTAATGTATGACCTAGTGTCTCTACCTCTCCCTAAATAAAGACATAATGTTGCTCCTTCCCTTAAGTCAACATAGGAGGTTATGGCATTGTTCAAAATTTTAGGCATATTTCAATGAAAATTGGACTAAACTAGCTAAACATGAATATAATAACACTAAATGCAGTTATCACTTGTAGAGAATATTTAATGTGATATTGGAACTTGGATCCTCAGTCGTGCACCTCTACAGTCGTTGGATCTAGATCCATTTCTATCCAGATCTAATGACATTATTCTCTTTCTTTCATTTATCGTCTTTTCTTAATTTGTGTGAAATCGTCAAATGCAACGAATATTGTGGTACAAAGGGAACATCATGTATAGCTGCTTTCAATGTAAGGGTAAAAAACAAAGAAGAAAATAAATGAAAGTTTCATTTATACCCAAAATGCCCTTCATTCTACCAAAGAAGAAATTTTACCTTCAGCATAAGTGAAGTGGCGGATAGAGCCAGGAGCTTTACCATCACCCTCAATGATCTCAATGCTTTTGTAGTCATGTGGGAAGGCCTTAGGGAAAATAGTTGTAGAATCCCTTATGGTTTGCCAGTACTTGTCTACATTAGACTTGAGTTCAATGTCTACCTCTAGCTTTCCACGAAGAGCCACAGCCATGATTCAACAAGCTAGAAAGAAATTAAATTGGAGATGTATTATTGTGTAGCTAGATTGATATGCTTTGAGAATATGAGACAATGATCACATGCATTATGCATATTATATAGAAACAAAACTTGTGATTTAGGACAAATGCCATAAATTTAGTAGTTATTAGTTCAGCTACCACTTTTACTAGCCGCATCTAACTTTTCAGGTGAAGTTATGAACCAGTGCTCATAAATTCTGTGATCAAAGAAAATTGATCATTAGACCTTGTGTATATTATATGGCCCTTAGTTAATATTTAATTTGAGATTTGAGTGTAAATTTTAAAGGGCTGTATTTAACTTGATATGGACCTTTAAAACAGTATATCTTTGGGTTTATTTGATATTCATCGGACTGGATCGAATTATTAGTGAATTTGAATCGAGTTGAGTTTTAACTAAAAAAAGAAACAATTATTGACGATCAATTCAAAGTTTTAAGTTGAACTAATTTTTATCAAATTGAGCTGAACAAAATTCAACCAACTGACTCATTTCTTGTCTAGCCTTGCAACAGAAAAAGCAACCGCACAAGAGTTACGACTGTTGAATTAAATAAGATCACTTCCAAGTATTTGGCACAGACCAGCAGAACTCTTACAATATTGAATTTTTATTATTAAGTGTGAAACTTGGAAAATGAAAGGGCACTCTTTAAATATTTTAAATGAGAAAATTATTCTCTTAAAAAATCAAATACTTTAATTATAACAAGACAAGAAAGCAAAACAACTTTACACAAAGACAACAAACAAAATAACGTCGCACTAAGACAACAAAATCACGAAAGAAAAAATTAAAAACATGTGAAAATCAATTGTTTAAATAATATAGAATGAGAAAAACGATTTAGAGATGTGTTTTTGGATAAAGGTTAACCTAAATAAACCCCTTTGGTGATAAAGGAGAAGAAACTAAGGTTGTAAAATGGGGTGGTGGCTCACAATAGGGAGAGATATTGAGGAAAAATCAAATGTTTATTATTTTTATATAGAAATGTTAAAAAAAAGACACAATTTGTAATATGAATAAGTAGATGTATGATGCATTTGTAAAAAAATAAAATAATATATATTATGTCAAACTAGGTATTCATCCAAGTCCTACATCGGTTAGAGAAAAAACAAAAAGAGGTAGAGAGTTATTATATATATTATAAATATGGAGAGCTAGTTTGAGTTTCTTCATCACAATATCTCAAGTCTCTTAGGAATATCAGGGGTTTGGGTAGTTTTGTCTCATGAGAGGGATTATAATTTTTCCTTGCAAAAATTGAAATTAAGAGGTTTACAATTTTGTCCTTGTAAAAATTGCAATTGTGTGAAAGTTGAGAGGGTTTACAATTTTGTCCGTGCAAAAACTTGCATGAGAGGGTTTACACATTTTTTTTTTCCTTGTAAAAATTGTAGCTAGGTTGAGTAATAAAATATTTAGTTGAGATTGTGGATGTAGGTATGAAGTGTTGAACCATTGTCAGTGATATTTGTTTTACTTCTATTTTGACTGTGCTTCTACTTTGTAAAGGTTTTCTTTTGTTAATTTCCCAACAACTGGCATCAAAGCAAATGTTTCAAGGAAGGAAGAGAAGCATATTTTTTTTCGCCATACCCTTCATTTTAAGAGAGGTTAGCTATCTTCTTATTTGTGTTTTTTCTTAGATAGTATTATATATGACTACTTTGAAGTTTGATGCTCATTTGTTTGATGGGAGGATGAACTTCTCCTTATGACAATTCACAAGTCCAAAGGTCAGGTAGGATTTGCGAAGCCTAAAAGAGAAGTCATAAAAGATGATATACTCATTCTACAAATGTGGTTAGTCATGAGAATGCTATTTTACTCTTTTAAGATGAAGTTAACAACAAAGTGAAGAAATGTGAGACTTTATCACACCGCGTATGATGAAGAAGATAATAAACATATGAAGAAGAAAATAAAAAGTTGTTTTTTCTGGTTTTTATTTTTAGGTTGAAGAAAGAGGAGTTGATGATAAAGATGCTCTTGGGTTTTATTTTTTGTAATTAAAAAAATGGATTATCATAAGAAGTGTGACAACTCAACATTTCCTCAAAGTGAAAAAAAGGATTTATTTGTGCATGTTCTAAAACTTTAATGAGAAAATAAAAAGTTGGTCCCATAATTAAAATTGGAAAGAAAGTAGATAAAATTTGATCTCACTATCTCAATTTCATGTGATTCTTGTTTTTTTTTCAAATTTTTTTAAATGCACATATTAAAATACATAACAATGAACCTATTGAGCGACTCTTTTTAGTTTGCTATCATTATGGATGCTAAGTATTTACAAATTATTCACTTACCAAGTCCTCGCACCAACAACAGAAATTAAACTCACACTTTTATAAAATTTATAACTTTCATGTTTACTAAAATAAGACCAGTTTGTTTTAGACTTTTTCAGAAGAAAAAAAAATATTTTTTAGTAAAAAAAAAATCATTTTTTTGTCATTTTTAAGTGTTTGTTTAGGATTTTTAGAAAAATCATTTTATCAAAAAAAAAAAACCATTTTCACTATAAAATGAAAAACTATTAGAATTAGTTTTTCTTAAAATCAATTTTTTTCAAACATAAGGAGGTAAAACATGAAATAGTTAAAAATCTTTGTTTTAAAAAAAAAATTGGATAGTAAACAAACACAAATAGCTTTAGATTTTTTTTCAAAAACTCTAAAAAAAATCTCTAGATTTTTCTAACACAACTTATTTTCTTTAAAACTAAAGCAACACATCCTAATTCTCTAAAGAAAATTTCTTCAAAAAATAAAAAAATTCTCTAAAGAAAATATTTACTAAAAATATATTGTAGTACGGTACTGCCCTAAAAAAAATTACTGTAAGTACTGTATTTCGAATGATTCTTTCATAACCACTCAATAGGGGTGGACAACGGTCGGTGGCGGTCGGATTTCGGTTCAAAAACCTCCATCCGAAAGACAACCGTGGGTGGCAACAAGAAATCGACTTCCGTCCGTATGAGATCTCGGTTATTGCGGGTTTCGGGTTGGGCGAAACGCGGGTTGTGTGGGTGGGTTACAACGGGTATGAATGACAAAAACAAATTTCAAACCCATACTCAAAAAATTCAGAAATTCACCGTTGATTAAGATGGGAGAGAAGAAATTAAGAAATGCATAGTGAAGAGGATCGTGTTTGTGTGGTGAAGAAGGATTGTAGAAGAGATGGGTGAGAGAACAGAAAGCAAGGAGTGTGGATGTTGATTTGTGAAGAGGTTGAAAGCATAGAGAGACATAGACCGTAAGAGAAGCGGTGTCGTTGAAGTTGAATTGATGTAGGGTTTGATCTCTCTATTTTGGGCCAGGTTTAGTATTGGGCCTAATACAAAACACTGGGCCTTAATAGAATCCTTTAAAACATTATTGTTATTAATGTATATTTATTAATTAAATATATACATACATGTAATACACGGTCGGGTGTGGTCTTCCGTGGGTTAGGATCACCCACCCGAGACCGACCGTTTCTATCCAACCATAACCGGATTTGTTTACCCGTTAAACCCGTTCCACCCATTTCAACCGATCCGCACGCCAACGGGCCATTCGGACCGGACGGTTTGGGCCGGACGGCACATTTCTGTCCACCCCTACCACTCAAGGAGAACTGACATGAAGGTATGAAGCAGTTAAATGTGATATGACAGCTTTGTCGGTGTCGATAATTCATAATCTGATTACTGCGAACGTGATAATAATTGAGAAGGTGCAATAAAGAACAAAACGAGTACACCACCGCAACACACGCAAAACACGAGAGTAAATTTTTGTTTTGAGAAATCAAAACCCGAGAGTAAAATATGTTATATTTGGTTAAGAATTTGGATCAAATACATCTACTGTTGTTGACCTAAATATTTTTATAAATAGGATTGGAGGGAGTATTTAATTTTCGATTAGATATATTTTTAATTCCTCCAAAAACTCTAGTTTTTTTAACTGTAAATTTTAATAATTAATTGTTAAATTAATATTTTTTTACTTTTTTGCTTGACTTTGAACTCAAGACTCCAACTCTTTATTTTTTAGTTCAAATCAATTGAACCTCCCACGAGCTTTTAAGTTTGGGTTCTATTAGAATTTAATGATAATTTTAGTTCTCTAGAATATTGTAAAAATAGTTCCTTTTTAATAACTTTTTATAATGAATGGGACTAAAAATGAATACATTTTTTTTGGGATTAAATTTAAAAGTGTATGATTTTGTAGAAACTAAACATAAATAACCCTTGATTAATTTTATTTTTTTTGAGAAATTCACATTTAAGATGAATGTGCGATATCCGGTGTTCGAACCTCGGCCCCTGCACATATTGTGCATTATCCCTTATCAAATGAGCTAAGCTCATGAGGACATAAATATCCCTTGATTAATTGAAATCTATATTAAATGGGACTAAAAATGAATACATTTTTTTAGGGGTTAAATTTAAAAGCCTATGATTGTAGAAACTAAAAACATACATAACCCTTGATTCATAATGGTTGGTCAATTTAATCAATTTAATCCAGCAATCAAAATATTATTCCATGAGCATAATCAAAACCAATTAAAGACATACACATTAACTTAAGAATAATGCTTTGTAGAATGACACGCGATATAAGGTATGGTCTTACAAGTATCAATCATTCAATTAACTTTAGACTTTTAAAGAATGGATCTTCAAGCCTATTTTTATGAGTATATGTTATAAGTTGTTCAATATCAATTTTAATTGACAAATGATACTTATTAAAAAATTTCTGAAAAGTTCAGAAAATAAACTCTTAGTCAAATTTGTTGACATAATAATCTCACAATCTTCTGTTTATGAGTTAACAATAACCATACATGTGATGATTTTGTTGATGCATCAATTCAAATCATATTGTCGGTGTATTGATTTAGAAATATCTCTTTATATGCGTTTACAAATATTGAGACTCAAACCCTCAAATTTTCAATTTCTATTGGGAACTAGTAACACACAAAAGTTACTGGACTGAAGAATCTTTCGATTCTTCAATAAATACCATATAATTTATTATTATTATTAATTTTTTTAATTAATTTATGCATCATAATAGATCCAGGATGACCCAATCGATCTTGTCAACGATAAATTTAATTTGATACGTGAACTTCTGGTTTACAATCATTTGTGTTTTTGCTAAAAAAAACCATGTGTGCTTCAATTGCACTAATATTAGTGTCGTACAAATCAGAGGAAAATAAACAAGTAATTTTTCACTACACTTATTTTTTCCAAAGTATGTCTCATAATATAGTGATATTGATCATCTTTCTTTTTTTCTTTTCAATATGATTCCATTTAGATGGTATCTTAAAACTCAATAATTTTTTATTAGACTTAGAAGAATATAATGCAATCTCAACGTATGGCAATGTTCCTTCATGTAACACTGCATTATCTTTTCACGAGCCTTCAATAATTTTTTAGTTCTTCAGCAACTATATCACAAATGATCAAGAAGATCATTATTTGAACAATCCTTCAGGGATTGTTTGATACATTCAAGAATAAGTATTTGAAACATGATTTGTAAAGTTTTAGTTTACAATAATATATGATTATATGTTCCGTGAACTAAGTGTATCCTTTGTTCCGCAAACAAATGTAACAGCACAATAACATATATGATTTACTCCCTCCGTTCCTTTTTAAGTATCGTTTAACTACGGATTTAGCGTTCCTATTTAACTGTCGTTTTGGTATTTTAAGTGTACAATTTGTCAATTATACCCTTACTCAATTACTCTTATCTTTTTCAATAAAACTAATTAATGTTATGCATTTGGAAAACTAAAGTTTATTTTTTTTAAAACGCTATGTATTTGGAAAACTAAAGTTTGTTTTATTAAACAAAGTTTTTTTTTAAAAAAATAAAGTTTATTTTTTGTAATCTTCAACATTTAAATCTATGTCACGTAGTGTGAATCTAGTATTGGTTGAAATCATAGTTGAAGCCTTAATTTTGATTAAAGGAGTTGAAAGAAAGTTAAAGTTTTCTTAACTTTTGATTAATGTGAAGTTGGAATACTTTTTATTTTGCTTTACAATTATTAAAAAATATGTGTACAATATTTAGATTATTGATAATTGTTTGTTATGGGAAAGAGATAAAGTGTGTGCAAAAAAAAAAAATTTGTTGGAGAAAAAGAGAGTAATTAACAATTGTTTGTTATGAGAGAAATATAACACATTAAATTTATTGGAAAGCAAAATTTTGTGCAAAAAATAGGAATTTATTGGTGGATAAAATAAGGGTATAATAGGAAGGAAAAAAAAGGTGCAAAAATTCACTTTCTTAATTTGGTGTTACTATTCTAAAACGACACTTAAAAAGGAACAGAGGAAGTATATATTCTATTGGTTTAATTATTTGTGCAACCTTTCAGGATGTATTATTACTGAATTCTTCAGAAATTCGTAGAAAATAAAACTAAGTGTTTTTTAGTTCTTCAAGAACTATACAACTCATTTAAACGATAAATCAATTCTCTAAGCGGTCCTTCAGGGATTAACGCTTTTGAATTCTTCAGGAATTCACAAAGAATAATATTGAGTTCTTCAAGAACTACATAATAGATCTCTTTAATTTTATAATATGATATCAATATTTATGCAATACTTCAGGAATGTACTACCTCCGTCCCTAATTATAAGACCCTTTTGAGAAAAAAATTTGTCTCTTTTTATAAGACCCATTTGGTATTTTCAATTACATTAATTATTTCTTTACCAACATACCCATATTTATTTTGCATCTTTTTTTTTCAATCAAACAATAAATACTATGTTGAAAACATAAACTAACTCTCTCTTAAGGATAAAATTGTAAAAAAAAATAGTAATTATATACAAATTTAATATTACTATCAACTTTCTTAATTCCCGTAATTTTGACAAAAGGATCTTATAATTAGGGACGGAGGTAGTATATGGAATAAATAAACACAATAATATAATACAATTCACGTAATAATATTTTAATGCATCTATAAGGCGATGTTTTCAATTGAAGAAATTATAACAGTATAGTCTATAATCATCGATACAAGAATTAAAACTTATTTACATAAAAAAAAATAGATTACGAAGAATTGCATACCTCAATTGGTAAGCCAGTGCTAATAAAGTGTTATGAAACTATTAGAATAAGAACAAGATTAAAGAGAAGTAGAGAAGGAGAGAGAAGAGAGAGGATTTGATTATTCTCTTGTGATGTACAATTTTGTTACATCTGAACCTTTTTTTTTTGTACAACATCTGAACTTTATTTACTAAGAAGTACAAATGATATGACTTAAAAGATAAATAATTAAGGGATAAGTATAAAAAGGTGTGACTTAGAGGATATGTAAAATAGTGTCACTTAAGAGATAAATACAAGGGTTTCTGAACATCCTCTTATGATATTCATAACATTTTTAAAGTAAAAAAAAAAAATCGTATACCGGTAGCCTCCGTAGGAATGGATTTGGACAAACATATTGTAGTTCGTTTGTTACCCTATGTTGTTTAGCCCAACCACTGAAAGCATGAGGGCTTTTACTTTTGCCACCCTATGGCATTCTCGCGCCCCCTATTTTTTTCTTCCCAAAATACCCTTTGTTCGGATTTTATAATCCGAACTCAGTTTGGATTATAAAATCCGAAACATTCTTAAGTTGTTAGAACATAGAGCATCTTGGAGATGTTTGTGTAATTTCTATGAAACTACATTTCAGATTTTATAATACGAAACCCTTTTAGATCTTTCGGATTTTATAATCCGAAATATGTCAAACACCTTAGAAAAACATAACTTTGGCGTAAAAAAGGTAAAAAAAATGACCAGTTCGGATTATATAATCTGGAATGTCATAAAACATTTCAGATTATATAATCCGAAATGTATCAGTACAGAAACAAAGACATTATTTTTTCTTTGATACATACATATTATATAATCATGTGAAATAAACATGCATTATTGAATAAATAACAAAAATGTTGTAATGGAAACGATAAAAAACAACACAATATTCAAACATTAAATTTAAAACTGAAATTATCCATAGGTTACAAACCAAGTGTTCAAACATAAAATTCAAAATTAATGATTATCCAAAGGTTACAACACCATAAAACTAAAACTAAGCCCCGCCACCCCTACCCTCAACAACACGCCTACGGCGATAAACTCGCCCTTCATGAACCTCCTCCAGGATTGCTTCCAAATGACGCCATTGATCAGACCCTTGCTCCACCACACCACTGGCCATTACGGCATAGACATATGGTCTCTGATACGACCCAACCTTTCGGTCAGCACGAAGTACCCATCCTCTCCCTCATGCTAAGCAACAATCTCATCAAGGGCCTCCTGCTCGGGTGGCCTCGGGACCTGAACAACCTCGTTCGGAAGAATGATGCGCGGATGTGAGATGGAATAAAATCATCTGATGTATCCATGTGACGTCTCCACACTAGTCCTAGCAGCGAGCCCCAAGTCCTGAGCTGTCAGCATATGATCATGATAGTGCGCATATCGGTAGCTGATCTCCGATAAGGTCGTATGGGGAGATGCAGTGTCACATGGATGTCTGGGGATGGTCTGGACGCGCCCAAACTGGTGAATCACCCACTCCGATAGATATCTCACCCTACGATTACCGTATTTGGGCCATCTAGAGTAGAGGTTGACCTGCTCAAAGGGACATGCCTCATGTTGTGCCTCATACGGGTACGTGATAACACCCACAGATCCAGCTGATCCAGATGCGTTTTGTACTCGTCTGATGAAGACAGATCCCTGAGCGGCATATACATCAATGCATGTGGATGCTGATGGTCCAGATATCCACCCCATGATAGGGTGGGAAAAGTGAAACTGTAAAATGGAAGAACCTCATAAGGTGGGAAAAAGTAATAGCTGCTTTGCCAACTTAACTTTCAGTAAGTTTATAATTATTTTTTAAAGTATAGAAAATGTTAATTAAAAGACTCACACATTATCCACAAATTACCAAAAATGTTAGGTTGTACGCCATGACCAAGATTGAATCTCTGCTCCTCTGTTTGTGTTTGTGAGTTTTCAATGATCATTATCATTTCATCTATCTACCAAAAAAATAAAAAGACTCACACATTTGCATAATTGAAAACTAAAATACCCTTAACCGCAAGGCCAAACTGTGATTTCATCTCTATTTGTGAGTTGAACAATCTCATCAATAATATATAGATCAATGGTCACATTATTTTCTCAAGTTTTTTCCAATAGAGACAATATATTGCCATAGTTTATGAAGTTAAGCCTCCTACATTAGGGATGACCTTAATTTTTATGTCAAGTGTGAGAATTGAACTTTTAATCTCCTTATCACTCAACATTGTTTTTTTTTCACATGTTGCATGTTTTCTGCCTAGCACTCGACTTTTCATGGTTAGCAGCTTTTAGATTGGGCAGTTTAACTATTCACGTCTTTTTGACGAAAATGTTGAGATATTGATCCGTATCAAGCTAACATATTACTATATGTAAGTCATTCTCTTAATTTATCATTGATTTTAGGTTAACAACCTAATATTTCCCATCTAAGTAATTTTTGGATGTGTTGTGTATATCACAATTACTTTAAAATAATGCACTAAGATAAATCTTGAAAGAATATTGAAAAAATATATTTGATATGAATCTCTATTTATCATATATTGTATTGAGTCAACTTGTTTACAACCTAGTAGATTGATTATCAATTGATGGATTGGTTTTTCTAATATTAGGGAGAGATAATAAGCAGTTGAAAATTTGAACTTAAAAATTCAAACAAATTATTTAAAAGGAAATATTATTGTTTCATCTTGATCCTCAAGATATAACTCATTTGCAAAGTTGAACAAATCAAATATCAACTGCTAATGATCCAAGCGAAATAGATGTCCCTGTCAGATAATCTAATATTGCAAATATAAAAAGCCTCAAACAAGAAAAAGAGCTAAAATGAAAGATGATCCATATGAGAATATTGAAACTCAGAGTTTTATGACATAATTAATTTTTTAATTCCAAAAACTAATCAGGTACCTGAAATTTATGAAAATAAAGGGATCTTGATAAATTGTGTCATGAATGAAAGATCTCAATAATTATGTCATGAATGGAATGATATGGAACCGAAATGAAGTCAAAGTTGACGTGTTTTTGCATATAATATAGCGTCGTATGTAATAAGTTGACATGTTTGATATGTTCACCGGAAGTGAATTGGTAAATGTTTACCATTTATTTTTAAGAGACATATTCGTCTGAAGTGAATTCAAGAACTTTTTCATACTTGATTAAGTTCAGTAGCACGCGAAAGACTCAAATTATATGAAATATGTATTACAATGTATTTGATTATTATATGAAACTTCCTAAATGATTTAATTTTCGTGTGACATACTATCAAAACTATTGAAGAGATGACACCATTTGTCCATTTTAAGGATTTGAAAATGAATTTTTTATAATCGATTTTATGATGATGGTATAAATATTATTATAACTCCTGAAAATATTCTAAAATTTGTTAATTATAGAAAGGTCGGTATGGACAAATCTAGTTTATTATGTACTAGAATGATTGTGATATCACTTGATGTGAGTAAATATCATGTCCTCAAGAAAAAGATTAACAACTTAAATTGGTCAATTGAAGATCCTAACGTATTTTGCTTATATATGTATGTTGGTATTTTATTTTGATCAATATTAGTAAACTTATTTGAACAAAGTCAATCATTTGTATCTTAAAGAAACAACAATATCATCCGATCGATCATTTGAAAATTTAACACTACAACAAGGAAGTGAAGAATACTATTTTATTAAGGATTATGATTTTACACATACAATAAACTTGTGTATGGAGATAGACTAGATTTTCTACAAAGACAACACCAAATAAAGTTTTTGAGTAACTAGTACAAAATATTATTTGATCATCTTTGTCTCATAAATAATTATCTTTATGAGGGAGAGAGATAATATGTTATGCACTTTTTTTTCTTTAACCATGGTTTTATCCCAATGAAGTTTTCTAAAAAGATTTTTAATGAGGCAGATTATCACACAAAATAATGTTGTACTCTTTTTCCTTCACTATATTTTTTTTCCAATAGATCTTTTTCTATTAAGTCTTAATGAGACATATCCTCGATGGACATCTAAGGGAAAGTATTATGAATATAATGTCCACAAACCTTTGTACTTATTTCTTAAGTGACATCATTTTATTATCTCCTAAGTCACACCTTTTTGTACTTATCCCTTAATTACTTATCTCTTAAGTCATATTATTGTATTTCTCTATAAATAGAGATCACATGTAATATAATTGTACATCACAAGTGAATAATTTAACCATTTCTCTTCTCTCTCCGTCTCTACTTCTATTTAATCTTGTTTTTATTCTAATAGTTTCATTAAAAAAAATTACTCACCAACCAAAAACTGATTAAACAATCAAGCATCAATGTTTTCGTAAGTTTCTAATCTCAACTTTAACTATTTATTCTCTATTTTTCTTTTTTAAAATTATAATAATTCTCTTCTTTTATGTATTAAGGATCTAGATCTTACACATTATTTTCTTAATTTTTTTTTAATATGAGAGGATTATTAAGTTTCTAATCTCAAATTTAACTATCTTTTCTCTATTTTTTTTTTTAAAATTCTAATAATTCTCTTCTTTTATGTATTAAGGATCTAGATCTTACACATTATTTTCTCAATTTTTTTTAATATGAGAGGATTTTAATCCGTGGAGTGTATGTATGAAAACCAAGTGCTATTAAACATTTTTGTATCCATAGTGTACTTTGTATGAAAAGTGAGAACCAAATAAGTACTATTAAACCAAGTATTAGAGATAGGAAAATTGTTTTCTTATTTACTAAAAAGAGTTTCGTTTTAGTTTATAAAACATCCTAAAATAAATGTAATACTAAAAAAATTGTAACGCTCCAATTCTCAAGATAAATGGTTCAAGTAATTTGAAATTCGATCAATAAATAAGTATAGTATAGTCAATAATTGTTCAATCTAAATTTAAAAATCAAGTTCTCTGAACAATTCATCCAGTTCTATAACTTTCGTGAAGATATATAAACATAGTTTAGACTCCACAACGGTGAAAAATACAATGCACCACAAATGTTTGATAATGTGCAACGCTCTTTCCATGCACTTGACGTACGAATTGGTTGTTGCTCTTTGTGTTGGACATGATGGAGCGCACATCTCACAACTCGTTTTTCAATCATTTAAGTGCGGGTTTTCTCACTTGTAAAAGGAATGTTTGCTCATTTTGAGACCTAGGTACTTGGAGGAGGGCATATAGGGGTGTTAGGGTTTCACCCCCTCCATCCCCAATGAAGCTCCAATGATTGGGAACAATAATTAAGATTCAATGACTTCATCCATCCTATTTTTCTCTAATCCTTCGCCATATCTCATGCGCTTGATGTGCGAATTGACCGTTGCTCTATTTTTCTCTCTAATATTACCTCATAATACTGATGAGCCATGTAGAAAGAAAAAAACAACCATCACACAAGATACTAAAGTTCGAAGGAAAAAGTTCTAGATTTTTTATTGAATGGAATTTGATTATCTTTTTGTTGATGAGTTTTTAGCATAATAAAGCTTAAAACCAATTAGTGTATTCAATTTGCAAGAAATTGTAATAGAAAACCAAATTTTAATTTTTTTTAAGAAGAAAACAAGTACTCAAGTAATAATGTTAAAAAAGAAATAACTAAATTTACAAAAGAATTATTGAGGAATTAAAATAATACATTGACTCTATTAGAGAAACTCTAAGTGTTGATAGCTTCATTTGTTTTTGTAATAGAATAACCTTAATATTTTTCTTCTCTACATATCTACAAGATCCGACTCCTCTAAAATGAGCAACTAATTTAAAAAATAAATCATTAACCGACAAACCAATAATTAAGAGTATAGACATGGATAAAGTATATCACCCATGGTTAACATATAAACCTTAGTTATCTCATTTTACTAATTAATCACTTTAGAGGAGCCAAATCAATATTTATAAACCTTAGTTATCTCATTTTACTTATTATAATCACTTTAGAGGAGCCAAATCAATATTTATAGGTTACCTTAACTGATTAGAATACATGTCTAATCGACTCCTAGTCTTAGGGTCCAAGTAACTGACGGCAAAGGGCCATTATGAGTTCTAAAGAAAATATTCCTCAAAAGCTGATGAAGAGAGACTTTAATATTAACAATGATGGTTGCACCATACAAGAGAAAGATTTAGAAATAAGGTAACACAACAAATTTATAATGCAGAGAACAAATGAAAATGCCATCCTAACCACCATCCATTTTCATTCTGTAAACGGTAAAACGTATGTATGATGATTAATATGGAGAATGAGGCAGCAGTTCCCATTTCCTTGTCAAACTATATACACCTCCCCAACCACATCTCAACCATAGGAAAATAAGAAATACCTACTTTTCTAAGCTTTCTCTTAAGCTTAAAGTACATATCTATGTCTCTCTCCATGTGTTGTTAGAAGATGTTTTGTTAAGTATTCTTCTAATCTAACTTCACTTGCTCCATACGTATTCCATATAGAGGATTCCCAATGCTATCAAAATTACTTTTATATGGAATAACAACTCTATCAAGGACATGCAAATTATTCTAAAGTTATTTACTTCACACCCATAGTACAAAAAAAAAGTGTTTTCTTGGAAGTTTTATAGGCAACATCTAGCTGTAGGGGTGTAACTAAGTGTGTAATGGAATTAACCATCTATCTAATTGCATTTTTTTTCTATGTTAGAAGTTAGAACCTAACATTTCAATAGATAAACTGAGAACACATTAGATAGAGCAGCCAATCATGCCATTCGGGTTGGTCTCAGCCTGGAACAAGCGCCGAAGAAGCAAGTCTCAAGATCATACAGATCCATGTATTTTTTTCCTTCTTTTCTTCTTGTGTTTTAACTTTTAAGCATGTTTTTAGTGCTATTTCATTGCACAACCAATTTGTAACATTTACACACTATCCAGGGATTTACAAACCTGCACAACTTTGGCAACTTGATGATAAAACGCCACGTCCTACAAAGAAGTTGCATGGATCATCTGTTTACACACTCAGGGAGATGGAAGAGGCAACATGTTCATTCAGTGAGGAAAATCTGCTTGGAAAAGGAGGATTTGGCAAAGTCTACCGAGGCACTTTGCGAACAGGAGAGGTAATGTGCTCTTGATGTAAGTTTATATAGCCCACAAGAGTTCGTCATGATTTTCAAGATTTACAAAATGGTACTAAATTTGTGATCTTGATGAAAATAAATAGATACTGATACAATATGTCTCCCTCTGAAGGTTGTCGCGATCAAGAAAATGGAGCTTCCAGCAATAAAAGAAGCAGAAGGGGAACACGAATTTCGAGTCGAAGTTGACATTTTGAGCAGACTAAGCCACCCAAATCTTGTTTCTTTGATAGGATACTGTGCTGATGGAAAGCATAGATTCTTAGTATATGAATATATGCTTAATGGGAACCTGCAAGATCATTTGAATGGTTTGTTACTATCATTTACCCAAAAAAATCCACACCACTATAAAATTTCTTACAATAAGCTTCTATTAATCTAAAACTAATTTTAGGAATTGGAGAAAGAAACATGGATTGGCCTCGAAGACTACAGGTGGCACTGGGAGCTGCAAAAGGACTTGCTTATCTCCATTCAAGTTCTGATGTTGGAATTCCTATTGTTCATAGAGATTTCAAATCGACCAACATTCTCATAGATGCCAACTTTGAAGCAAAGGTATAAATATAGTCCTAGTAATGACTTACTGTAATATTTCCTTCTAATAATAATATATAAGAACTATAATCAAGTCTTCTTGTAGATATCTGATTTCGGGCTTGCCAAGTTAATGCCAGAAGGACAGGAGACACATGTGACTGCCAGAGTGCTTGGCACATTTGGTTACTTTGATCCCGAGTATACATCGGTATGCATCTATGATATATGTCTACCCTCCCTCCTCCAGCATAAAAAAACGTCACTTGCGTCAACTTCCAAGTTTCAATGATTCAGATAAAGTTTCTTCTACATTTTTCATGTTATTCAGTCATATGGCAGCTTCATATTTTGAAACATTAAAGATCCACTGCTGCTGCAAATGAGGATTACATTACAAGCACAATATACCTAACTTATATTTTCATGTCATGCATACTGAAATCATTTGTTGAACAACAACAATGCAACACCAACTAGTACCTATTGTGATTTGGCTAGGCCACCATAAAATAAATTATGAGTAAAATAAGCTAGCAAATCCAACATAAACTCATCCAGTAAAAGTAGGCTTAACTTTGAAAATATGGTCTGCATTAAAAACCTGAAGCTGAAATTTTAACCAATTCTAAGTAGTCTTTCAGTTTCCTTTTATTTTACTAAGGTATGACCTGAAAGGAACATGATTCAATCAAAAAAGGATAAATAGACAATACTTTCCACCAAATTTCACTACCAAAACTAATTTGGTTTATCTATCAATCCCTCCATCAAAATCAAATGTTTATAACTCAAAATTCTATCCTGCAATCTTTCGCCTCCTATCTTCTTATATCTAGTATTCTTGACTTCTACATGAGTATTTTCACACTAATTTATTTCATTTGACAACAGACAGGGAAACTCACTCTCCAAAGTGATGTTTATGCTTTTGGTGTAGTTCTTCTGGAGCTTTTGACCGGACGTCGAGCTGTAGATCTAAACCAGGGTCCTAATGACCAGAACCTTGTACTACAGGTAGGAAATACGCACACAAACAGATTCACATAAGACATCCACTGGGATTTCAAAGAAATAAATAGTCTATATGACCAAGAAATTGCAATTATGATTTTTTTTTTCATTTCGTTGAAAAATAATTGGACATTACTAGTAATTGGTAATTTTTCTGGTGTATCATTCATAGTCAATTCGTGGTTATGAGGATAGTCACACAAACAAGTATATCGAGTGAAAAAGGGTATATGTAAGGGAGAGAAGAACAAATCTTAAACTAACAAGTTAAAATTTTTTGGACATAAACAGAAGCAAGACTTTAATATGTTTTGCATTTATATGCAGGTGAGGCACATACTTAATGACCGCAAGAAGCTTCGTAAGGTGATTGATCCAGAGATGGCTCGAAATTCTTACACCATTCAGTCTATAGTCATGTTTGCTAATCTGGCATCAAGATGTGTACGAACTGAAAGTAACGAGCGGCCTTCAATGGCAGATTGTGTAAAAGAGATCCAAATGATTATCTATACAAATTCAAAAGGCTTGGGAATGGTTATGCATAGCTTGAGACTGATCTAGTGAAATCACAAGTTTTGACACCAGAATTATGGTGGTTTCTTGTTGAAAATAAAAAGAGTGTGTTTTCCATATATATATACACCAGATGAATTAACATGAGCAAAAGTATTTTGCACAATTGTATACAAAACATAACTAGTTTGATGAACTTACAAGATGAGGAACTGAGTCCATTGTGGACAAATCTAAAAGAGCATTTCCTTTTCTATTTTTCAACCTTATGATCACGTTTGGTCTACGTCTGCCCAAACCTCCAGCTACATGGAAGGAGTACTAAGAGAAACAGACTGTGACAACTGACAAAAATGTGCCATAACCTCCTATAGCATTATTATTTTCTTTCATCTATGACTGGTACAGTTTAAAAGATCCAATGTGCCACGTTCAAATTTAAAGATTGATATATAAATCCTTGATGAATACAGAAATCATTGTTTTGATTGAATTAAAGAAATCCAGAGCAAAATTTATGTGCATTCATCTTATATTCATAGGTACTCCAAGAAAGAATGATGTACATAACCTGGTAACTTATGACAAAGTACCAGCTTTACAATCTTTTCATCATTTAGCTATCAGCCATACAGTAAATAAAGAATTTAGAAATCATTCTTTTGTAATTTACCTGTAACACAAAAAGACTTCCCTACAGATAAAAGAAATATATAAGAATGCCTGAAACCAATCTCCATTCTCCAGTCATCAGACCCACCTTGATCATATTTGTTACCATTGCTGAAACAAAACAAAAAACCACAAATATAAATAATAAACTTTATCATGGGAAACATTTTGAGTGTAAGATCATGTGGAAGCTATACATAAACATGAGCTTCTATCAACAATACGAGATAATGGCAAAATTACTTCATCAAAATATTAAGCAACTTTGAACACATACATGTTGTCTTCTACTCATAGTCATCGGAACATGGCACATCTGTTTTTGAAGGCATAGTTATGAGAGGAAGTTTTTTGCACATCAAGTGTTTTCGTCTCTGCAACATCAGCAGCACTAAAATACTCTCTGTTGTAACAATTTTGTAATCAGCTTTTGTAGACATGTTAAATGGAGCTTCATCAATCATTTTGCAATGCAAGTAAACTTCTCCTGATGAACTCATCCGAGAAATCAGTTCCTCACTTGCCTTTAGAAGATGCAGTCCAATGCCCCTCCTGAAGGGAATTAAAAATCAGAATCACATTTTTAGAAAGTTAAAACCGACACTTGGCTTTTTTTTCTTTTGCTTAATGAGAAGACATGCCAAGTGTTTTAAAATGTGAGCTATGTGAATTTTGGGATGAGAATATATTTTTGGTTACTTAAATCTTAAACTTGGATCACAGTTAGTATTATAGGCCTTTCCGTAGAATGCATTGACACATGGGAAATTGACCATAAGAAAAGGTAAACAAGAGCATAACATTATGTAAATTTAGATCATATTCAAAACAATGTTGCAATTGTTATCGCAAGGATTATAGCAATCTCATTGAGTTGAAATATTTAGTTATATAGTGCATTATTATTACAATTGGGAAACCATTGATTATGAAGAATGTAGCTTAATTATTTAAATTGCAGGTTTTCTCAACTCAAATTGCTACTGCTGAAAATATTTATGAATAATTTCAGTAGATAAAAATAAGTTGTTTCTACAAGTTCTCCCGAACATAAGCTGCAAAAAACTTATGTCAGTAGATAAGCTCAAATAAACAAATCCAAACAGGCCTAATCGTTCTAGCTTTCACATCTACATACACTCGGGGTATGTTTGTATAAACAACTTAATTTGGCACCTATGTATAAGCTACTTATAATAGCAATGAGAAAATGCGGTCAAGCTGTTTTCATATAATTTGCAAGTTGTGTTCAAAAACCATCCATGGGAGCTTGTTGAAATAAGCTGAAATCAGCTTATGGACATGTCATCAACTATCATCATAAACTCTCAAAAACACACTAAAAAATGTTTCAGTTTGTAGGTAAGCTCAAATAAGTTATTAATAAACCAATAGAAATGCAGCCTTAATCTTGAATAATGGAAATTACAAATTCAGCCCCTGGATATGCACATAGCCAATCAAATTAGACCCAGAATATGTATCCCCTTGGTCAAATTAGTTTTTACGGTTCTTGACACTAGAGCTAATTTTACCAAAGAAATGCAAATTTCAGCGACTCAGACGCAATTTTTATTATTGCCATCATCTCTTCATAACCCAAATATGCATTCTGTTTGTAAAAAATAAATCTTTCATCATTAAAAAAAACAAAATAATTTACGAAATACAAATTGACCCTGAAGTGTGTGTAATCATATGTAGCAACGAAACTTTCAATGGTGTGTAAGGTGTCCAACACATGTGTCATATTCAATTATTTTTCATTTTCTTAAATTTACCATATGTGTCTAAGGAGGGTGTATTGGATTAAGATTTTAAGAGATTTTAAAAGACTTTTTTATTATAAAAAAGTCTTGTGGTATTCAATCAAGACTCTTTGCAACTTAAAAAAAGTCTTGTGATATTCAATCAAGACTTTTTATCATTTAAAAAAAGTCTTGTGGTATTCAATCAAGACTCTTCATCACTTAAAAAAAATCTTGTGGTATTCAAAATCATTCAAATTTTAAAGGATTGTTTAATAAATTGGATTTTGATGGATTTTGTGGGATTTTCTAGTGAAATTTTAGCATGGAAAAGTCTTTCATGAAAATGTGAGATTTCTTAGGACTGTTTTTTCTTTAAAGATTTTACTATCTATCTCCTATCTCTCATTCTCTCTCTCCCTTCTCTCTTCCTCTCTCTCCCTTCTCTCTCTTCCTCTCTCTCTCCCCTCTCTATCTCTTTTTTTTTTTTATAAATCAAAAGCACAATGATATAAAAAAGGAATAGAAGACATTCGAACATATCATAAAAAAAAAATTGGGGGACATAAACCTAGCTAACCCAGAATCGACACAAATAGTATGTCAACCTAATCAGATGTTACGAAAAAATAAAAACAACACCAATTGATGTCTAAAGTGTGGTGTATGGACAAACCGTCAACACGAAACGAATCGAAGGACCAACAACTCATTGCAACACCAACAAGGATAATATCTCTTTCGAGCCAAACAGTCTAACATCAAACAGGTAGGCTGATGAAGATTTTGAAATCTCCCCTAATTTATATAGTACCAAACTTTGTGAGGTGAGAGATTCAACCGTCAGCACGGATACAAAATATTCTGAAATAAAATAAAATAAATAAAATAGTATGTACTAAGAATATTGTGAAAGATAGTGTGTTATAATCATTTATCTTCAACAAGTCCTTAAAATTCATAAAATCTTTTAAAATCTTATAAAATCCCTAAAATCATTTCAAATCCTTTAAAATCTTATGATGTAAATCCATTGAAATCCAAATTGTAAATCTTGACAGTCTTTTAAAATCATGAAAGTCATTAAAATCATGCAAAATCTTTTAAAATCCTGAAGACTTTTTTAAACAAAAATTGTCTTTTAAAATCCTAATCCAATACACCCCCCTAAGTGTTGTCGTGTATGTGTGGATGCTTAATATTAATAGGACTGTAATAAATAATGTTTACCTTCTAAGAGATTTATCTACGGCCAAGCTATAAATGTAAGGTGAATCTTTGGGAGGAGTGGGCGAAGCACGAGAAGAATTAGCATCATTTTTATCAAAACAAATCTCAACAGTGCCAGTCAACTGCATTTCTTCACCATCAATAACTCCTCTATAAAACCCAATCAGTGTCGCCACATGCGGCATCAACGTCCTTCGTTTAATCAAATACTGTTTCATAAGGAATCTCAACACATTGATATAACATGTCGGGAACAACATCAATTCAGCGAACGCATCTACGAGTAAACAGACTATTGGGTCAACTTCGTTGTCTCTCATTACTCGAACCCAAATTGAACCTGATTTCGTGTCGTGGGAGTAGAGGAAGGATTCAAGGTGTTGCAGGTTGGTGAGTTCGGAGTTTGTGAGGAATCGACAAGTGGTTTTGGTGATGTTGAAGAAATGATTTTGAGGGCCTAAGGAGGAGAGTGAAAGAGTTGCGGCCATGGTAATTGAACTGATGAAAACTTTCATGTTATACAACTCCGACCACCACTCCACCATTCGCTGTTTTTCCAACTCGAGTTGCTCCTGTAGCGTCCCTTGAGTCTGGCGTATATAATCCATGACCTATGAGAACAAGGATAGTGCCATCAGACCGAAAATTGCCGACGTAAAAAAGCCGACAACAGTCAAGCCCATGACAATGGTGGCGGAACAAGAACAGGGCTTAAGAGGATGAAAAGTGGGATTGTTACCGCCAGTCCGATGAGTGTTCCAAGAAGGGAGAGTCCAGCAAGTGCAAGCAGTACGCCGCCTACAGGAAGGCTGGTAATTACGGCAAGGACTCGAGAGGTTGACGGACTTCTTTTCTCTGAGTAGTGAGTAGTAACTCCACCACCTTCATAACGCTGTTGAGGGGTAACACCGGTATCGTAACGGCGTGGTGGTGTACGTTCTTTCATTGTTGATGAGATGCTCAACTTTTTCATTAAGATTGAATTAAATGTTGAGAAGAGAAGTTGAAGACTTGTGAATTGAAATATGAGAAAGTAGTGAGAAATTGAATGAGTGCTGTGTCTGTGTGATGATGAATTGATGATGAGGTGGTGGTTGATACTTGATGCTGTTTTTGTTTTTATAGAAGAAAGAAAAAAAGTGATGTTATGTGATGACACGTACATATGACATGGTGAGTACGTAGGTTTGCATGAGGAACATGTAGTATCAACTACTTCAAGTAATTACTTGTCTTTTACTCATAGTCATCAGAACATGACAAATCTGTTTCTAAAGGCATACTTGTGACAGAAAGTTTCTTGCACATCAAGTGCTTGCGTCTCTGCAACATCAGCAGGGCTAAAATACTATCTGTAGTTACAATTTTGTAATCAGCTTTTGTATACATGCTAAATGGAGCTTCATCAAATCATTCTGCAATTCAAGTAAACTTCTCCTGATGAACTCATCCGAGAAATCAGTTCTTCACTTGCTTTTAGAAGATGCCATCCAATGCCCCTCCTGAAGGGAAAGACACTCTTAGAATGTTAAAATCCAATTACATTCAGGTGTAAAACAGACACTCAACATTTAGACATTCATCAGAATTTTACAAGTTCCAGAATTTAAGATATACAGCAGCAAGAGTTTAATATGTTTTACATTTTTAAGAATGTGACGCACATACTATATGACTGCTAGAAGCTTTGTAAGGTGATAGATCTAGAGATGACTCGAAATTCTTACTCCATTCAATCTACATTCATTTTTGCCAATCTGGCATCGAGATGTGTACGAACTGAACATAATGAGTGGCATTCAATGGTGAATTGTGTAAAAGACATTCAAATGATTATCTATACAAATTCAAAAGGAGGCATGGGAAGGGTTATGCATTGCTTGAGACAGATCAAGTGAAATCAAAAGTTTAGACATTAGAATTATGGACAAATCTATTCGGAAGTTTTCCATTGGTCAATGATGACTCGAAATTCTTACTCCATCTCGTTGAAAATAAAAAAGAGCGAACTCTATTCGGAAGCTTTCTGTATATATACACCAAACCAATTAACATGAGCACAAGTATTATGCACAATTGTATATAAAACATAAGTAATTTGATGATCTTACAAGATGAGGAACTAAGTCCATTGTGGACAAATCTAAAAGAGCATTTCCTTTTCTATTCTTCAACCTTATCATCACCCTTGGTCTACTTCTACCACACCTTCGGCTACATGAAAGGTACCTAAGAGAAAGAGACTGTGACAACTGACAAAAATGTCACATAACCCTCCAGCATTATTTTCTTTCAGCCAGGATTGGTATGGTTCAATAGATCCAATGTGCCACTTTCAAATTTAAAGATTGATATATAAATCCTTGATACACATACAGAAATCATAGTTTTGATTGAATTGAAGAAATCCAGAGCAAATTTTATGTGTATTTTCCATGCATCTTTAATATTCGTAGGTTCTTCAAGAAAGAATGATGTCATAACCTGGTAATTTATGATGAAGTACAAGCTTTACAATCTTTTCATCATTTAGCTATCAGGAATAAAGTAAACAAAGAATTTAGAAATCATTCTTTAGTCATTTACCTGTAACACAACAGGTCTCTTTCCTACAGATAAGAGAAATGTATAAGAATTCCTGAAACCAATCTCCATTCTCCAGTAAACTTAAAACGACCTTGATCATATTTGCTACCATTGCTGAAACAAAACATAAATCACAGAAACATTTTGCGTATAAGATCGTGTGGAAGCTAGACATAAATTTGAGCTTTTATCAACAATAAGAGTTAATGGAAATATTACATCATCAAAATATTAAGCAACCACATACATGTTGTCTTTCACTCATAGTCTTCAGAACATGGCAAATCTGTTTCTGAAGGCATACTTATGAGAGGAAGTTTCTTGCACATCAAGTGTTTGCGTCTCTGCAACATCAGCAGGACTAAAATACTATCTGTCGTTACAATTTTGTAATCAGCTTTTGTATACATGTTAAATGGAGCTTCATCAATCATTCTGCAATGCAAGTAAACTTCTCCTGATGAACTCATCCGAGAAATCAGTTCCTCACTTGCCTTTAGAAGATGCCATCCAATGCCCCTCCTGAAGGGAAACACACTCTTAGAAAGTTAGTTAGAATCCAATTACATTCAGGTTTAAAACAGACACTCAGCATTTAATTCTTTTTCTTAATCAAAAGATATAAAAAGCGTTTGAAAATGCAAGCCATTGGAATTTCGGGATGAGGATATATCTTTGATTACCTCCGTCTTAAACTTAGAATCTCAAAATTACTATTATAAGCTTTTCCAAAGCATTATGTAAATTTCCATGCATTGACTCAAGGAAAGTAGAGCACGGGATAAGGTAAATTAAACACGAGCATAACATTATGTAAATTTAGAATCATACTCAAAACAATATTACAATAGTTATAACAAGGATTATGTCATTCTCTCATTGAAATGACATATTAATTCAGTTAAATAGCACATTATTACAATTTGGAAATCATTGATGGTGAGTAATGTAGCTTAATTATTTATATTGAAGGTTTCCCTACTCATTTTGCTACTGATGCGAATGTTTATCTTTTTGTAACATTGCAGCAAGTCAAATTTATTTCCCTACTCTGTCTGTGCTAAGAGTTCAAGTTCAAGCAAGGTAAAATTGCAGAAAATATTTAACACTGACAAGCCTGTCTTCAAAATTCACCCAAGAAACACCCTACTTAACCTAGCAGAAGAGTAAACAATTAATAATCAAACTAGTTTTTAAATGCCCTTTTTACCCACTTCTAGTAGTTCTAGCTTTCACATCTATATACACTCCGGGAGCGTGTGAATAAATAGCAATTATTGAATAAATGTTTATGCATAAACTATATTTAATATCAAAGAGGAAACGTGGTTAATTTTTTTACATGTAAGTCATAAGCTGTTTTTATAAATTATCCTTGAGAGCTTAAAATAAGTTGAAATTGGCTTATGGACATGTCATAATCTAGCTCTCACAAACACACTCACAAGTACTTATGTCAGTAGATAAGCTTAAGTATGTTATTCATATTCACGTGCAGGCACAGCCTTAATCTTTAAATAATGGAAAAGGCACATTCATCCCCTGAATATGCATTTAGTCATGCAAACTAGTCCCAGAATATGTATTCTTTTGGTCAAATCAGTCCTCACGTTTCGAATATTTTTATCATTATCTTCTTAACACATGTTTCATCATTTTCAAACTAGAGTGAATAGGGAAATTGATCATCGAAATTGTGAGCATCAGTCATAACTCGTAATAGTCCAAAATTTTTGCAAATTTGATAAATACATTGCAGAAATCGTAACGAGTTAGTCAAAATGGTCCCTCTCATAACTTCTAGAGTTAGATTGTCAATGACATGGTAAATGAATATGTGGTCTTCCACGTAAATCCTACACCATCGGGGATTAAATTGAACATGAAATATGTAAGTTAAAAATTAGTTAATGTGTTTGGATCCTGAAGTGATAGCCCTAATGTCGACATGAAATGCATAAATTTAACAACGGCAATCAAGTGCTATCTCACTAAGTGTGGTTAGCTACATGAATTAAATTATGTCAAAAATGTTCTATCATAAACCATATTTTGATCCAACTCGTTAATCTCTATTTCTCAATAGTTTCTCTTATAGTTCTTCTAAGTCTTCCTCTAGCTATCCTCCATCTGATTAACTTTCCTTACCACAGAATTTACAGGTGTTCACTCTACATGTCTTTAAATGACACATCAAATGCATGAATTTAACGTGCCACATAAATTTCTAGTAATGTGGAGTTCACATGGAAGATCACATGTTCATTTAACATGCAATGTCATAGGCTCTAATAATAGAAGTTAACAAATAAACTATTTTGACCGACACGCTACAATTTTAACGATGTAATTGTAAATTCGTAAAATTCAGAGACTATTTTAATTAATCCTCCCAATATCAACCACCAATTTCCCTATTCACTCTTCAAATCAACTAAACATTCTATTGTAAAAAATAAAACTAATGTAACAAATGCAAATCAAGGCTTAAAGCATGTGTAATGTTTTATACCTTCTAAGAGATTTATCCACAGCCATATTAGAAATATAAGGCTTATCTTTGGGCGGATCCGGCGTGGGAAGAGAAGAATTAGCACCATTAACATCAAAAGAAATCTCAACAGTACCAGCCAACTGCATTTCCTCATCTTCACCATCATTTCCTCTATAAAACGCAATCAACGTTGCCATATGCGGCATCAAACTCCTCCGTTCAATCAAATACTGTTTCATAAGAAATCTCAACACATTAATATACCCTTTCGGAAACATCATCGATTCAGCAAACGAATCCGCAAGCAAGCATACAATAGCGTCTACTTCGCTGTCGCGCATTACTCGAACCCAAACGGTGCCGGATTTGAGGGTGTGGGTGTATAGATAGGTGGAGAGATGGTGGAGAGTGGTGAGTTCGGTGTTTGTGAGGAATTTACCTGGTTTGAGGAAGGAATCAGTTAGGGTTTGGGATTGGGAAGAAGAGGAAGAGGAAGAGGAGAGTTTGAAGGGGGGTTTGTTAAGGGGAAGTGGGGGTGTGAAAGAGAAATTTCTGCGAGTGGTTTTGGTTGTGGTGGTGATGATGTTTAAGCGGTTATGATTTTGTGGGTCTAAGGAGAAGAAAGAGAGTGAAAGAGTTGTAGCCATGGTGGGAAGGGAATGAATGAAGAGAATAATTTCTGTGTTAATTTATGGCGGTGGTGGTGGTTTGGAATTTGGATAATGTGAAGAAGAGGAGTAACATGTTCACCAATTGGAACCAATTTTCTATTTCGACAAGCTTATCAAAAAAATAGGCTAAATTACACCAGGAGTCATTTAAGTTATTTAATTGTAATAAATTGGTCCTTTAAGTTTTTTTCGTACCACTTACGTCCTTTAAGTTATTTAATTGTAACAAGTTGGTCTTTAAGTATTTTTTGTAACGCTTAGGTCCTTTAAGTTATATAATTGTAACTTTTAGGCCTCGAATAACTTACATTTTTAAGATCTAAAATACACCAAATTGTTACAGTTAAATAACTTAAATGACTTAATTGGTACGGAAAAAACTTAAAAACCAATTTGTTACAATTAATTAACATAAAGGACCTAAGTGGTACGAAAGAAACTTAAAAGACCAATTTGTTACAATTAAATAACTTAAAGGACCTTTTGTGTAATTTAGCCTAAAAAATATATACAAACTTATTTATTTGTATAACTTGTTTTTGCATAAACTCAACAATAAGTCTGCTAAAATTTTAGAAAAACTAAAAGAAAATGTTGGTATATTTTCCCTTTTTTAATATATTTATGAGTGGGTGACAATGTAGGGGTTTTTTTGAGGATGCCAACGATGTTGGGATTTCTCAGTCTCTACTTGTTGTTTAAACTCACTCTTGACTTATCGAAAATGAATAGGGGTGGCAAAATGGGCCAAACTCGTCGGGCCGGCCCGTTTAGCCCGCTATTTTTTACGGGCTGAGTCAAAGTTTTGAACTCGCTTCCTATAGTTGGCTCATCCAGCAAAACTCGTTGAAAAAACGGGGCGGACTCGTGGTGGACGCGGGCCGGCCCGCTTAACTCGTTTTATGTTGGCAGATTTACATATTTTGTTATTAAGTATGATGCTGAGTTCGACAATTTATTAATTATCTTCTTTTTACCACAAATTTATTCGTTGCATATTCTTTTATATTTTTTATGATAAAAGCAACATATACTTCAAAAAAAATGATAAAGCAACATTTTTTTTTGTAACTATTAAGTTGTAAAAAAAATGCATTAAAAAAGTTTTTTTTCTCAGAAAAACAAAGTTTTTTGTTTGACGGGCCGGCCTGCCAACTCGTTTATCCGCCACTAAACGGGGCGGGGTGAGATTTTGGACTCGCCACCTAATTTGACTCGGCTCGTCTTGTCTCGTTTTAAGTGGGCTTAGACGGGGCGGACTAAACGAAGCGGGGGCGACCCGCTTTGCCATCGCTAAAACTGAAAAAGAAAAAGTTAACATAAGTGTAAGGGCCATAACCGAAGATATTTTAGGTTAATAGAGATATTATGCATCATTCATCAAAAAGAGATCATCACGTTAATAAAGCTACTTTATTTAAGAAAAAGAAAAAAAACAAAGCATCATTCTTCATGGAAGCCGTGGGTGAAGTAACCAAAACTTTTAAACAGTTGTTCAAACATGAAATGCTGCTGGATTTTACATTATTAGTGTACATTAACTAGTCGATCCATAATTCCAGCCCCTATCACGTTCTAACGAGAAATCAACAAATGTACTTCAAATATTGATTATTAGTAGTTAGCATTGTTCACCTTCAACGAACACAAGCCACATATTCATAAACACGTTTATATCAATTGTACCAAACACGTACATGTATCCTTTTCGCATTGCAGTTGAATGAATGAATAAATAAATTCATAGGAACACATTATAAAAAGTACATATTTCCAACTCCACAATATATTGTACCTGAATCCTTAGATTTTACCTTCCTTTCTTATACTACATTCACGCTGTTTAGCGGAAGTAGAATCACAAATATTTAAGATTAAAGATTTACATAAGCATAACTTTTTCCTCGTTTAATAAGTTGATCTTGTAAGATTTAGCCATTGTTTGAATGTGCGGTGGAGGCATGATTTTCCCGTCCCGAGGCAAAATTGAACGTGATATTGTGAAGCTAATATTTGTGGCTTCTTAGTAAACGCACGTCTACTCTTTTGCCATTAGTCATACGCGACTCCAATTCTAAAATGTTATTGGAACATATTTTGAACCGTTATCAAGCTGTCATGACGTACCACACTTCAGTTGTCTAAATTTCGTGAAGTCTAATTAGGTCCAACCCAAATTCTTTGGACTTAAGTTTCCTTTACGAGCCTTTTCATTGGAAGACAATAGTGCAATTTATATGTCATTTTCGAAGCTTCCAACTAGTAACCCAAGTATTTTAAAACCACAGACTTTTGATTTGATGAATTCAACACGGTTAAACAGCTACAAGCTGAACATTTTTTTTAAAAAAATTAGCAAGAAAAATGACATAATGTGCCAAATTTGCATGACACATGTTAAGACAAGATTAAAGTTTTTCAATTGAAATAAATATCCCACGGGACAAAATTAACAGCTTCTAATTTTAGTAAGACAGAGAATACCTACTGCATTAATTGTGTTATGAATTACTCACAAGTTTACTACTAAACCCCTTAGTACATTTCTACATGGCTATTATTGACACATTCCATAAGCATCATTATTTGTACTAAACATTTGTCATTCTCCATTTTAACTCACCAATACAAAATATTTTCACTAACTCCTTTCAATTATAGAAGAACGAAAGTAGTAGAATACACAGCAATAACTAATAATTCCCATATTGATATTACTTCTCCTTTCTATCAAAAACAAAACTTAACCTTTTTCAATGTAATATCCATAATATAATAATACTATGAATGTATAACAAATAACAAATTAACAAACAAGACATGCTAAATAATAAATACCTCACTCTTCACTTCACTCTAGTGGATGTTCCTCCCATTTCTTCATGATCTCAAGAAAAATCTCATTCCAAGTATCTATAGGTCCAGGCAAACACCAATGAACACAATCATTCTGCACACGCTCTGGAACACCATTAGCAAATGGAAAAGGATACATATAAGGACCTGGATGACCATCAGGTCTCAACAGCGACAATTTAGTAACATCAAGTGCCTCAAACCTAACCCCTCCAAATTCACTACCTTTCACCTTAGCATCTTCAACTTCTTCAATCTCAATTTTCCTCATCTCACTATCCATTCCTTCAAGTTCCTTCTCCCTACTTCTATAAGGCTTAGTCTTTGGACAAGCACCAGCTTTATCCCATTCACCTTCAAAATGAGCTGGTGAAAATGTTGTAACTAGTACATCCATTTTACTACCTTTATTTCCTCTCCTATCAATTATACTATTAAGGGTAGTTTTTAAAGCCTTTCTCAATACATCATAAAAACCAATTTCAGTATGATTAAGACCAACACAATAATGACAACCTAAAACTGAATCACCCTCGTAATAAACTGCAGGATGCAAAAACCAATGCCCAATTGAAAGCACAATAAAATCCATTTTTTCCATATCCTTTGCCCATCTTTCATCAACAAGATCCAAATACAACTTATTATGATTTGGCCCATCATTTGATTTCTCAACACCTTGAACAAGAAAAGGGGACCAATAAACCGACACACTTGCATTATGAGAATCAAAGTGCCACTTTCTAAATTTATTATCCTCACCACTTGTGTAAACAAGATCAGGTGTTGAAGCACTAGATAACAAACAAAGAAGTGACTCTAATTGGTTCCTAGCCATAGAATCACCAACAAAAGCTATGTGTTTGTTTTCAATAAGTTGAAGAAAGGTGTTAGGCTCAAACCTTGGAAGTTTACATTCACTTGGTTTCCATCTCCAGTAAAGATAATCAGAGTCTGGTCTTCCATGTTTGATACAATTTTGTCCTTCTTTAATTGTTCCACATGTTGTTCCATTGTATAAAGGTCCTCTTCTATCACGGATCCATTTTCCATTGAAGTAGTCACATTTGGGGGTGTCAAAAGTATTTTCCTTTTCTACAATAAAGAACATTTAACTGTTAAAAAAACCAACAAATCTTAAATCTGAAGTTGGTAATCAAGATTTAAGACAAAACCCATTTGTAAAAACATGATTTTTAACTAGATGAGAGTATGCATAAACGTACCTAAAGGAGGAGGTGTAGAAGTAAAAGAAGGAGGTGTAGAGTGGGAGATGATGGTGGTAGTTGAATGAGGAAGCTCAGATTCAGTAGATGGAAGAAAGGGAAGAGGGTAGAGATATAAACTAAGAAGAGCAATGGGAAGTAGAGCATAGAGAGTCCAAGGAAAAAGTTTTTTGGTGAGGGAGTGGAATTGATCTTTGAATGGGTTTGAAATACCCATTTTCATAACCATCCTTGTTGCTTTTGCTTGTTATTGTGTTTCTTTATGGTGTTTTCAGCTGAGATGTGTGAAGAACCAATTAAGAAAGTGGACATAAAAGTATGGTTTTTACAGCAATTGTCAAAGGGAAAGTTGTGACTTGGTTGGGAAATAGACTAAGAAGCATGTTACTTGACTTACTCAATTCCATTGTTAATTGTTAAAAACGGTTTGGAATTATCTCCCTCATTTTCTTCGTAAAGTCTCTCTTTAACTCAATATTCTTTTTTCTTTTTTCGTTATTTTAAAAAAAAAAAATATGCACCTTTTCTCTCGTATTTTATTTCTTGTATGAAAACTTTTCTCTCATACTACACTTATACCCGGATAAATCACAGGGATGACAATTGGACTCAGTCTCGATGGGTACCCGCAAAAAATATTTGCAATAGGTAGGGTAAAACCCCGCTTTCATGGGTTTGGGCTTGGGTCCGGGTAATTACCCGCAAATTCAAATGGGTATGGACACGGGTAAGGGTACTATATTGCCCAGCCCCGCAACCCGCATATACATATTTATATAATATGACAAATAATTTATTTATTTTTGGTGTATAATTAATTAATTTATTTAGCTATTTAAACCTAAGTCTAAACCTAAAAATTACTTAATTCAGTAACCGCTCCCTCCTATTGGTGTAAAAAAATTTAGGGATATTTTGGATGTTTTTATTTGGCTAAATACTACGATTTGTACTATTTTATGAGTTTATTTGAAAAATTTTGGACCATAGTTTTATTTCAATTGTGATATTTTTAGTGTCTATTCATAATTAAAGTGCGGGTAATGGGTTGGGTATGGACACTTAGGTACCCATAGGGTATGGGGAAGGGCACTAAAATTGTTGCCCACGAGGGTACGGCTCGGGTACAGGTATTTTTTTACAGACGCGGGTATGGGGAAGGGCACTATAGTACCCTACCCATAGGGTACCCATTGCCATCCCCAATAATTCAGTTAATATGACTCTCGAAATTAAGAGTGTTAAACAAATAGTTACTGAATTGAATTTTGAAAAATAGCAAATACATATCCAAAATTATGATGTGTTAAGTCAAAATAATCTCTTATAATTACTATCAACGGCTCGGAGAGAAGTTTTAATCAAATCAGTGGTTCAAGCAATTTCCTACGTACGTGATGAGTTGTTTTCTTCTTCTGATGGGTTTATGTGAGCATATTGAAAGTATGATTAGTAAGTTCTGGTGGGGTAGCAAACAAGGTGAGCGTAAAATTCATTGGATTAAATGGGAGACATTATGTAAGGAAAAAAAAGGTGGAATAGACTTTAGAACATTTCATGAGTTTACAATACAAGAAAACTGCGATTTAGCGTCGGCCAAAAACCCACTCTAACAGAGCTAAAACCGACGCTAACACAGATTTAGCGTCGGATTAGCGTCGGGGTCGGGGCAGGCTAAAAAATTCGAAGTTATTGGGTAGAGTCGGCTATTTGCCCTCCGAGGCTAACATAGCGTCGGCTAATCTGACTCTAACACCGACTCTTCGCAAAGCCGACGCTATTAAATTGAAAATAAAAAAGTCAACAAATTAATTTAGAGTTTGCCAGGCCGACGCTAACTTTAAAATGTAGAGTCGGCTGCACTAACGCTAAAGTCAACTTCAAACCAGTCAACTAAATCTTTTAGAGTCGGCCAGCCCACTCTACAGTCAAACAAGTCAACTAAATATTAGAATCGGTTTGGCCGACGCTAGATTTTTTTTGTTTTTTTGCTAATTTTTACTGTATACCCAGTTCTTTTTGGGTGCAATCACTAATGGACTAATGATATTTGTTTCATACTTTCTACTATTATTGGACTGCCTTACTTCTTAAGTAACTAACTTTCTATCAGTGACTATTATTTGTACAATGAGCCACAAAAACACAAAATCAGTAACTAACTTTCTATCAGTGACTTTCTATCAGTAACTAACTTCTTAAATAACTAACTTTCTAATGATAGCTTTTTTTTTTGAATCAGCTAATATTATTCACTACGAGATGTGCAAGACGCACAAAAACCCGCGGGTAGAGCCAAAAGTAGGCTAAAAAACATAGGCTACTTCTCTTTACATAAAAAATGTAGCTACGTCACTCGAACTAATTCCTGTTTAGTAAGTAATGAATTTATAAGAATAAATCATAATTGGTCCTATATTTGAGATAGTTAAAATTATAATACCATGCAATTGTTGGTTTCATCAATCTGTTTTTAGTAAATTTTGATTTATCTATTCTCTAACTCTAACACATGGTTTAGGACAGAAAATAAATTGTATATTGAGTTCATATAAACTTCTTAACAAGCCCTTTTGGAAAAAGAAACATTAGAAGTTAATGACTATGATTTTCTTAATCAATAGCTTGTAGTACAAGTTTTAATTTGCTTATGAATCTAAACTTTTTTAGAAGCTCCCTCATTTAGTTTCTCCATAAAAAATTTATAAGCTTATAAGGACTTTTCTGAGTGAAGAACCTAAAAGTGATTTTAATTGAGAAGCTCTCACTAGAAGCTAATCCAAATTGGGCTTATTCAAATCAGTGAACATTTATACGGACTTTTATCTAATATTGCTCCTATCACATGACTTAAGAAATAACAAACCCGTATAACATACCAGCATTTTGAAATATGGTACTGGAATAAAAAAGAACACCATTTATCCCAGAAAGTTGTTGCAAAACAACCAGGCCAATTCCAATCTACAAAGTCAGAGTTAGTATAAGCTAGTTAGGCTCTCATGGTCATTGTTATAATATCCAACTTTATAAGGCATATGGATTGAGACTAAGGCCTTTATAAAAGTAATATACCATTAAAGGAAGTCAATATCTTCTTTGCTTGAGTTCTGAAAATCGAACGGTGGTTCTTCTATTTGCCGATGCAACAACGGTCTGAATGAAATACACATTAAATGGTAACAAAAATTTAGACATTATATTTATATAAAATAAAATAAAAATAGACATTATGAAATATGACTATATCTGGGGACATGGGACATGCAATGCAAAAATGAAAAAATGAATGTTAATTATCACCTTAATTTCATTAACTTCAACCGAAATATCAGTTTCGAAACCTCTGAGCACTTGCAAGGAATTTTCAAATTATTCTGTCATGCCCATTTTTGCCTGTATTCATAAAATGAAGTTAACTTTTTTTCACATTACATTGAATCTTCAATAACAATTGAGAATACTGATTCAGAAAGCTTACTAGCCATCTTGGAGACTCAGGAATGAAGAATAAACCAGGTATTAATAATGTGCAGGGTATAATTCCTGCAAGAGTAGGACACAAAGTTGCTTAGTGTAACTTCTCACATATCATTGAAATCAACTTTATGTAGTAATGCTGAAATAACATAAAGAAATCTTATTGTATGGTTTTATAGGCTATTACCTAAAATTGCAAGGAATCTCCATTGAACAAAAAGTCCTAGCAGATAAGCCAGCATAATTCCAAGGGTGACAGAAAGCTATATAGAAAACAAAAAATGAAATTAAAGCTAACTAATCTAGGAAGTGATAATCTATTAAAATGTAGCATCAAAATAGCAATTTAACTCTAATTGATGGTATTTACCAACCTGGTTAACTGAAACCAGACTTCCCCTCAAGTTTTGAGGTGATATTTCGGCTATATACACGGGCACCTATATGAATTAATTTGAAAACTCAATTATTGTCTTCTCATATAATTTGATCACACACTAGCAAAAGTGAAAACGATTGGAAATTACCGTGTAAGATATTATTCCGACGCCAAATCCTTCCAACAACCTTCCCATATATAAAAAAGAAGAATCCTAAAGATGCAAAATATGATATGTTATTAATTGAAGTAACACTAATGATCGTTTTAGGACCGTCGTCCAAGGGATTTGAACTCGGTCCCTTGAGGTTATAAGGTCAAACTCTTACCACTGAGTTGACATGTCGTGTATAGATGCAAAACATGTTAAGAAGACCAAACTCGGGAAAATATGAACTTAAGTAAATTGAGCAAAAATCAAAAGGATCCAAACTCACATTTGCAAATGAGATCATCAACCAACCAATAATATTGGGAATGGATGCAATCATCAAAGACTGCAATTTTAGACAACAATGAACTTGGTAATTAGTCTTAGCCATCAAAAATGGAGTAAAGGAGTTACATACATTTATATACAATGTAATACAAGAAAAGGAGTTACCCCTTTGCGCCCCATATACTCAGCAATTTGACCACTAGCTATTGCTCCAACCATAGCATCCACATTGGACAAAGAACCAAACAAAGAGAACTAGCCAGTAAAACATAGTAAAAACAAATGAGGCTATGGAAAAAATATTGAAGTTTATTGCTGTAAGTTTGGATCCATTTATATAGACTCACCACACATAACATAAACCAATTAAAGTGCAATACCTATGTTTCTATTCGGCCTGCCACATGAAGACTAACTCAATTAATGTAGCAGCTACAATGAAAAATAGTTTATACTCAACTTTGTAAACCTGAATTATTAATTAAAATTCTGCTTCCTACTCAAAAACCTTAATGGATATAGTGTTTTGGATCATTCCCCCTTCATTCTATTAAAAGATATTTACTTGTTATCTATCTAAACTCAAAAGAACATAAATCAAATAGCCAAGATGATCTAATTCATTCTGATAAAAACAATGTTCTTCCTTATCTATTAAAAGAGTATAAATTAAATAGCCTATATTCAACCCAAGAGAATCACATTGAGACGCATAAGTTTCTTACAATGAAGTATAAACTATGGAGTCCAGTTTATTTTATGCAAAGCAAAGCACAGTCTTATTATATAGAGTTTAGTGTAATTTTTTTTACACATACACCATCACTCAAAGCAGATGCTTTCACCGTTAATGGCACAAAAATTGTTTAGTTAATGGCATAAAATTAATTACACATACACCATCTGAATCCCATTCATACAGAGCTGAAAACAAAACTCAGCTATCCAAACCAGAATCTTTGGCTGGAAAACAAAAACAACGCACCAAATCCGAACACAAGCACCTGCTGACCCTGCTAACCATAATACTTATATGGTTTCTAGTGAGCAAACTGAATAAACAAAACTACTCTGAAACAATTAGATATACTGTTAACTGCAAGCATAATAATACTTCTACTCAAACGAGTACTACTTTTTCTTTTGAATTGTATTAGTCAAAACAGTACTACTTCCATTCCAATCTTCAATACAAGTATCATAGAAACTACTCATTTGATATTTTCTGCCATTATCAATCAGGATTTATAAAAACTAAATTCCTATCAGCAAACAACCATAATCACAATAGAAAAGAAAAACAAACTACTCAAGTAGTTGTCAAATATAAAAACCAACCTAAAAGAAAAAGCGAAAAAATCATGAAATCTTCACTTTCTAGTGTAAGCATTTGTAGCTCACAAGTAAGAATTCATCCAGTGCATTCCCTGCATTGTATCATTCGATCTCGGTCCTCCTTATTTTCCTAATAATATGCTCTCGTTCAAATTCTTTAGTACCTGCACACACATACACATATAAATCAAATAAGGTTCACAAAATCTAGAATTAAAACTCTAGAATAGAAAGGCCATGACAAGGACATAAATGAATAAATTTATGTTTTTAGACTACAAAAAATCCTTACAGAAAGACAGTAGAAAATTTCAGAAGAACATAGTTAACATTATGGTATGTAAATGAAGCAAACAAGTATTCCAACCACAATTAAACATTCAAACCAACCAACCGAAACAGTTGTGACAAAGGCCTTAGTCACCACTAAAAGATGTAGGATAAAACAAAATTTCCATAAGATCTCTGAGAGAAAAGTATGACCAGACAATCAAATGACTTCTGAAAATTCAAAATATTTTACTAAAGATAGCTAAATCTATACACAAAATTCAATTGTTCTTGTTATAAAATTCAAAGCCAGTAATTCAAGAAAAACACGTACTGATACTTATGACTGATCTATACAGGAGTCTCCAGAGCAATACACTATTTGCGCTACATATATTCCAGAATTTCTTTCACATATGCCGCAACTCTTTGATCGGCACTCCACTCCTAAGTTTCGCTCCTTTGTACCTGAACAATAAAAAGGGGAACCAAATTGCATCGGTGTTAGCCAAACATATCAACCTCCAGTTCGCCAAGAAAGCCATATTAAACCCCTCTTTCTGTGATGGGCATATCTCTTTATACGCATTCAATATATTTCACATATTTAGTTATGAGAGAGTTTCTTAAATGTTTCACACAAAAATTACTTGTTAACATTGAACACAATCATGCACTAAAAGTTAATAACAAAACAAAACATGACAAGATTACCACAACAAGAGATTCAGCACCCTCACACTGTTCTTTCTCTTCCTTAGCACGCGTTTTAAGCAACTTCTGCTCATCCTCTACCATTACTTTGGAATAAGGAAAGATCTGTCATATGCATCCTCCTCTTCTTCTGACTTAACTCCCATTTCCTTCTCACTCATAACATTTCCAATTAACAAACATAAAAAAAAATGCATAGAAAATGAAATAAACCGAACTAGATAAACAAAAGTTTCACTACAAATTTGTATTAAACACACTAACATTTATTAACAACTCTAACATTTCAAACACACTAAAAATCATTAACAAAGTCAAAGTATCAAACACACTAACATTCATTAACAACTCTAACAATTAAAACACACTAAAAATCATTAACAAAGTCAAAGTATCAATAAGAAAAACACTCAAGTGAATGCACATAAATTTTGTTGTTATTAGTTTGTTCTTTCTCTTGTCGTCTCCTATCAGTTGAGGCGAATGCTTAAATCCAACTAAATTTATAGGTAGTACACAAACCACAGTACAACATAAATAAAACACAAAAACAACAACAAACAAACAAAAGACCACTACAAGAAAACAACGTTTTAGGAAGCAAAACAGCTTCTGAAGCAAAACAGCTTCTGAAGCATCTTTAGGAAGTTGTAAGCTAATGGTAGAGGTTTTCAAATACATGTATGTTTGTTTTGGATTACCAGTTATGTAGTCTAAAGCTAGAATCTACTTGTTGCTCAATTGTTCTCCCATTTGTGCCACAAACCACAAACCACAAAATTCCATGAGAATAAAAGAATAAACATAGCATAGTATCTCAACACAACATCATACGAGACCACAAACCACAAAATTCCCTAAAAAAATCACAAACCACAAAATTCCCTAAAAAATCACAAACAACAAAACCCATTCCTAGAAACCATAAGAGACCATCACAAACCATAAACCACAAACAAAATTCCCTTAAAAATAAAATATCTTTAGAACCTACAAACCCTAAAAACTAAAGGAAAGAAATCGTGATTTGTTTGAGTGAAATCGAACAGAGCAACAGTGAACATGAGAACAAAGGAGTTGAGAGAAAAGAAACATACCGTTTTGAAGAATCCAGAGCCGATTAAGGAATCGTGATTATCGGTTTGAGATGTGAAATCCTGATTTGGGAGTGTGAAATCGTGATTATACCTCACGATTTTGGTGGATTTGTGATTTGAGTGGTGAAATTTTGAGTAAAGCTCATTATTTTAGAGAAGAAGCAACCTCAATCCCTCAACCTTGAGTGGTAGGGTTTGAAGAGAGAAGAAGAGGTTGTATCGTAAGAGAGGGAAAAAAGTGTGGGAAAAAATTTAGGGGAAAATTTAGTAAATAGACTAGCGTCGGCTAGGCCGACTCTAATTTTAACCTAAAAAGTCATATGTGGGTCCCCTAACGTGTTGCCTCGGCTAGGCCGACTCTAATATTATTTAGAAAAAAAGAAAAATCGTAAATACATGTAGAGTGAGTTCGGCCGACTCTAAGTGGACGCTATTTGCGTCGGTGTCGGTGGCCGACGCTAAAATCTGAGGCTAAAATCAAGTTTTCTTGTAGTGTTAACCTTGCAATTTTGTCTAAACAAGGTTGGCGTATTATGCACAATGACGACTTATTGATCTCACAATGTTTGAAAGCAAGGTATTTTCCTAGAAGCAATTTCTTGAAAGCTTGTTACTGCCCAAGTTATACATGGAGAAGTATTTTACAAGCTCGTGTGGATGTTATTGAGAAAGCTGGTATTTGGAGAGTAAGAGATGGTCGTCTAATTAATGTATGGGAGAATACTTGGCTTCCTTATCAAAATGGGCACAAGATTTGGTCCCCTAAACCCCCTAATTGTGATATTATGTTTGTCTCATATCTCATTCAACATGATATTCGATGTTGGAATGCTCCTTTAATTAATGATATTTTTCTCCCTTTTGAGGCTGAACAAATTCTTCAATTGCCAATTTCTTTCTCTCAATTGCAAGATGAATTTGTGTGGGGTGCTTCACGGTCAACTACTTTTTCTGTGAAGAGTTCATGCCATTTCTTAAAGGCAAGGCGTGAAGTAGATGGCTCACATAGCTCAATGCAGGACATTAATCACCAAGTGTGGAAAAAATTATGGAAAATAAAAAGTATTCCAAGACACATCCATTTTTCTTGGAGGATTCTACATGAAAAACTACTGGTAAAAAATGATCTTTTTTAAAAAAGGAATAAGTAGCAATACATTTTGTGTTCTTTGTGGGCAACATAATGAGACAATTTCACGCCTCTTTATGGAGTGTCATTGGTCAAAACATATATGGTTTGCTTCATCTTTAGGTGTGGTATTTAATTCGCATGATTCCAGGTACGTACCTTTTCAGGAGTGGTTGGAGAAAAATATTATTTATGTCGATGTGGATATTATAGTTCATGTTTTGGCCTTGTGTTATGAGATATGGTGTGCTAGAAATAAGAAATGTTTTGAGGGGACTGATGTTGATGTGGCTGTCACTATTCAAAAGACACAAATATCTATTGTGAATTTTAAGAGTGCTAGTACGATGTTGGTGGAGACACTAAGTGGAGGTACAATTTTGCCAATATTTGATGTTCATTGGACACCTCCTTTTAGTGGTTTCTATAAGTTTAATGTTGATACAGCAGGTCCGATGGAGGGAGGGGGATAAGTGGGGTATTGGTGTTGTGGTGAGAGCTAATGAAGGTGTTGCCGTTACTGCTAGTTCCTGAAAAGTCTTTTCATTACCAAATTCAGAGGTTGCAGAAGCTTTAGCTATGAGGAAGAGTTTGGAATTTGCAAAAGAGTTGCCTTTTTTGAATCTTATAGCATATTCAGATGCTTTTAATGTGGTTTTGGTGTTAAATGTTCATCAACAATCTCCCAACTATGTTGGCGCTATTATTCGAGATTGTATTAGTTTTAATGGTAGTTTTCGTAGTTTAAATTTTTTGCATGTTAGTCATGAAGCCAACCAAACTGCTCATTATTTAGCTAAATATGCTCTTAAAAATTTAGGTTGCATATGGATCGAAGAAACTCCCGCCTTGTATTTATGCAGTCTTGGCATTTGATTTATTGCCAGACTTTCGTTAATGAAATTGTTTTTAACGTAAAAAAATGTTGTGAGATGATACGTTAATATGGTTGGTTTTTCACGTAGATCCTTCATTAATAATTCTTTAAAAACAAAAAAAAAGATCCCTAATAATTATCATAAAAATTAAAGAAAAAAAATGTTCGAATGATTAAAACTTGCTCATTAATTATGGGCTCAATCCTCCAAATTTTGCATTTATGACACAACCAACATTGCACACATTACAAACATTATTTGAAATTCAAATTTTCCCCCAAATCTTGATCAACTTATCATCATAATGTAAGTATTTCCATCTTCCCAAGTAGGCATATAGTGTTCTTAGATTTTCCATGCAATGTTCTTAAATGAACTTATATTTTCCATGCAAGGTCCCTTATTCCAACCTTTGTTTAATTACTGCACTAATTGTTCCAACTAACAAACACACATTACAACACAATTTTGAAATTCAAATTTCCCTCCTAATTTTCAATTTAGTCCACATAATTAATTGTAGTGCATTTAATGAGATTATCATTTTCCCATGTAAACAACTTCACATCTAACTAAGTCATTTCTATAGTCATTTTCAAGACACACCAAAAGCTACAATTAATCTGCCTATTTCCGAGGTACAATCTCATTTCTACTACTTAGCCCTTTTTTTTCTTTCTGTGCTTCTGCAATTCACATATAATCTCCATCTTTTTAACAAAACTCTTTATACTAGGGGTGTTCAAAACCAAACCAATCCAATAGAAAAACCGCAAAACCGAACCGAACCAACCCAAAACGAAACCGCAAAAAATCGCATTTGGTTCGGATGTATTCGGATCATTTTTCTACCCAACCGCATGGTTTGGTTTGGTTTGCGGTTTTTATTTTACCAACCGAACCAAACCAAACTAAACCGCAACTTAAGAAAAACACATGTCACCTAGACCAATACTTATAGAAAGTCAATGGACACTTTTATAAAATGATATATTTTTTTCTCTTGATAAGTTTCTTCTTTGCATTTTATTTCAAGTGTATTCAAATGCTACTTGAACTTTTAGTGAATGTTAAAATCTTAGTCTTTTGTATTTCTTATAAAATATGATTACTTTTTGTTCACATTTTAAATTTGGTCTATGTAGTTGGGAAATTTTTTAATTGAAAATAAAATTGTAATGTTTGATGAAATTTAAAACATTATTGAAAATATATTTTTAACTTGATTTTAATGTTGGAAAAAAATTGTATTGTCTCGAAAAAACCGCATCAACCGATCCAAACCAAACCGCATTAGTTTGGTTTGGTTCGGATTTTATTTTAAAAGTCAACCAGACCAAACCGCATGTTTTTTTATCTTGCGGTTCGGATGACTTTTAGTCTCAAAACCGGACCAAACCGCACCGCAAACACCCCTACTTTATACCCCTTTTTCTCTCAATCTCTCTCATTTTATCAATCACATATCTCTCTACCTCCGGAAGCCCACACAAAAACAGCATAAACAACTCCTCCATAGCTTCCACCGAAAACTGCAAATTTAGGACCATCCCGAATGTTGTTGAATCGTTGCTTGAAGATTGTAAGTTATTCTATCTCAAATTGGTTTCGATTTCATTTGATGATTCCATTGATGATTTTGGTTTTTATTTGTTTCCTACATCCCCTTTTATATTCTATTTCACACTTGCTTCTGTTTTGTGACTAGGAGGCTATTGATGTTCTTGAAAATTTTCTGCTCTTGCTTCTTCTTTTTTTGTTCCGAACATTGTCGTAAGTTTTCCCTTCTTTCACTATTTATTTTCTTCAATAGTTGTTGCATTTGGAGCATATCTTTGATTTTTTTTAAATCATCATTGCATGTCCACACCATACCCACATGTTATTTCCTGCTTCCATTTCTTTTCTTTTAATTTCATGTGTGTACCCAGAACAAATTAATTTAGTTAGAGTCTAATTTTTCAATAAAAAAAATATAATTTCAAGGGGAAATTTACTTTTGAGCATAGTTTAGATTCATTTTATTCTTTTAGTTCGTGGTGACTGGTGATTATAATTAGGTTTATTGTTCCTTGAAAGAGATTTTGTAATTGCCATTGTTTTTAGATTTCAAATCTCTGTATAGCTGATTGGAAAACTGATGGTTACTACTGTAATGAACCAAAATGTTGAGATGGCCACGTGTACTACAAGCAAATTAATGTGAGTCAGAATGGATAATCAAATGAAAACTCGGTTATGGAAAATGTTGGAACGAGAAGGAGCAGCAGGGAGCGCATACAAAACTCACAATTGAAGGATTATGTGTGATTTTGAGAAGATTTAGCATATGTATATATTGATAGGAGATAACAGATAGTCATGTGGAATGTGTGTCATTTCTCCTTCTCTGATTTTCTCTCTCTATTACAATCAGTACTTTTTTTTCAATTTAATCACTATTCCAAATGAATAACGCAATACTCCTTGCATCATACATGTGTGTCAAATTTAGTTAGCATTACATACTTACACATAATATTTATTATTCTTAGTATATGTAAAGACTCACAATTTTTTTTTCTTTACCCATGGTCAGATTGGTGATAATGTATTTTATGTTGCAGCAATTGCAATGCTTTGTTGCAACCAATGCTAAAATCTTCAATGATTTGTGAATGGAGGAATTCCCTACTCTGTTTCCTAACAACTCTTCAACTACATGAATTTCAGAATTTGGATTAATTATAAGATAAGTTAATTCCCACCAGATTCTCTTTCTTTTGTTAGTATTTAACACACAGGTAGATGGCATTCTAGATGGCATTCACCATTTAGGTAGTCTACATGGTTAATATTTAACACACATGTATAATTTCTATAGTTAGTATCCCTTTTAGGTCATTGGTTTGGGCGTTTAGCTTCAAATGATAATTAGGACAATAATGGTGAGCATTTCAGGGGTCAACGTGGTTCTTCATCAAGATGTTTGAAGGCATATGATGATTTGGCTCTGCATTAAGGTTACTTGCTTGCCAAAATTCGAAATAGTTTACAGTCTCAACTCATGAGGTAGTGATAAAGAGCACAAGCACAACAACAGAGCTGGGATGAAGGTGGTTTTTCACATTCTTTATTTCTTTTATTATCTTTCTACTTGAAGGCTACAATGTCAAATAGCTATTGGTAAGTGATGAAGTAAGTCATTTTCTAAAATTCTCAATCTCTTATTGTAGTAGTTGAATAGCTTCAAGGATTATTTAACAGTTTTGTTTAATGAATTTATTGTTATTCTCTTTGTTGTCATTTGAGCTTCAGTGTTTATGCCTAGCTGCACTTAACACCCACATCTAAACAGTCTCATGTCTTAATGTTTTACTTAACTTACTGCCTTGGATCAAGTAGCCTTCAACTTGAGATTTTGTTTTTTACGGTGCTTCTTTGTCAATAAGATTTTTGGACCAATTATCCTTTACCGTATTTTTTCACTGTTATAGTCTATTGGAGAGATTTTTTTAACAAATTATAGAATAGATTATCAGTTAGTTTGTATTGTTTTTTTAGTGAATAATGAGGGGTCAAATATTTGACTTAAAATAGCTTTTGAACTTAAAAATCTGATCTTTTTGAAACTATGAAGAAGTATTAGTTAGTTTAAATCTCCATGCCTTTTTACAACTCATTCTAGGGAAGTTTTTGAACCATTTCAACTTTAAAAATTGAACTCTTTTAACCATGTAGAGTGGTCTTAAGCTTTATTCAAATCATCTTTATTACTATGTCATCCAAGTTTTTAGAATAGTATGTAATATATAATATTGCATTTAAGTCCTTTTTTCAATGTATATGACCCGTGCGTTAGCACAGGAAGACGATCTAGTTATTATAAATGTCCCTTAAGTCATGCAACAACTTAACCCTAACCCTAATTGAAGAAATTTTACCCTTAAAAAAATGTAACCTTTATTAAGGAAATCTCCATTTTAGCCCTAAAAAAATGTAACCCTAATTTTATCTTCTAAATGCCTCTAAAGTCATGCAACCACTAATCTCTAACCCTAATTGAGGAAATCTCCATTTTACCCCTAAAAAATGTAACCCTAATTGAGGAAATCTCCATTTTACCCTTAAAAAATGTAACCTTAATTTTATCTTCGAGACTATTCATGATCTTTCCTTCTCAGTGTGTGCTGCATCTATAAATATTGTGGTTTTGATTTTTTTTTTTCGCTCATCATTACATATAACATATCAACCTGGATCATACATAGTTATGGAGAATCGTAGTGTTGAAAGATTCATTGCTTTACATTGTTTGACATGTAACTTACACCTTCATCTATTTCAATAATCAATTCTGAATAGTTTCATCTGTTTTGCAATCCTAATTGTCTTGATAACCCTAATCCTCTCAACTCTAATCCAGCCTAATTCTCATTGAATCGCACTAATTGTGCAGTTAATACTTACACGGTTTACCGTTGACTTTGCATAACGTAACATTTCAATTCCCATTAACTCCTACTAATTATGCAATTAATATTGTGCCGTTCACCAATGAATTGCTTTTAAGGTAATTATTTATTTATTCTTTATATGATTCATCAAAGAGTGAAAGGGCAAACAGATGAAGAGAAAGAAACACTTCAGTTCCTTTTTTCTCTCATCGATGAATTCTTATTGTTCGTTCATGTTTTCGTACTTAATAATACGAACCATGTCCAGTTAAAAAAATCATATTATTAGTTTTTTTTTTTACTACAGAAAAATACTATGGAAGGTTTGTTGTAATTGAATAGATGAGCGTCTACATTCTAAATCAATCATGATATTTTTTTAGAGGAAATAAACCGTGATATTTAGACAGCCAATTTTTTCACACATCTATTAAACACTCAATTTTATCCGTATCTCTCTATTTCTATCATATTACATATCTCTGACATCTATTTTATTACTCTCTATCTCTTTTTCTTTCATGGTATATTCATACACTTTCCTTTGTAAATAGGTAGATGTGAGAATCACAAATAATTTTTTTTTTTTTTGAGGGGATGACATGAAACAACTTAATGACGAGTTAGATCCTACCGTTGAAAACACATGTTTTGTCAAGGGCTTTCTTCTTCCTTAATTTATGTTTTACTTTCCATTACACTTAAAGACATGCCACAATTTTAGCATTCTAATTTAATAACTTATAATTTTATAATGAGTTTTTCTATCATGTGCAAATTTAAACATGTTAAAAAGTTTAAAGTAGTATGTTGGTAATGAAACTTGTTTATTTTTTTTATTAAATATATAACTTTTCAATAAATAATTGTTGTTTTCAATAAATAGTTGTTATTTTTAGTTACTTTAACATGTGCAATATTGCACATGTTAGACAAACTCTTTTATAATACTAAATTTTATCTAGATATTAGGTTTCTTTAATATACATGAATTTTATGCGTGTAATTTACTATAAATGATTTTTAATTAGATTCATAACATATTTTATTCGCATATAACTCACCCTGCGACGCACGGGTGCACAATCTAGTTAATCAATCAGGTTGGATCGTACATACACAAGGAACTATCTCACATTGTGGTGACCACTCTGAATGCTGGTTGAGAAAAACACCGACATTCAATATTAGACACACCACCCATATCACTATCTCCACATAAGTATAGAAAAAAAAAATCATTATTATTAATATTTTCGTTAAAATGATATAGCAAGTATTTGACAAATTGTTTTTTAAGAGGGTATTTGACAAATTATTAAAGGTAAAATTGTTCTCGTTCTCCTTTAACTTAATTTCTTATATCAATTTCATTCTTTATCTTTTTTCATGTCATTTTCATTATTTTGAATAATTTGCATATAAATTTTTAAGATTCAAGTCTATGATTTTGTTTAAATATGAACCCTTTAGTGTTCGAATCTAGTCTTTCACTCGTGTTTTCATTTGAATTTTAAATTGGAAACTTGAAAAATTCATATGCAAACGACCAAAAGGACAAATTGACGTAAAAAAAAAATGACGAAATCGTTATGAAATTAAGTTAAAGGACGACGAAAGTAATTTTGCCAATTATTCAATCAAAATAGGGCTTTCAAAATATAAATGTTCAAGTATACTCAAATTAAATCAAACAAAATAAATATTACATAAGTTAAAGGAGTGTTTTAGCAAGTATTGGAAAAGAAGCGTTTTAGTAGACTAATTAATTTAGCGATGAAGAAAAGTGTTTCGGTTAAGGATATGATATTAGGTATTGGTGTTGAGGGAGATGGTTGGAGTTCGAGAAGAAATTTATTTGCATGGGTGGTTAAGTTGGTGGAGGAGTGTAAGGTTTTATTGTCTAACATTTTGTTACAGGATAATGTGGAATATACTTGGATTTGAAATCTTAATTTTGATGATATATTTCGTTAAAGAAGCTTATGAGTTGATATATAATTTTGAAGATGAAAGAGACTCCCCCTTGTTTAAGGTCATTTGGAACAATTAGTTTCTTTAAAGATTTCATTTTTTGCTTTGAGATTATTACTTAACCATCTTTCCACCAAAGATAATTTATTTCGAAAAGAGAGGCATAATTTAGCATTATTTTGTTGTGTTGCTGTGTGTAATTTGAATGAAACAAGCAATCACTTGTTTTTTTATTTCAACTTCTAGAAAAATATAGGTAGATATTTCATTTTGGTTAGGAATTAATCTTGTAATGACAAATAAATGTTATTGTCATGCAGTTCGATTGATAAATTTGGTTTCTTAACGAAAGAAAGTGAAGGAATGCGTTTCATGCAATCTGATTGGCATGCATTTGGTCAAATTTTAAAGCATTGTAATTATGTGGTGTTCGTTAATCAAGATTGTATATCTCATACACTTTTGGACATGATAAAAATATTGGTTTGATCATGGATAAAGTTCAAAGCTAAAAATTTCTCGTACCATTTCTGTCAAAGAAACACCCAATCACCCAAATATTTGTATTTTGACTTTTAGTTTTCTACATGCTTGTTTGAAGACACCGTTGTTTTTGGTGTTGTTTCTATATTTGTTCAAATGTATGTTTATGTCGTTAAATATTTATCTGTTTGTGAACACTGCATAGTCGAATGAAGCTAACAAATAATTTTTCGTAAGTTACTTTAATTAATTTTATTTTTTTTCCCACTTATAAAGTATTCAAACCAATGAGTTTTTCCTTTGTTTTCTTTCTGCTACCAAAAAAAACCAATGAGGTCACTTCACTCTCTAACGACCCTACACCATTATTGATTTTTTCTTACTTTTCTATAGTAGTTTATACGTGTACCCTTCATTACCTCACATACATGCTTGACTCCATCTCTTGTGTCCTTAATTCATGGATTTCTCTTTCTCCTTTGTTAAACTTGCCAACATCTCTCATTTCTTCCAATCTTATCTTATTTTTTTATTTCTAAATTAATTTTTTATCTAATCATGATCCCAAACCCTTAGGATGATGAACATCTTCCAAAATTCCTTTTCTCCAAAATCATCAAGAAATTTGTGAAATTAAATAATAATACCTGAAACCCTCCCTCCTCAACACACCAAGATCATGTTGATTAAACGGTGAGTTTCCTCAATTAAATGAATTAGAGTATAAACCAAGAAATCTAGGTCCTTGTGTCACACTTTCTTCAATCTCACTTCACCTCACAAATACAATAACCCAATCTTTCTCAAACATGATATGAAAATTTTACATTTGGATTCACCTCTAGCTGGTTTAAATTTTATTTCACTTCTATATTTATTACTCTCAACCATATATTGTACTTTATTCTTTCACATAAAAATATGTAGACCTCAAATATAGATAAGTGTGCAGTTTTCAACTTACATGAGTGTGTGTATTAATTGAAAATCGTACCAACAAAATGAAACACTTGAACTACGTTTACTTCACGCCAATTTTTTGGAAGGAATATCTATTCTATTCCACTTAGAACATCACAAAAGAGAGACTATGAGCAGAAAACAAAGTAGGAAAGGAAGCACAAAAAAATGCTTTCAAAATGAAAAGTACATCAAAAGATGATTCCATTTCCCTTTCTAAGACCCTTCTTCCATATACACTTCATCTTCTACTTCTCATAGCTCTCTTGCCCATTGTTCTTCTTTATTTATACTTTTACCCTCTATCTCTTACAAAATCTCAAACTCAGCTTCACCATGCCACTATTTCTCCTCCTCCACATTATACAGGTATGTTAATGCGTAACTTTGTCTTTTTTAAAGTAATTCACACTTGAAAATGATTAGGTGTTTTTTTTAGAGGAAAAATGATTAGGTGTGTTGAATTTTTTTTGGATACAATTAGGTGTGTTGAATTGAACACCAAAATGGAGTGTATAGTCTTAAAATATCCATGTTAATTAGAGTAGTTGAAAGTAGTAGTTGAATAGTTAAGTGTACTATATTTAATTAAATGAGTTAATCATTGGAAAAAATTAGTAAATGTTGTTTTGGTATTCTAAAATGACAAATAATTTTAAGATGAGAAATATTACAAATTAAACACTTATAATGAGACAGGTAATATTTTTTAACAATTCACCACAATTAAGGCTTTTGGTCTCATAGCACCTCATGAAGTCCAGTATCAGTGCTATGAAACCCTCTAGATTTATTGAAAGATATCTTTTGATGGTGTACTTTTTTACTCTTTTTGTCTATCATAATATATGTTTCGATGGTATATTTTTCATGTTTTAAGCAACACATGGGACCTATAGAGCAACCATCTACGATATCCTCACGGTTTTGATGTTACGGGCCGGTTAATGGGCCTCGGAGTTTAGTCACACCTAAAGCTCTTCACACTTTTTAAGAGTGTATCTTATAGGGATTGAAGCTTTAACCTTGATATACAATCGTGGGTGTATTGTCGACTGAGCCACTCTGATTAGATTTAATTTTAACTATTTTGAAAATATTAGCTAGAATTTAGATTTATACATGTAATTAACACATTGATATTCTATTGACAGTAAATGACAAACACAAAATTGATGAGCACCCATGTGACTACTTTAATGGAAAATGGATTCGTGACAGAAGAGCTCCTTTATACAATGGAACAACATGTGGAACAATCAAAGAAGGACAAAATTGTATCTCCAATGGGAGACCTGACTCAAACTACCTTTACTATAGATGGAAACCAAATGAGTGCAATCTTCCAAGGTTTGAACCAAACACTTTTCTCCAACTAAGCAAGAACAAACACATAGCTTTTGTTGGAGATTCTTTAGCTAGGAACCAATTTGAGTCTCTTCTTTGCATGTTAGCAACTGTTTCAAAACCTAAACCTGTCCACCATAAAGGTTCACATTGGTGGCATTTTCCTTCTCATAATGCAACGTTATCCGTATATTGGTCGCCATTTCTTGTGCAAGGCGATGAAAGATCAAAATCAGGGGCAAATTTTAATACAATACATTTGGATCGCGTTAACGAAAAATTGGTGAAGGATATGGATGGAATGGACTTGATTGTGTTATCATTTGGAAATTGGTTTAATGTTCCTTCAGTTTATTATGAGAATGGTTTGGTTTTAGGATGCTTAAATTGTTCCGATTTCGGTCTTAATTACACTGATATTGGTTTTTACGTTCCATTAAGAAAGGCTTTAAGGACTTGTCTTAATAGCATAATTGAGAGGAAAGTTGCTAAAAGGAATGGAATTGGTGTAATTGTGAAAACTTTTTCGCCTTCTCATTTTGATGGTGATTGGGATAAGGCTGGAACATGTTCAAAGACTGAACCTTATGGAAAGGGTGAGAAGAAAATTGGAAAAATGGAAAGTGAGATTAGAAGGATTGAGATTGAAGAAGTGGAAAATGCTAAGAAAAAATCAAATGAATTTGGAGGGATTAGATTTGAGGTAATGGATGTAACTGAATTGGCATTGTTGAGACCAGATGGTCATCCAGGTGCTTATATGAATCCTTTTCCGTTCGCTAACGGGGTTCCAAAGTATGTGCAGAATGATTGTGTTCATTGGTGTTTGCCTGGACCTATAGATACTTGGAATGAGATTTTTCTAGAAATGATTAAGAACTGGAATTAAGAAGAGGGACAACCAAGGAGTGAAAAGTGAGACATTCCTCTTGGCTTGTTAATTTATTAATCAAATCTTTCCATAGAAAGATTATGTTTATTATGTTCTTTCTCTGATCTTCTTCCATAATGGCACATATGTTGGTGGAAGACTTTTGGTTAGTTTCTAGACAAGGAAAATGTTTTGGGGTTTGAAAGCAACTTGGACCAGTATGTAGATATTAAACTTTGATGTACATTATTCTGTCAAGTTACAATTGCTATCCATAAAAATTAAAACTGATTTTCATTTTAGATTAGATGAATTATGGACTAAAACAGTGATTCCAATAATATAGTAAAATAGTAACAAATATCTGAAGTGTTAGATTAATTAATGACCACTAGTTGGGCATAAAAATTTCAGACATACTTTACGGTTTCACTACTTATTTGCAACAGCAAGAATGAATCTTCCAACACATACAGGTATATAAATTGTCTAGGATCTGCACACTGAGATATATGACTGAAAATATGCAAAGGCGAAATAATTGTTTTACGTTTTTTTAGAGAAATTTTTTAAATTCGAAGTCAAAATCACACCAATAAATTTAGATGTGTGGAGCAAAAGAAAAGTAGTAATTAATATCAAAGTAGCCTTAAACAACAACAACAACAACAACATACATATATCTCATCTAGGAACCAAGTGTAAAACATAAAACCACAGAAAAAAAGATAAAGAAAGAAAAAAAACAAACACGTCAAGAAATGTTTACCCAGTTCGGTCCAACAATAACCTACTATGGGGGAGAGAGATCACTTCACATCAATGAGTTCTTTACAAAGAGATACAAAAGGGTTACAAGAAATTAGCTTCAAAAAAGCTCTCCAATTGAACAAACCTAATTTCTACCCATTTTCCAATCTCCTCTCATAAACAAGAGCCTCAATGATTTCACTCACCCAAGGTGTTTACAAATGTTTCCCAACCCAAGAATCTCGCTCAAAGACACTCAACTCTTAGTCTCTAAGTTTTCCTAAAAGTTTCCTCCTTTAGTTACATGAGATTACCCCAAAAAAAAATGATGAATGAAGTCTTTATATAGATTTTCAGGTCCAGACAAATCGTGCCACAATTTACCTGTCACTTACCATGATTTGCAGCTAGTACGCTAGTACAATACTACATTCTATCCAAAATCGTGCCATGATTTGTTTCCGGTGCCAAATTCTCATAAAATGAACCAAAATCGTGTCACGATATATTCTCATGTGCCACGATTTTTTTCTGAACTTCAACATCAAATTTTAAGTCAATTTTCAACAAAAATGATCATCATAACTTTATGTCTAAAATAAGCATGTCATACAATCACCTAAATATATATTTTATGTGAGGAAGGCACCTACGAACACATAAAGATAAAGATAGAGTTCTACTTGGGTGACTTCGAATTTTGGCGACATTGGTGATTTTGGGTCTTTATATCTTCTAACCAGTCATTTTCTCTCTTTTTCTCATCAAAATATTATGAGTAAATTATACTCCTCTCTTTTAAAAGAAGCTTGAATTACATTCCCCTCCCTCTTATGTTATAATATACACTCCCCTCCCTTAAAAGTAAAAACCTAAATTAAATTATACTCCCCTCCCCTAAGAGATGCTTGGATTACAATCCCCTCCCCTAAGAATTATTTATGTACTATATTTCAATCCATATTTACATAAATAAACATGATATCTACAAATTTTGATCCATCATTCAAGAAAAAGTAATTCATTTCTTTTTAATTTCATTACCAATCATAAAAACAGTTTGATTATTTTATTATTAATTTTATGATTTTGAATATAAAATACATTTTTTATTACCAATAACTCATTGGTTTGGTAATTTTAAAAATTAATTAATTTTGTATCGTATCATATTTTATAAAAAAATTTGAAACTATGTGTTAATGATATTGTGTATCAAACGTAGAGAAAAATATGATTCAAATTTTGATTATAATAAAATGGATCCGCACTCTTTTTCATCGTCATGTGTGCGTTAAATTTTAATTGTTAAACTATTAAAAATAAAAATAAAAAATATTAAGGGAATGAAGTGTAGATTTAACATTAGAGAGGTGGAGAATGTAATTCAAGCTTCTCCCAAGAGAGGGAAGTGTAATTTTTTCTAATATGTTTTGCTTAAAATGGGAGGAGAGTGTATATGTAGACATAAGATGAGAGGGTAATATAATTCATGTATTTATCAGGAGAGCGAAGCGTAATTTACTCAAATATTAATTTATTTCAATCATTCATCTATCATTCTCATTCTGTAAAATCTACTAAAGTCATTAAACATAAATATTTTTTCATAAAGATCATGTTTTTTATGTGCATGAAACGTCTTTTTTTTTGGTATAGCATGAAACGTCTTCCTATACTGCTTTAGTGGGTTGGAATTTTTCTTTTTTAATGGTAGTCAACTTGATTGAAGTTCCAACATCTATGATGCATTAGTCGATGTACTCGAAGGAACTTGTATTTAATCTTTTCTTTTTTGAGGAAATGGAGAAGTTCTTAGGCTTGGTTACATTTTTATCTCCTTATTTTTACTAACTCGCGGAATTGGTTTTCTATTTTAAAATTTCTCATTTTTGGTCTCTTTCTTACATTTTTTGATTAAAAAAACGGTGATGTGACATTTTAAATTATGTGTCATACAATCTAATGATGCAAAATGATCAATACCACCCATGAAATAACCTAAAAACTTCCCAAATTTTTTAATTTAAATATGATATATCACTTCACTATTTTTAAGTTAAAAAATCTAAATGAGAGACCAAATTTGGGTGAGTTTAAAATAGGGGGGCCAATTCCGCGCGTGACTGAAAATAAGAGAATCAAAATTGTAATTAGACTAAATTATTATTAATTAAAGTGACACTAATGATTATTTACAATCATTTTAGAGAATTTGAAATTAGTTCTTTGAAGCTATGAGACTAAACATTTACCACTAATGTGAAAAACTTTTTCATTGTTTTGTTTTTTTGTTTTAAGGAGTGTACTTTGTATCGAATGTGATTATCGAGTTCAGAATTTTGATGTTAAAGCCGAGGTGGTAATACTTGATTTCCAATATTAATTGTTGATGTTTGCCACAACTGTTTTGATACTTGATTTACAAATCACAAACCAGATTAAAAAAAATGTCTAATATACATAATGGTAAAACAAACAAATGAAAAAAAAGGAGGTTTGTTATGAACCAACCTCCTTAGAATTCACAAATGTTTTTGGAGAACGCAATTGAAATGGTAGTTGGTAGAAAGGTGCATGATCTTCTAACAAATACATGTAGACAAGTTTTAAATGAGTCTGAATCGTTTAACATCAAAATTCGAAAACCAATTATCACATTCAATACAAAGGTACACCGCTTAAAACAAAAAACAAAACAAAGAAAAAGTTCTTTAAAAGTCTACATTGTATCACTTCAAAGATAAGAGTATGATCTTGCAACTTTAACGAATGAACTTCCAGTTCGCTGGACTTAGTTTTAGATACTCCAAGCCTCGTTATGTTCAAATTCTACAAAACGGTTGTAAAATAGTCCTCGGTGTTACTTTAATAATAATTTCTACATTTTCCCATTTTTTTTTTCAAAAGTTGCTAAGAAAAGAAAACATTGAAAGACTAATGCATCATAAATGTTGAATTTTCCAATCAAGTAGACAACCATATATATAAAATTTAAAGACTCTTTATACATTTATGAACAAAATGATTTTAATGAGTTCTTCCAAATAAAAAACAGAGAAAGAAAACAAAGTGATAAAAAACATAATCATTAATCACATAACAAATTTATTATCTTCAGACACACAAAAAAGAAGAAAAAAACTTATATTTTTAACATTAAAAATGGTTCAAATAAGTATTAAACCCACACCAAGGAACAAGACTTCTAATATGTTATAAAACATTTGATAGTCGATACTGAACTAGGCGAGGTTGAAGATCTTCATGTTTAGATGGTGGTGCAGCTCCTCCACCTCCTGCCATTTTTCGAGGTTGAAATATTTTATTTTCTTCTTTAATGGTAGTGGAAAATTCAGATAATTATTAATGTAAGAAAATATATTATTTTTTATTTATTTAACTAATCATAACACTGTTATTTTTTATTTGTCAATTAATGTAAAGAAATATACAACTTGTTTTAATAAATTCATGAAAGGGGCTAATTTTTATTGCACTGATGGTGTAAAGCTTCTTTACACGTGCATCCAATCAAATCATGTTAAATAAGTATTTGTAAAGATATTTTAAAAACTAATATTATGAAGTGATTTGATTAGATTTAGATGCTTGTGTAAAAATGTTTTTTGTTCAACAGAACATAGTATAACCCCAAGTGCAATATTTTATTTTATTTTTGCTATAACACATCAATATTTTACGTTTATTTATACATTTCAATAACTTCTTTTTAATTCATAATATGATAATAGGTTTTTGATAAATAGTTTAACTTTTGATGTATCACTTTATTTTCAGGGCAAATTTGAAGATGTGACTAATTCACTAATGACGTGTAGAACATATTGACTTTAGTGACTTGTCCACATGTGTTTTTCCACATCATAATGACTTGGACATGTCATCAAAGTTGACCCCAAAATAGGATGAATGATCAATAGTCATAAAAAAATCAAAATAAAGGGGCCAAAATGCTGAATTTTAAAATAGAGGTATCCAAACTTTAGAAAATAAAATAGGGATACCAAAATCCATTTAAGCCAACATAATAAATGTGAGATAATAGAAAATAGGCCAAAGTAAAATCAAAATGAAAAAAGGGTTTGGTTGAATTCATAAAACATCTCTGCAAACATTTAAATGTGAGATGTGATTGAATGCATATCTAAGTTTTATACTATGCATTCGAATACAATACAAAACAAATAAAGAAACATTATACATAAATCAATAAATGGAATGGAAAAGAAAGATATACAAACCAATTGTGGTTGTCAAAGATGGTTAGGCGTTCCTCTTAGGGTCTGTTTGGCAAAAATAGCGGATTGCTGATAAGGTAGCTGATAGGTTATAGCTTATGACTGATGACTGATGGCTGATAGCTGATAGCTTATAGCTGATGACTGATGACTTATGGCTGATAAGTTAATTGAAGTGTTTGATAAAATTAGCGGTTCAACTAGCTGATAGATGTAAAATGACATAAAAGGACATTTTTATATCATTCAATTTTTTATGAAGACAAGAACAACATACCTTAACAACAACAACAACAACAACAACAACAACAACAATAGCAACAATATCATTGTCATTTAAAAATACGCTAAAAATGACACATTGAGAATGAATTGTTTTTTTTTATAACACATAGCTCAAAAATGTCTTATAACAACCTACAGAGCTCAATGATCAATTAACTACATATATATATAATCTACAGAGCTCAAAAATACTTGCATATTCAATCCATAAGCTCAAACGAGGAAGAAAACATAAGAGGTAAAACCAGTATTTAAATAAAATAATAAGGGTTAAAGAGGAAGAAAAAACAATGGTCTGAAAAATTATTTCAAATTATTTATAAGAAAAATGCCTTTATTTTTTATTTAAAATTATAATAAAACATAAGGGGTAAAACTGGTATTTAAATAAAATAGTAAGGGTAAAAGAGGAAGAAAAAACAATAAGCTATAAGCTATAAGCTCAAACGCTACTTGAAATAGCGTCTGAAAAATAAGCTATAAGCTCCTGAAATAAGCTATAAGCACCTGACGAAAAGACTGTTACCAAACAGGTCTTTTTTTGTCAAACAAGCTTATAAGCTATAAGCTATAAGATATAAGCTTATTTTTGTGTCTTGCTAAACAGACTCTTAGTGTAACTTGAGTAATAGTCGAAATTCTCCAATTTGCAGGCTATGTGTAAACTTTATAATCGATATTTAATGAGGTTAATGGTCAATGACCTTACATGATGTATACTTCCCCTAATCTAATATTAAAATTTGAACATTTTTGCTTTGCAGTGTGGTTATTTTTTTGTGGTGACTTTGTGACTATTGGTGGTTCAGAAGGGGAAATTATATGATGCTAAAACATAAGAACATGATGAATAATAAGTAGTAATTACTAATATGAGAAAAGGTTGGTTTGAGCAGGTTGCAGGACACTTTAGGTCTTAGGTTGAAAATGGAAAGAGTAAAAGATATGAGAAAAGGAGAACTGACTTTAACTCAATACAGAAATGGTTGTTACTGTGTCCTTTTGGTATTTTGTTTGTATTTGTTTCATTCGGTTGTTCTTGGATTATAATTATTCAAAAATGTTTTATCATCACTCAATTTTTTCTTAATATGTGACATCTAGTTAACCACGTGAAAATTGTGGTTAATTCAATTGAGTATATGAATAATTTAAATTACGTTGAAAATTGTCATTAATCATTTTTTTTAGCAAAGGCAAAATTTATTCATTTCATTCGTAATCAACGAATACAAAGTAGTTGGTACATAATTAAAAATATGGGGGCTAGGATAAGATAAGGATGCTCTGGTTATGCAATGAGCAACCCTATTAGTTTACCTCCGAACATGCGACACTACAAAGTCGGTTTTATTAAGAGACTTCTACATTGAAAGACAAGGTCTCCAAATTCATTTAGAGGAACCTTTGTGGACCAAATAGCATCAGATAGAGATTTGCAATCTGTTTCAAACAAAACAGCGTGCATTCCGTTTGATATGGCCACTTTGATAACTTTCAATAAGCATATTGTTTCGGTTTCTAGAAATGTGGCTGATGAGTGAAAATAATCTGATTTTCCAAGCAATAATAGTCCCGTAGAGTCTCTAAAACACATATTGTATCCCATGATGGCGTTATTGTTGAAAGCAGCAGTGTCCACATTACATTTAATCATACCGGCTGGGGGTTTGCTCCAATTATGATATGCTTCAGCTTCATGTAATGGTAACTTTGCTCTTTGCATGCAACTCCACTCATTAAGTGTGTCTTTTGCTCGAGTGACAATGAAGGCCGGTGTGGTGTTAAAGGCTTCCCAAAGCTCTGTGTTCCGACTCTTCCATAGACTCTAAAGAGTCATTGCGACTAAGATTTGTTGTGATTGTATCCTGTTAAATAATTCAAAAAGCATAGCAGTGAAATCATTAGCATTTTGTAGCAGCTCGTTTACAATGTTATGAATACCTATCAATTCCTAACAACTAGTCGCTTTTGAGCACACAAAAAAGACGTGCATATGAGATTCTGGTAATAGACTGCAAGAGACGCATGTAACATCACAAGGGATGCCTCTATGATGAAGATTCAATCGGGTGGGTAGGCATTGATGTGCGGTACGCCAAATAAAAGAGTAAACCCGAGGAGGTATTCTCATGTGCCAAATAAAGTTTCAGTTCACATAACTACGAGTAGGCACATCGGCGTGCATTAAATTGGAGCAGATGTGGTAGGCATATTTGACGATATAAGATTCGTCAACTGTTGTCTTCCAAATACGACAGTCATTGCTTGCACGTCCAAAGAGAGGTGTGGCAAGGATTTCAGCAACATCTGAGGCATTAAAAAGAGCTTGCACTAGAGAAATGTTCCAAGAATTCAAGCTAGGATTCAACAATGAATTTACAGTAAGATCTTCATAATTGGACAACGGTTATGTTGATGGTTTGAGTGAAGGAAGGTTGCGGATCCCCAACATGCTCTACATATTTATTTGAGAACCATCACCAATCTTTCATCTATGACCCAAAGTAAGCAATGATTGAGTGCTCCAGAGACTCCTCCATGTATATCTTGGATTGTGGCCAAGGTTGGCATCCAAGAAATCCCTTCACGGGAGTCATTAATCATATATAAACCACAATTTTGTATGCAAATTGAATTAATCATCTACTCTACTGAATTAACCACTCAGAAAGTAGAAGGGGATTCATTTTCATCGTGAACAATGTATTTTCATCTAAGTCTTTTTTCAGAGTGCTCTTGGAATGCCTCTTGGGACATTTCATTGAGCAACTCACCTGTAGTAACTTTCTTGTGTTTACATACATGAACATTGGCGCCCACATTAGCCCATCCCAACCTATTCTTCATGTTCCCATTCCTACCAGCTCCTCCACTCTTTCGAAATTATGAAGAAAAAAACACGTAAATAACTGAGTTATTTGAGACTTATTTTTTTGTTTAAAAAAAGCAATACATTACAAACAATTCAATGTGTTTTTTGAAGAAAAAAATTAGTTATTCACTACATATTCAGTTTAGAGAAATTGAAAATTTAAATAAAAAATGATTAAGGATAAAATTAGTTGTAGTTGTAAGGTGTACTAAGTAAGTGAGGGGTACAAAGTAAAACTTGGTAATCTGAAAAGAAAAGGGGGTTCTCATTTGCTCTACAATCACAATTCCCAAGTTGAATTCACGATATTCCCTCTCAAAAACAAGAAGCTTTTTTCTTTGCGAATCGTCCCTACCAAGTGTTTGTGAAAATGCCAAACAGAAACCCCACCGTCGTGTACCCACCTGGCAACCCGCGAAGATCACCGAGAGTCGTCCTCCTCCATGAAAACAACAACCCACCACCCCAAAACCCAAATCTTCTACCCAATCAAAATCCCAAACTGTTAGGGTTATGAAATCATCAAAATTCAACGACGAATCTGCTAGATTCTCCAAGAAAAATGATGTTAAAGTGAGTGAATTTGGCTCCAGAGAAATGGGTTGTGAAGGAAAAAGGAAGAAAATTAGTGGGGTTATTGATGAGGGAGTCGTGGTTGAAGGTGGTGGAAAAAGGAAAGAAAGTGCGATGGGGGTGAAATTGTGGAAGAGTTGAGGAAGGTCGAAGTTGGAGATGGTGTGAAAGGGAAGAGAAAGTGTAGTGGTGGAGATAAAACTGTGGAAGAATTGAGGAAGAAAGAAGTTGAAGGTGGTGTGAAAGGGAAGAGAAAACGTGGTGGTGTAGTTGCAGAAGGGTGGAGTAAGGAACAAGAGAAAGTTTCGAAACTGGTATGACCTATCTTTTTCTGTACGTAAGATTGCACTTTTTGAAGAAGAATTAATCTTAAGCAAAAGCAAATTTAATTAGAATTATAGAATTATGTGAGGAAGGGTTAGAAAAACTATCTAAGAAACTATTAAGGAAGACCTAGAAATTAATGTGTTCTATAGAGATGTGATATATGCTAGAACATTATGAATTCGTTCGATCCATGTAGTCAACTCTACTTAATAGGATAAGGCTTGATTGTTGTTGTTGATGTGTCCAAATGACTTCGGTAAGCTAAATTTGTTTGGTATACTATGAAATTCGTCAAGTATCAGCAAGCTTCAACACAATTGGTAAATAGCTGGATCATGTGTCCTAGGTTCAAAATAGTTAGTGCTGTGGATGTATAGAAAGGTCTTGTCAGGAGAGTCAAAACCCAGGTGATGCCTTAATCTCATAGCGGATTAGTCTAGTCCGCAATTTTGAGATTTGAAATTTCTGGGTGATTAACCATTTGTCCCACAATAATCACTCAAAGATGACGACTTTGGTTTATCATGGCCTTATGTTATGCCTTGGTTTTGGTGTTCTTTTTTATGTTAAAAAGCAAATACATTGCTTGAAATGCCATGTGAAAACAGTGCAGCCGCTGCGATGCTGCACACAATGATAAAGAAGGAATTGCAGCAGGGCTTACAGCGGTAGAGTCGCACACAGTGCGGTCGCTGTAGAACTGTTGAATCTAATTATAATGTTTAATCCAATGGTTTTATAGAAGGCATTGCAGCAGGGCTTACAGCGGTAGAGTCGCACACAGTGCAGTCGCTGTAGGACTGTTGAATCTACGAAAAAATATCTGTAGTTGGAGAAGAATTGATCTTAAGTGAAAACAAAGTTAATTATTCATGTATGACTATATTATAGAATTACATGTCCTAATGAGGAAGACCTAGGAAAACTATATATATAAAAAACCAGTAAGAAGGACCTAGTGATTAATGAGTTTGATAGAGATTTAATATATAACAGATCGCTTATAGCTTTGTTTAATTCATGTAACTGACCCTACTTAGTGGGATAAGACTTGGTTGTTGCTGTTGATATGTCTAAATGACTTCAGTAAGCTAAATTTGTTCAGCATACTATGAAACCCGTCAAGGATCAGCAAAGTTCAACACAATTTGTAAATAGCTGGGTCATGTGTCCTAGGTTCAAACTAGTTAGTGTGTATAGAAAGGCTGTGTCCGGAGAGTCAGAGCGGATTAGTCTCCAATTGTGAGATTTGAAACTTCTGAGTGATTTACCATTTGCTCTAAAGATTCACTCAAAGACGATGACTTTGGTTTATCGCTACCTTATCTTATGCATTTGTTTTGTTGTTCTTTTAAATGTTAAAAAACAAATACATTGCTTGAAATGTCACTTGAAAACAGTGCAGCCGCTGCGATGTGGCTCACAATGATAAAGATGACATTGCAGAAGGGCTTACAGTGGTAGAGCCGCACAGAGTGTGGTTGCTGTAGAACTGTTGGATTTATTATAGTGTTTAATCCAATGGTTTTATAGAGGCTGCACAATGTCCAGTATGGTAACTGTTGGATCTCAACGTTTGGGATGTAAACCGTTTCCAATATGGTGTTGTTATATAAATGTTTAAAGTTTTCTGTGTTTATTTTCTAAAGGTAACTGTTAAATATAAAATATGAAATCTTTCATGTCTATCGAATATCGGTTTTGGAATAGTTTATTTATGATATGATATTAGAGTTTCCATGACCAAGTGATCTAGGTGAGCATTTGCGTTATTCAGGGGTCAGTCTTCCAATTGCATGAGGCGACATGTTAGATATAAAACCATTCACACTTCTTTATGAAATCACTGAATCACTTTTACTTTTTCGGATAACTAGTTAATCATTGTTATTTGTAACCATCGCAAAGAAAAATGTAATAAAATTATAATTTGTTGATGGTTAATTGATTGCCAGATAAGTGCTTATTTGCTCTGGTCATTGAAATTACTGTACAAAATCTATTGCAGGTACCTGGGAAGTCTAAACAAGATTGCTTCGATAGAGTTGGGGACATATTTTCTGTTCTTGAACCCAACATTGATTTTTCTTCTAATGCTATTCTGCCTACTCAAGAACTTTGTACTCCAAAGCAACAAAAGGAAAATCAAGGGTTCCTACAAATTTACAATGAAATATCATCATCATCTTCAATTCATAAGACGTCTCTTTCTAGATTTAGTGGCTCATCAGGTGTTCAAGATCTTGCTAGTCCACCTGTGCTAAAGAACAAGGTGCAGCATGAAAAATATGTGAATCAATTAAGATTTAGGGACCTTAGGAGAAGAGCAGCATCTACACGGGCAAAAAAATCTTTAGCTGGAGAAGGAAAAGGCATTCAGAAAACAGATGTAGTTCTGACCAGGACAATGACGATGACATTGGAGTTGAAGGTTTCCATAGGCTCTTCTCGAGCTAATTGACTAAAACTTGTTGAATAATTGCATGTATAGTTTCTTTTAAAGTTTTAGACACTGTAGCTTAGTCAAAATCTAGTTTTTCAGAAATCCCAAGTTTTGTAATGTAGCATTTACTTGTAGTAGTTAATAAAAAGAAGCAATCCTATTTTTTGTTGTTCCAAACTTCCATTGTAATATGGCAATGAATTTTTTTTAGATGTAATGCATTTAGACTAGGCTATAGAGCAATGATAACTGTCTTGTATCCGTCTAGGTACTTTGCTTGAAATATAGATCACAATCGGCAATATTTGTTCGCTGCCGGTTTTGGAACATATTTTGGAGGTTCATCGAAATAGAATGCAAAGAAAACCAAGTTTGAGTTTGTTGTTAAGTCTTTTGGAATTTATTTATTTATTTATTTATTTTGACGGTAAAACTACTTCATTTCATAGAAAAACAACATTAACGTAAGACACTTGAATTAGGGCATTCCCCACCCATAGTCTAGGAGCAATCTTAAAAGAAAAGTCTACATACGAATAATCGACAATGCACTTCTGTTGTTCAAAAGGCAAAAAGACGCAACAAAACCAAGAACCACAACCAAACATCCACAATCCTAGTGGTGAAGCTAGCAATAAATTTACGAGGGGGCCAAATATATATAAAAAAATTACTTTTTAAAATTAATATATTAAATCAACTAATTAGCAAAAAAAAACACAATAATTTTACTTATATTAATATAAATTTAAACAACACTAGAAAAACAAAAAACGACAATAACTATTTAAAAATGTTAAGTTCAACAATGCTTCAAAGAGTTAAATTTATCTATAATTAATTTGTATTAAACACATAAGTAATGTCTTCTTCAATGCAAACAATTAAGTCATTTGCAAAAAACTCGCTAATAAAACTCTCTTTGTAGTTGCTGAAGAGACTAGAAGTGTCAAAATAAGACGAAATAAATTTACCAATCATGTGATACAGAAGGGCCGAAAGAGCCCTAGGCGAGCCCCTCTAAGGGCGTCGCCTCAAGAAGCTTCTAGAAGCACCTAGAACACTCTAAACGTGATTTATGGTTCAAGTTTCTTGATGCCTAAGTCACGGAAAACCAAGCCCAAAAAAGACTATAAATAACCCCTTGAGAGCATTCTCAATGTATGACCTAAACAATTCTAAACCTTAGTTTTAGATATTGTACTCACTGCAAGTAACAACCTAAAAAATGTTTCTCACAAAGTTTACTTTAATCTTGAAAATTCAAATTGGTCAAGTTTAAGCAACTTTCTCCTTAAAAGGATGAGAACCTCAGGAAACTGGTTCAAATATTTGTGAAGTCGCATATATCATGACATTGAGAAGCAAAATAAAAGAGTCAACTCAATCAATATAATTTTCTACCTTGAACTAAAACATCATCCACTCACCTTAAATTTTCTTTTTACCAAGGAAAAAAATCGATAGCATTTGCGACTAGTCTCGTAGCTAACTTAAAGAGCCGAAGTTGGAAAGATATCATGTTGGATTGACTGGATTGTTAAAGGCCCTAATTTAAATTAATTATTTGTTAGAAAAAAAAAATTAATTATAAACGACCAAAAAATTGTTTTCACTTTCACACGCTTGAAAATAGTTTTTTCCTAAGATTTTCGTCAAACAAAAAAATAGTTATCAAAATAAAATAAAAAAATGCCCTATCAAAACTACTCTCAATAGTAACATATGTATGTAAATATTTGGGTAAATTACACTTTTGGTCCTTTAAATATTTTTCAGGTTTCATATTGGTCCCCTAATTAATAAAAGTAACGTTTTGGTCCCTTAAATCCTTCTTTGTTGTCACTTTGGTCCCTTCCGTTAGTTTGTGTTAAAAAACGTTCACTTTTTGTCCCTTTAATATTTTTCAGGTTTCATATTGGTCCCCTAATAGAGGACCAATATGAAACCTGAAAAATATTTAAGGGACCAAAAGTGAACGTTTTTTAACAAAAACTAACGGAAGGGAACAAAGTGACTAACATAAAAGATTTAAGGGACCAAAACGTTACTTTTATTAATTAGGGGACCAATATGAAACCTGAAAAATATTTAAAGGACCAAAAGTGTAATTTACCCTAAATATTTCCATTTGATGTCTAAGCTGAATCTAAAATTCTTTGTTCCAAGGCAATATAAGTCACATCTCATGTAAACAAAAATGTATAAATTAACAACATACTTCCTCTAATCAAATTTATAAACAACTACTACTTTTTTCAGATTCATTAAATAACCAATGTACTAAGAAACACTTCACTCTTCACTCCTAGGTTGTTTCTCCCACTTCTTTATAATTTCTAAAAATATCTCATTCCATGTATCAATTGGTCCAGGCAAACACCAATGAACACAATCATTTTGCACATGTTCTTGAGCCCCATTAAAGAAGGGAAAAGGATTCATATAAGGACCTGGATGGCCATCTGGTCTTAACACAGCCAATTCTGTTACATCCAATGCCTCAAATCTAAACCTTTCAAATTCATTGCCTTTGGCTTTAGCAGCCACTACTTCTTCTATCTCAACCTTTCTCATCTCACCATCCATTCCTTCAACTTTCTTTTCTCCATTTTTATAAGGCTTAGTCTTTGGACAAGCACCAGCCTTATCCCAAGCACCTTCAAAATGATGTGGTGTAAATGTTGTGACAACTACATCAATTTCATTACCTTTATTGCCTCTCCTATCAATTATGCTATTAAGGGTAGTCCTTAAAGCCTTTCTCAATACATCATAGAACCCAATTTCAGTGTAATTAAGACCACAATAATGACACCCTAAAATTGAACCACCCTCATGGTAAATAGCCGGAAGCAAAAACCAATGTCCTATTGATAGTACAATCATGTCCATTTGGTTCATATCCTTTGCCCATTTCTCATCAACATGATTCAAATATAGCTCATTATTTGGCCTTGTGTTTGATTTTTCAATACCTTGCACTAAAAATGGAGACCAATACAAGGAAATAGTTGAGTTGTATGAAGAAAAGTACCACCTAGAAAATTGATTGTCCTTGCCATTTTGGTACACAAGTTTAGGAATTGAAGCAGTTGCTAACATACAAAGAAGAGACTCTAATTGGTTCCTAGCTAGAGAATCACCAACAAAAGCAATATGTTTGTTTTTACTTAGTTGGAGAAAAGTAATTGGTTCAAACCTTGGAAGTTTGCATTCATTTGGTTTCCATCTCCAATAGAGATAGTCAGAATCAGGTCTCCCATGTGTCATGCAATTTCTTCCTTCTTTCATCATGCCACATGTTGTATCATTGTACAAAGGGCCTGTGGTTTCTTTGACCCAATCACCCTTGGAGTAATCACATTGGTTTTGGTAAGCTTTTTTCTTTTCTGAAATAAAAGAATATTCAACTCTTGTAAACCAACAAAACAATCATATGAGTAAATAATCATTTTCGTCTATGAAGCTTTGTCACTATTATAGCTGAATACAACTAAATTACGAAAGAAATAAAATAAAATTTTGTGTTAGTAATTTTGTCGATTAAGATGACTAATGCACATTCGAACACCGAACTAAGAAAAAAAAAATCAAAATCGATGATCAAACTAACTAAAATAAGGTATATTCAGTTTCGTTATATTTTGACAATTTTGATACATTCAGTTGACTTACAATGACTATTTACTCAATTAAATTGAAAACATAATCAACTTGCAATGGTAAAATTTTGACAAGAAGAAGAGGTTGTGTATGCATATACCTGAATAAGAAGATGAAGGAGGAGGAGCAGAAAGAGAAGAATGAGAAGTGATGTTGATGATGGGTTTGGAATTAGTAAACTCAATTTTTGGAGTTCGAGAAAAAGTTAGATGGTAGAAGGATAGAAGAAGCATAGAACAAATAGTCCAAGGTAGAAGTCTCTTGGTGAAATTTTTTGATTTATCTTTCAAAAAAATTGAAGTTCCCATTTTCATAGCTTCTTTTTTGTGCTTTGTTTCCACTCTTTATGTGTTTTTAGTTTTGATCAATGATTAAGGACACTTTCTTTGGTGTTTTGTTGGGTTTTTGGTATTAGGTGAAGTGAAAGTCAAAAAGATAAAAGCAGGTTTTATTGCGTAATTGATTCTTTTATAGTAACACGTCGCAGAATATACATGAATCCATAATTCATTTAACTTGGTCATGTTTTGAAATTATACTTTGAATATTCATGCCTTATAAAACTGATATCCCAATTTTGTCCTGATTTTTTGTTATTATGTGCTTTGAAAATTTATGTAAAGTAGCTTCATATTTGGACCCTGTAATGAAGCCTGATACGTACCAAAAGCAAATCACTCCGTTCCAGAAAAAAAAAAAATATTTTCATATATATTAAAATAGATGATAAATGAAAGAAATATAATGCTGATTTTATTTACCATAATAATTTGAGCATCATGCACATAATATCACTTAGTAATATAGCTTTCCTTTGGCCTTTTCAAAAGAAAAGAAAAAAATATTTAAATTGTGAAATCCAATTAAAATGTATCATGTATAATACTTTTTTTGTACAACGTACATAAAACTTTTTACATTACATTACTTTACTAGTTTGCTTATGAGTTATGTTATTTAAACAAAAAGATTTAGAACATCTTATAAAACAACGAAAGATATATATAGATATTGATATGAAAATTAAAACAATAAAGAGAGAATAAGAACACCATCAAAATGTAAGAGAGAGTTGTTCCATAAATTTTCATGTTGTTTTGCTTCTCAAGTGTTAATTTTAAATCAAATAGTTTAGATTAACACATTTATAAAATTATTATAAACAATCTCAGTTGTATATTTTAGATTGAACGGTCCAAATCTGTTACAGCGTATGCGTGCTTCATATCGTGTCATGACACACATATGGAAAACATGAATTTTTTAGATGGAAAACATGAAACTTGGAAAGCAGCTGTTACCCACTTCACATAGCTTGTTTCGTGGCAATGTTTGTTTCGTTTTCACAAAATAGAGAAACGCGGTTCATCGTAAGGTACAGTGTGTTTAAGTGAAATATGGTGCACCGTAGGATACGGTGTATTTAAGTGCTTGACTTGTTGACCACACAAGTGGTTCTATAAATAGAACCATTGTGGTGAAGCATTACAGACTTTTGTTGAAACACTTAACCTAATTCACAGAAGTTGTGAAACCTAGCCGCCGCTCTCTAAACCCTATTCTCTCTGAATCTCCGTTGGAATTGGCTAGCACCGGTCATCAGAGAAGTTCTGTTCGTGTGGACTGAATAGAGGCATCGCTACGTTGCTTTGCTCGTGATCAGAAACAATTCTGCCACAAAGGTTCTGCTCTTCAAGAGGTAAACACATGAATCCTTAAAGTGTTTAAGTATGTGTTTGATTTGTGATTAATGATTTAATCAAGATCCGTTTCAATGAGATTTGTTCCGCTAAGAGGATTAATTAAAATTTTGAAAAACCCCTCTTAAATCCCTTCAGTGGTATCAGAGCTTTTGGTTCTGATTAAATCATTGAATTCAAATATGTTGGTTCCGTAACATGATTTGATGCTTTATCGGTTTTAATATGATTGAAATTGATTAGCATATAGTTTCGTTTTTGAAAGGAAACGTGATATTGGATATCACTAAATCCTGCGCATGAGTCAAACTAATTAAAATCGATAAGGGTTATTGATTTAATTTTGAAATAAAATCAGAACATATTTTGTATATATGTGATATGTATAAATAAATGTTTCATATTTATTTTGAAATTAATCCTGTAAAATTATTTTACTAAATATTAATTAAAATTGATTGATCGATATCATATATGTGATATATGATTCTGATACGACATCAGTATATGTGATATATTGATTGTGTCATTCGTTCAATATATTTTATATGATTGATTGTGAATTTGTAGACAATTCGTGAGATTGAGCTTCGATATTCGATTCTGGTGAAGCATCAAAGATCCGGTTGTCCATACTGAACAAACAATTGTTAAAACTATTGATGTTTGATCATCGTATTAGGTTACCTAACTATACAAGAGTTGTATTATTATGGTTGTATCATTTGATCAATTATTTTCAAAAGATTGTTGTGAATTTGAACAATTCGTGAGATTGAGCTTCGATATCCGAATCTGGTGAAGCATCAAAGATCCGATTGTTCATGCTAAACAAACAATACTTGAAACTATTGATGTAGTGTGATCTGCATAGTGTGATCGATCATAATGTTTAATTAATTAATTCAATTGGATAAAGGTAGATTTAAAAGATCATGATTTTGAAAGAGTTTCAATATCAGGTATGGTCTTTTGAATTTGGTAATTAAAGATTTTCATATCTTTAGTTTAATTCATTTCCAATTTAAAAGGATCATGATTTTGAAAAGTTTCAATATCAGATATGATCTTTTGAATTTGGTAGTAAAATATTTGCATAATTTTAGCACCATAATTTGTTTTGGAAACAGATTGATTGCCTAAATAAAGCAGATTTAATTATAATAATTATTGAGTGTCAATATTACTATAATTAAATAAATAAAAATTCTACCTTTTTGGATGGTTTTTCAAAAGTTGTTTGAAATGGTAGTAAACGATCCTTATTTGATAGTAAATTTAAAATGTCATGATTTGAAATAGTTTCAATGTCATGTATGGTTTTGAATTTATTTAAAAGATTTGCACGATGTTAACATAATTTGTTTCTAATTTAAAAGAATCATGATATTGAAAGAGTTTCAATATCGGATATGATCTTTTAGATTTGGTCATAATATTTACATATTTTATTTTTATTTATGACCTGATTGACTCTAAAATTGCTTAATGATAATAATAAATAGTTATTATTATTATTATTATTATTATTATTATTTATCATTAATTTAAGGTATATGGTTATGACCTTAGTTTATTTTGGCGTTTATTGATTTAATTAAATATGACATGCATGTCATAATTTATATTATTTAAATACGACATGCGTGTCGTTATTTATTTTATTTAAATACGACCTGCGAGTCGTGATTTATTTTAATTATTTTATTTAAGTGTTAAATAATGTAATTGCTCAAGTTGAAGAGAAGACGACGCCAAAAGATGATTCTAATGGAGAAACTTTTGAAGCTTGCTCGTGGGTCAAAGAATTATAATAAAGTAGATTATTTAATTATTACGCGTTAGGAGGTCATAACCATACTACCTAATTTATTTTATGTATGTGATGCATGAAATGTATGTTTAGTTAGCGCATGTATGGGATGTATGCTTAACATGTTTTAGATAAATGTTAGCATGTATGTTTTAAATGTTTTTATATACTTGCTATCCATGAGCATGAATGTCATGCATCTTAAGAGACATGTGTATGAGATACACATGTCGATGAGATCAAACTTAATAAAAATCCTTCAAATAGAATTGAAGTTAATTGATTTCCAAAGTATAACACCCTTCAAGACTAATATCGAATAGTGTGGGTTCGCCTCTGCGAAGTGCACTTTCTATACTAGTAAGTTGAGGTGCGGTAATTCTATTTACCCGACTGTTATTCTTTGGGTCTAACTTAACTAAGTTATTTTAATAAGATTAAAAATATATTAACTTCAAATAGAATATTAAGTTAATTGCTTTCCAAAGGATAACACCCTTCAAGACTAGTCTCGAATAGTGTGGGTTCGCCCTAGCGAAGTGCACTTTCTATACTAGTAAGTTGCGGTGAGGTAATTCCATTTACCCGACTGTTATTCTTTGGGTCTAACTTAACTAAATTATTTTAATAAGATTAAAATATATTTAGAAGCAATGTTTGGGAACATCTATATGATAGATTAGAGTAAGGAGTTACTCGCCCAAATGGTTTGAAAGTTGTATGAGATACAATTGGAAGGAGTTCCTACCTAAATAGCTAAGTTTTGGGGGATCAGCCCTCGCTAACTCAAAACGAAGTGAAATATGGATTTCAACTCACTAGAAAATCTTCCAATGAGATTTTCCGAATCAAATGTTGAAGGTCATTTGTTTTGAGTAAAATAGTGGGAGCATATTAATTAAAGACCTAATTAAATATGTTTTAAATCATGATACATTTATTTTATTTATTTTCTGTATTTAAAATTTCTTTGGCATATACATTTTATTATACTGTTAAATGTTCTTATAAAGAACAAAATCTTTAGAAAGGAGTTTCTAAATTGGTACAATAATTGAGAATTGTTCTCAAGTACAAGAAAAACGGTTAATGTTTTGAAAAAAGTCAAAATATAAGAAAGAGGTAAGACTTCTTCTTTGCCCATATGGTTATATAAGGTTAAATTTCTACTTCTGCATCATAAGTATATGATACACTATGATTGATCTCATATTTGTTGAAATATAGAGTTTTTAAGGAAATAAGACATTAACTATAAGTGAAGTCCACCTATGTCTAGAATGGAACAAATCGTTTCATTGACATAGAAGCTAATGTTTGGACTTAAATTTAACTTGATATGGAACCAAATAATTGTTATTAAATTCCATAAAATAGAAGCATTAAATCATATATCTTGTATCGACAAGAGAATGAGTGTGTACTTGAATAAAAGACAAACGTTGTCCTATTATCCAAATAATGTTTGCTATACAAGTATGCTAATCAAGTAATGGATTTGAGTTCCATGATCTTGATAAGCTGGTCTATAACATATGAGGAAATGATCAAATGAGATTTGGACCTTTTGTATATCATCGACATTATTGTTGCAAAGAAGTGTGATTCACAATTCCAGATTCCATGAATATGGACTATTAGACTCATTTGATATTATATCATTTGAAGGATGTGAGTTCCACCTTTAAAATATTTCAATGTTAGAGAACATCCGATTTATTCGAATCAATGTGCATATGATGTATATGGATCACCAAAAACTTTTGCTAGAGATATTTATTTCGCTTACTTCATTTACATTACTGATTAGATTAGTAAATGTAAATGTGTGTTTGACACTAGTTAGAAATCTTTGAATTGGTTCAAAGAGTTCAACGATGGAGTAAAGGAACAATTTTGAAAAGTATAAAGACCATACGAGTATGTTGTGATGGTTAATACTTAATTAAGGAGTATATTGATAATTTATATCGCTTCATGTTTGACGTGACTCGATCTTAAATTGTTTGATTATAACTCCTTGACTCTTGAAATTGATTAAATTACAGTTATTCTTCACCCACAATAAGTTCCAATCGAGGTAATCATAAAGACACCATATTAGATATGGAGGAAAAACACCTATTTTGACTTTATGAAAATTTGGGGTTATGATGTTTATTAGATAAACAAAATTCCAAACTAGATGAATGTATACTTGTGAAGGTATCCTTAAGAAGCTAAAGGATACTAATTCTACATCACATGACAAAAGTTGTCTATCGCTAGAACTGGAGTATTCCTCTTGAAGGAGTATATTTCTGCAGGAGCCAGTGGGAGTGATGTAGAACTTGAATTAAGTCAAGTACCACAAAATACATGTTTCTCTAAGAATGGAACATGAACTGATTCAACAAAGGGTTGTTGTTAAATCATCAATTCGAGTAGCACAAGATCTAGATGAGTCTGACATGTCATATCACTAGGATGAGAAACATGATTTTGTCATGGCTCAACAAGGTGATATGATGCTAATGGAAGATGGGCGCCTGACTTACTAGAAGGCCGTAAATGGCCTGAATTCTGAGAAGTCGCTAGATGTCGTGGGATCTTATATAGAGTCCATGTACACAAACCATATATGGATATTGGTTATATCATCCAATGAGTACGACTCATAAGATGAATGTGGGTTTTCTTATATAAAACTAACATGGATGGTATTAGGAATACCTTTAAGATATGATTGATCGTAGACGGTTTCGTACAAAATCATGATGCAAATCATGATGAAACCATTACATCATGATAATTCTTAAATCTAACGATTCCATTTGCCATTGTTTTATAATACACATTCTGGAGGATGGATAACGAGGTTGCATTCCTTAATTGGAATGACCTTATATATGTATTTGACATATATGTAGGGTTTCGTTAATCGGATGCTAGAAAGGTACATATATTACAAAATTCATGTATGGAATGGAGCAAGCTTCTCGAAGTTGAATTGTTTATTTTATTAATAGAGTTTTATGAAAACTTAGATTAATAAAAGAACAAATTTAAATCTTGTGCACACAAGGAGATTAGTGGGAGCATTGACATTAGTTTGGTGGAGTATGTGGATCACATACTAGTCACCAAAACAATTTACTACACATGTGAGACATGGTTAGAAAATTATTTCTAATTTGTACCAAAATTTATTCTAATGTTCGACACTAGAATACTTTCAAGAATATCCTTGGATGTCTTAAAGGACTTAGGATTGTTTCTTGAACACGGATGAAAAGGAACATAGTAAAAGAGTTACAATGATGACAACTTTCATATCAGTGTACAGTATATCCAGATCGCAATCTGGAATAAATGTTATGCTTGGATATCAACTATAGATGAAATTTGTAAAAGTACAAGCTTCAGATAGTTGTTGTTTCTATTACAGATGTCAAATATATGATTTGGATTGTTTAGCTTATAGCTGAGCGAAAACATGTGTTTCTTGCGTTGCGGATTCCATTGATCCCGTCTGAGGTGAAATTAGTTTAATCTTGCGAGCAATGAAAACTAGATCTCACCAATGATTCAAATGTATATGTTGACACTTCAATTTCCTTTAGATAGAAGATCAAAAGTGGAAATTGAAAGAAGTACAACCTACCAACATAGGAAAGGTTCCTTATCTGCTAGTAGAGTATCTTGCACATAGTGTGCTTGATGCTAACATTTGACCAATAGATATTGAGTTAATATTTGATTGGCTTTTAGTGCTAGTGGGAGATTGTTGGAGTAAGCCCTAATAGCCAATCTATTTTGATTGGATTTGGCTTTGTATCATGACTTATATATATATATATAAGGCATTTATTTATTCTTTTGTTTAGTTTCAAAATAATAAATTCCCTAGAATAATTGGTCTGTTTAATGGAGCATTAAGTGTGACTTAATCGTGAGACTCATTAAACAAAAGGACATTATTCTTAAAGTATCCGTAGTCAAGCTTTATTGTGAAATGGGATAACATTAAAGCATAGAGACTATTATGTGGGTAGACTGTGTTGGAACAAAATGTATGAACAACTCTCTTTTGGGTTTTGATGATAACAAAGTGTTAAAAAGAAAATTGGAATTGCTAATGCTTTGTTCTAAGTGTGCAGAACCATGTTCTTAATGTTTAATAATTAATACTGGTTATGGAAGAACAAGCTAAGAGCAAGAAAGAAAGCATTGAAGCCTTTGTTGCAAGTCTGAAGCAAAACTGGGTCTGAAGCAGCTTCTGAAGGCAGAGTCTGAAGACTGCGTCTAAAGGGTGCTTCTGAAGGCAGAGTCTGAAGACTGCGTCTGAAGGGTGCTTCTGAAGGTTGAGTCTGAAGGTCAACAGAAGTTAACGTCTGAAGGTTGAGTCTGAAGGTCAACAGAAGTCAACGTCTGAAGGCTGAGTCTGAAGGTCAACAAAAGTCAATGTCTGAAGGGAGCGTCTGATGAACAGTGCTTCTGAAGGGTGAGTCTGAAGACCTGCTTCTGAAGTACTGTTCCTGAAGAAGCTTCTGAAGTCTGGAAAAGCAACTGTCCTGTCAGCATTAAATGCCTGCATGTCAGAACAGCTCAGTTGTCTCCTTGGCCAAAACATTCCCCAGCTTTTAAGGAATGAATTCAAACTTTGTGTGCTCTGTTTTCTGCTCAGTTTCGCACACAAACTCAGCTGACCTAGCCTCTAGCTTTGCAACGACTCTTTGCTGAAAATCTGGGCAATCTCAACAGCTCTTTTACTATCTATAAAAGGGTGAAGTTTTGAAGAAGATTGTCAAGACTCTGTACATAAACACAACTGCAAAACCAGAACTGCAAACACTCTGTTTTACGTTTTCTGTCACAAAATAACTTAGGAATTCTTACAATTTGTTTATCTTAGAATTCCTTAAGTGTTAGAGTCTCATTTGAGTTGCATTTTGTGAACACCTCTGATATTTGATCAAGTGTTCAACACAAACTTATTTTCTGTTGTAAAATCAGTTTGATACCCAAAGTCTTAGCCTGCGTGCTAAGCAACCAGAAGTCTCATTACTTTGTGCTCTAAGCAATTAGAAGTCTCTTAGCTTTGTGCTTTGAGCAGGGAAGTCTCTTGACTTTGTGTCTTGAGCATTGAAAGTCTCTTGACTTTGTGTCTTGAGCATTGGAAGTCTCTTGACTTAGTGTCTTGAGCATTAGAAGTCTCTTACTAGGTGTTTGAGCATTGAAGTCTCTTAACTTTGTGTTTTGAGCAATTGTAATCAGTTTGCTTATAGTTAAATCTCCTGTAAGTGACAGGGGGACTAGACTACTTCCAACTTGTGGAAGGAACTAGTATAAAAATATTGTGTGTCTCTCTTTCCCTTTCTCTACTCTTTTTAATCCGCTGCATAAATCTCTGAAAAGGTTTCAGAACCCAATTCTGAACTTTACCAAAGTTTTTAAAGAAAGGAAAAACAACCCACAAAATTCAACCCCCCCTTCTTGTGTGTTTTTCTCACCTTCAGACTGATGATCACATCTCACAGATCATAGATAAAGAGTTATCAAGTCTTCACATAGGTATAAATATTAGGAGTAATATTTATACTGGATTGACCCGCCATGAGAATACTACATAGCAAAAGTTATGAAAAGTGTCATAAGATATTCTCATAGTGATAGTGGTGTATTCCACCCTTTGACCTGAAACCACTATGTACCCTAGATGTAGGAGTCGAGTGCTTTATCACCATTCAAACGTTGTCTGTAATAAGATGACTATAAAGTTGGTTGATGGGTACTCCATGAATCATGCTAAGGGACATGAGTGACCTAGATGGAATTTGCCCCTCCTACATAACAGGAGAAATGTCTATGGGCCCAATATTGAACTAGACAAGGATGACACGGTCTATGCCTTGTGTTCAATATAGACATGAGGGCCAAGGGGTAATTATACACATGATCATTATCACAGAAAGGTTTCGTCAGATCACATGACATTCTCGTCACTTGGGTAGCAGTGATGTGTTGCTAGATACCGCTCATTGTTTATAATATTAAATAGGTGATTTAATATTATTGCCAACGTTACGGGAACCTATAGGGGTCACACACAAAGGACAGATAGATGAGAGAAATAAATAAGTAAGACTTATTTATAAAATAATAAGTATGACTTATTAGTAATTAAATAATTACCTATGACTTATTATTTAATTTATGAAAAAATAGAGAAACGCGGTCCATCGTAAGGTACGGTGTGTTTAAGTGAAATATGGTGCAGCGTAGGATACGGTGTATTTAAGTGCTTGACTTGTTGACCACACAAGTGGTTCTATAAATAGAACCCTTGTGGTGAAACATTACAGACTTTTGTTGAAACACTTAACCTAATTCACAAAAGTTGTGAAACCTAGCCGCCGCTCTCTAAACCTTATTCTCTCTGAATCTCCGTTGGAATTGGCTAGCACCGGTCATCGGAGAAGTTCTGTTCGTGTGGACTGAATAGAGGCATCGCTACGTTGCTTTGCTCGTGATCAGAAACAATTCTGCCACAAAGGTTCTGCTCTTCAAGAGGTAAACACATGAATCCTTAAAGTGTTTAAGTATGTGTTTGATTTGTGATTAATGATTTAATCAAGATCCGTTTCAATGGGATTTGTTCCGCTAAGAGGATTAAAATTTTGAAAAACCCCTCTTAAATCCCTTCACATTCCAACGTTCATGATCAAGCTTCTCAAGGACTCTATTTTATTCGCTGACACCTCTCCAACATCTCTCATATCCTTCACTATATAAGTAGCTGAAGACTTGAAGAATTATAGAAGTGCCATTACTCTGTTAAATTCAAAAGCGCATAAACACTTAAAATTTCTTACCAATTTTATATCTTAGAAAATCTAAAGTCTTAAGAGTCTTACCCTATTTTGTATTCTGTTTACACCTCTGATTGTATATCAAGTGTATAACCAAACATTCTTTTATTTGATTAAGTTAGATTATGAGAAGTCTCTTTTAGTTGTGATTGAGAATTAGAAGTCTCTTACTTGTGTGCTTGAGCATTTGTAATCTTTAGTGATTATAGTGAAAATCCTTTGGAAGTGCAAGGTTACTGGACTACTCTCGATTTGTGGAAGGAACCAGTATAGTTGCTCTCTCTCTCTCTCTCTCTCTCTCTCTCTCTATTTGTGTTTGAACTTACCTGTTGCATTCAGAATATGAGCCAGACTCTGAACACATTCAGACTCTGACCAGTTAAACACTTAGAAATTTTTTGAAAAAGAAAACACAATTCAACCCCCCCCCCCTTTGTGTTTTTTTCTCACCTTCAACTAGTTCATATGGCACATTAGTGTAGGAACAAACCAAGCCATGCTCCGTAAGCACACCTGGAAAATTATTAGTTGTTTACGTCTATGATTATTGAAGTCAACCTTGTTGGCGGATCTAATGGATGGTGGATTGACAATGGTGCTTCTCGCTATGTTTGTTTTGATAATGCTATGTTCAAGATATGCACCATTGCAGAAGACAAGAAAATGTTGTTGAGAGATTACTCAGTCTATAGGTGTAAAGTTGTACACCATTGTTAAAAAGGATATCATTGATGGCATGTTTAAATTAAATATTCAAATAAATAAAATTGTCCTTCTACTTGTATGTTTTGTGATTTTAATATTTGGTATGATAGACTATTTCATGTAAACAAACAAATCATTTCTAACTTAAGCAACTTAGGATTAATTCAAAAATATCCTTAAATGATTTTGAAAAATGTGATTAGAGAATTTGAACCCTTAGATCTAATACAATATGATATATGTGAGCTGGACAGTGACTTAACAAAACACAGAAAAATATATTTTATCAATTTATCGATGACTATCCTAGCTATACTTATTTATATCTCATGAAAAATAAAAGTGATGCGCTTGATATGTTCAAAATATTTACAATAGAGACAAAATCAAGGGAGTTGAAACCTCTCGGCAACCACACCTAACACACAACGGACATTTATAAGCAGATGGAGTTCTGAGAATAGAGACCGAGAATGAAAATACACGGGAAGGTTGCCTCTTGAGGCGAGTGATCCTCCCGGGAATAAAATCTCGAAGAGGAGAAGACTAGAATTCGGGAAGAACACCTCTCGAAGGCGAGTAATCCTCTGAGGAATAAAGTTAACTCATTAAACAAAGACTATAATCCGGGAAGGACACCTCTCGAAGGCGAGTAATCCTCCGAGGAATAATTTCAGCTCATTAAACAAAGACTATAATCCAGGAAGAATGGCTGTTGAAAGCAAGTAATCCTCCCAGGTATAAAATATCTAGGAGGTGAAGACTAGAATTCGGGAAGGACGAGCCAAGAATGTAATATGTCCATTGCCTCAAGCCAAGTCAAGAGATAAAATAAAATGCTAAGTACAAGATAAGGATGAGGAAACAAGCAAAGTAAAACTGTACAACAATAAGATTACAAGTGCAAGGGCAGAAAACCCTGGTATTAGAATACAAGAAAAGGGTCGAGCATAAGGTCGGCAACCAGTTACAAATAAGGAAAACATGCACATGTGTCGAAAAGAGAACATGACTTCATGATTCCTGGATAGTTTGAGAGACCATGTCTTAATCAGCATCTAGAGAGCTGGCCACCACGAAATCTTCCAAGCCCTTTTCTACCGAGTCAGGTCTCTCCAGAGCCCTGGCCGACACAACAAGCCTAGACTCCTGAACTACATGTAATATGTCCAACCGACTCCGCTCGACCGAGATCTTTTGGAAGTATTCTAACTGGCTGACTCTGTTCTTAAAGGAATCACGCCCGAGCTCACTAATACCCTGCCACAACTCCTCAACCTCAGCCTTCTGGCTCTCATTTTGGCTCTTCCGCGATAACAACTCCTGGTCATGAGAGTTGGCCGACAGAACATGGGAGGATGCAGCAAACACCCTTACACGAAGAGTCTGTTTTGACTCCTCCAAAAGGCTCGCCAACTTGTGGTGCTCTTCCACTAGCTCGCTTTCTCCACCTCTCTAACTGGACGATTGTTTCATCATCCTTCACCAGTCCAACAACATTTTCCAACTTGGAAGTCTTGTCCAACAAATCTATTTTGAGGAAAGATATCCAGGACCCCAAGGTCTCATTCAAATAAAACAACCTTTCCTCGGCAATGCTGAATTCCTGGTCATTCGTTAGCAAAAAAACATGACAACGACACGAGCTACAGGACCTGAGGAACACAGGTGGCAGCATGTGCCTGTTTTAGTGAGCTCGGGCAATTAGTAGAAGGAACGGACCCTCCTGCGACTGGAACCTTTGGCTGAATCTAATCGGAACTGAAACAGAGAGGAAAACGTCTTCACCTCGGGCTTGACCTGGTATCACTCACATATCCGAATGAAAGCCTCCATATAACCCCTAACACTGGGATGAAGTTGTGAAGGAGCGGACTTGACCCAAGCCAAAACCCAATATGAAAGGTTGGCAGAGGGAGTTTCACCCTGATGACCCAGAGCACATAATCATACATCAGGAAAGTATGCTCCCGATGACTGTAGATGCGATCCTTGAAGGCTAGAGGCACGACAACCCAATCATTCGGGGAGTCCACCAAAATCGAAGGCGTGAAAACCCATCGCTCGTTTAGATCACTGAAAATAGAAGGCGTTCCCATATATTCTTTCTTCACCAAAGGGAAGGATTTGAGATAACGAGTAGATATGATATGGCCGTCAGCTGGATAAATCTTCTTATCCATAGTGCACAACCTAGAAAAAAGAAATCGAGATGAGGAAGAACGGATCTGAACTCAACCCCTAACCAGATTCAGAACAGGAATTCTTATAACAAGGCAATACCTATTTTCCCTCCTATCACCGCGCACCACCGCGACATCGGAACGACAGGACAGTAGAACATCGAGAAAATAGGCAAGCGAGTCGTCAAAGAATGAGAAGTGTCCCAGGAAGAAAAAAGGGGAAAACTCACCTGAAAGAAAAAGAGATGAGATCGTGATTCAGCCGAGTCACCGGATGGTTGGAAAGAAGAAAGAAGTATGGGAAGAAAGGAGGGAAAAATATGGCAGTGAGCAATAATTGAAAGGCTCATACCCTTAAATAGGCAGAAAACCCCTCCGAATCCCAAAAGAATCTGACGGTTGGAGATGAAGGGTGTTATCCAACGAGTACGATCTCTCTAATAAGCGGGGCAAAATAGAGACGCGTAATGTCACCAAGGAGCCATCATTATGCCTTTATGGGACGGTGTAAAGTCACGGCCTAGCCTGGAAGCATCATAAAGATACGCTGACATGCGTCAGAGTAGGTCAATGAAACATCACATCAATAACGACAAAACTGCTGACCCCATACACAAGAAACAGACATCGAAGCAAAAGACTCGGACCTAGAACAAGTGTCCCTTGACTTCTTCCTAGCTGGGAAGTCAACCTTCTCACTATCTACACATATCCGACCAAACCGCAATGGTCATAGGAGTTCCGAAGCTCGCAGCCCTGAGGAAAATTTTGGGCTAACTCTTTTCGACATGATCTAACTGACAGTGAATGGGAGCAACTCATGTATAACCGGTGAAAAAGGGTCATCAATAGCTCTAGGGAAGGCCACCCAAGGCCAAAGCTTTAACAACGGAGACCCACACCCTACGAGATACCAAGATAGAAGCATATAGGGTAAAGAAAGTCGTGAACCCCGAATTCCTACAACCATGCACACCTTAGACACTAGACTCTCATCAATGAAGGAGGTAGAATTGGTGACACCAACAAAAGGCCGTTAGGTGGAGAAATCTAAAAACTTTCCGATAAAGATTGCTTAAGAGAATCCATGAGGTCCGGACACTACCAGACCGACAGGCAAGAAAGCCACCAAAACGGAATCACTGAAAACCTCGTAAGAACATCCATAGGCCGACAAGGCTCTCCATAGCCCAAGGCCAAGAAGTACAACAGAGCCCTTGTACATAAAGACGGGCCTTCGAAAAAACTTATATCAAGCTACCATCTGATTCCCCCTGCCTATAACTTTGGGGGGGGTGACTGTTTCGGACTGTACCAAGGTCCAATTCGACTAGGCTTGGGTCTGACATGAGTCTACTAAGCAGCGCGACACGATAAGATGGACACGTCCTAAAACCTATTGGATTACGGTACAGGCCGAGAATTCCTCACCATTGGTCCGAGAGTTACTCACGTCCATACGGTCCGAAAGCTCCTCACCACCCTGAGGGTTACTCACGCCCTTACCACCAGGCATAGCTGGCAGGAGAAGGGGTGACAACCAAGCCCTACATGACCACTATATATACTTAGGCTTATCCTCGGGTCTGGTATGAAACTTCATACCCATAAAATAGCCGCATTCTCTCTTGAACCCCTCGCTAACTTGGGCGATGGAGCATGTGCAGGTACCATATCATGTTGCATCCTCGCAATCTGCATCTCAAGATCCGCGGCCCTAGCCGCAATAACCTCCGCCGCCTTGGCCTAATCCTACAACTTCTCAAGATGGTGGTAGTGTCGTGAGAGAGATGAAGTGAGTTCATCGGTGGTGAGGGTTGCACGCGGTGGTGAGAGATGACGAAGAGGATCTGACGAGGGAAGAAGAAAGGCTGAGAAGAAATCCAGGGGTATTTTGGGCATTTCACATGTGTCTTAGGTCATTAAGGGCAAAAAAACGTAATTAGGACGAAATTTAAAATGATTAATAATTGCAGGGACAAAATAGAAGGATTAGTAAGTACAATGACGAAAATTCAAATGAGCCCTATTTGGAGGGACTAGACATATTTAAGCCTATAATCATGAAGTTGTAATGTGATATTTTCTAATACGGTAATACTAGGAAACGTTCGTGGAAGATTGCACGGATGTATGATAACATTTTATTATAAGAAAGTTTTCAGTAAAATATATACATTACTAATTAAAAATGTGAATAAAAGGATAGTAAAAAACCGATCATTCTTCCATTGAAATCTCCAAATTAAAAAATATTCTCTTTTTATTTATAATGCAATGTTCATCACATGAATGAGTGGAATGTTGAAATAAAAGTAAGTTATAAGAATAAATGAGAAATGCATCACCCTTCTCTATGTGGATGGATGTTAATCCCACTTCTTCATCATCTCTAAAAATATCTCATTCCAAGTATCTATAGGTCCGGGTAAACACCAATGAACACAATCATTTTGTACATATTTTGGAACTCCATTTGCAAAAGGAAAAGGATTCATATAAGGGCCTGGATGACCATCCGGTCTCAATAATGCCAATTCAGTTACGTCCAACACCTCAAATCTAATACCTTGAAATTTTTTAGCTTTTGCCTTGGCACTTTCCACTTCTTCTATCTCAATCCTTCTAATCTCACCATCCATTCCTCCAACTATCTTATCCTCTTTTCTATAAGGCTTAGTCTTTGAACAAGTACCAGCCTTATCCCAATCACCTTCAAAATGAGCAGGTGAAAATGTTTTCACAATCACATCAATTTCATTTCCTTTAGCAACTTTCCTCTCAATTATACTATTAAGGGTAGTCCTCAAAGCCTTTCTTAATGGAACATAAAAATCAATTTGAGTATGATTAAACTCAGGACAATTCAAACTACCAAGAACTAAATCACTCTCATAGTAAATTGAAGGAAGCAAAAACCAATGCCCAGTTGATACAACAATCATGTCCATTTGATCAATATCCTTTGCCCACCTCTCATTGACAAGATCCAAAAACATTGTATTATAATAATTCCCTTCATTTGATCTTTCAACACCATGCACTAGAAATGGGGACCAATACAAAGAAAAGGTAGCATTATGAGAAGGAAAGTGCCACTTACGAAATTTATTGGTATTGCCATCTTGGTAAACAAGGTTAGGTGTTGAAGTAGTCGCTAACATGCAAAGAAGTGACTCTAACTGGTTCCTAGCCAAAGAATCCCCAACAAAAGCTATATGTTTGTTCTTAATGAGTTTGAGGAAAGTGTTTGGTTCAAACCTTGGTAGACTACACTCACTTGGCTTCCATCTCCAATAAAGATAACCTAAATCAGGTCACCCATTTGTGATGCATCTCTCACTTTCTTTGATTGTGCCACATGTGGTGACATTGTATAAAGGGCCTCTCATGTCACCTACCCAATCTCCATTTGAAAAATCACATGATTTCTCATAATCATAAACCTTGTTCTTCCCTGCAAAAAATATATTACATAAAAATTAGTAAACTAAGAAGTCCTTAATTAATTAGTAACAAATTGCTAGTTAGAGTTCATGGCAATCTCAACTAGCATGATTTTAAAAAAAGTTAACGACAACAATGGTGGCTCCAACATCAAAGTTTTATGTTTTCGCGACACAATTGTAGTTGCATGAGGCGTATTTAATTGTGCTTTTCTAAGATATTAATAAATTGCAATTGCGATTGCAACCACAATTTAAAAGAAGTTAATTAAGCAAACATTTATACCTACAAAAGATGTTGAAAGAGGAGAAGAGTAAGTAGATGAATAGTGGTAGGTGTAAATGGTGGTAGAATGAAGAAGCTTAGTTGGTGCAAAAGGAGTAAGGGACAAAAGGATGAAGTATAAACAAAGAAGGGATATGGGAAGCAATGAATAAAGAGTCAAATGAAAAAATTTCTTATTGAAGGAGGGAAGATTGTAATTGAAGGGGTTTGTGCTTCCCATTTTCAAACCCTTTCTAAGCTTTTGCCTCTAATCACTGTTTTATGGTGTTGTCGGCAAGAAAAACTGAGTCTTTAATTCTTTATGAGAGACTCATGATAGGAAGAGAAAGGACACCCATTGATTTTTTGTCTCAACACTTTTTTTTATGTCTCTCATTTTCTTTCAACTTTATTTTTTTTCTCTCTTTCCTCCATGATTGTTGGATCTTGTTTTATCTCTTAAAAATATATAATAAAAACGTGAGTCATAAATTATGTTTTGTTTTTTTTTTTTTTACCATGACTAACGCTTTTAAATTATCAACGATTTATAAAAACGTGAGTCATAGATTATGCTTTTTTTTTTATAGGAAATACTTTTTAAGAACTATGAAGTATTGGTTAAAAAAATGAAGTATTTCTTATTTAGCATCATTGTTATAAGACTTATTCGGCATCTTAAAGATAAAGATTAGTATATTTCATAATTTAAGATAATGATTAGTATAATCCCTTTTTGGTATTGGCTTAAACATAACACTCTTATTTGACTCAAGAACACTTGTATACGATGTTTTGAATCTCTTTTAACTTTAACTAAAGATCTAAATTTCAACTCAGTTTTAAGAATACAACATCGTTAAAACTTTTGAAGAAAAATTATATTGTCTATTAGTTTTTGTTACAACTAGTAACAAACCCGTGCGGTCGCACGGGTGTAGCAATGAATTTAGATAAAAAAAAACAATAAATGGTTGTAAAATTGTATCATTTGCATTGGTGTGAATTATTGAGATTAGAATTTAGAGCAAAAATATTAATACATTGCGATACAAAATAAATGTGGAATTTAGTGGAGAAGGTAAGTGGTTAGTGAACGGAATTAATGGTATTTAGGAATATTATTAAAGATGTTAATTGAGGTGTGGAAGAGAATTGAATTTTATGCAAATAAATGGTTTATTGGAGGTATAATTATGATAGTGGTGGTAGAGGTAAGACAGGTGACACGTTAATATTTTGCTCTTAATATTGTGCTCATAATTGTCATGGTGACGATTAATATTTTGACCCTTAAAAGTTGCTATTTGTAAGTAAGTTATTATGTGATAAAAGTATAATCATGTATATTAACTTTCAATGTAGTTCAATTCTTTTTCATATTAACATTTCGCCGACATATTTGTTAGTTTCTATTAAAATTGAAAAGTATATTAAAAAGAATTAATGAATAATAAAATATGTCTACCCGTTGAAAAAAAAAAATAGGAAAAACAGAAAGCATATAGAAATTGCAGAACTTAAATAATGAGTTAATATTTATGGAGGAATTAGGGGGGGTAAAAGTTTTAGCATGAATGATTTTTTATAAATGTTTTAGCATGAATGATTTTTTATAAATGACAACTTGTCCCGTGAGTCAAGCATAGTTTAGTCTGTGACAACTTATACCATGCATTTGATTTAATTCTAAAATTTTAGTCAAAACCCCCTTCTACCATGCATTTTAGTTATTTACAAAATTTTAGTCAATGTTCATTTATCTTGTGCATTTTAGTTTTGAGGATTCAATATAATCGTAGAATTGAAGTGAGGTGATATTCTAAATAGTATAAATATTTTAGCAAGAACAATTTTTTATAAATGATAACTTGTCCCGTGCATCAAAGTTAGTTTATTCAGTGACAACTTATCTCGTGCATTTGAGTTAATTCTGAAATTTTATTAATGAAAACTTGTGAAGTGCATGATAGTTTTATTTAATCAATGTCAATTTCTCTTGTGCATTTTATGAACGACAATTTGTCTTGTGCATGATAATTTTATCTAACCAATGTCAACTTCTCCTATGCATTTCAGTTGTTTCCAAAGTTTATTCAATATTATTGTAGAATTAAAGTAGGGTGATATTCTAAATAGTAGATAAATACAAAGATAAAGATAAAGGGTTCAATGCCCACTTTTTGAGAAATAAAGATAAACATAAACATAAAGATTGTTCGTTAAATTACCGATTTTAACTTTTTATGAATGATAACTTTTCCCGTGTATAATAATAATTTTATCATATGTATTAGCGATGACTTGTTACATGTATAAAAATTATTTTAAAATTTATATATAATAATCTTTTATAATACATATCAATGATGACTTGTCCCGTGTATAATAATTATTTTAAAATATATATAAATAATAACATGGCCCGTGTATTATAATTATTATAAATTTTGTATTAATGATAACATGTCCCGTGTACCATAATAGTTTAGTCAGTGACAACTTATCCTGTGCATTTAAGTTAATTCTAAAATTTTATCACTGAAATTTTTTCAAGTGCATTGTAAGTTAATTTAATCAAAGTGAACTTTTTTGTGCATTTTAATCAATGCCAGCTTCTCACGTGCATTTTAGTAATTTCTGAAACTTTAGTATATACCCACTTATCACACGCATTTTAGTTGATGAGGATTCAATATCATTGTAGAATTGAAGTGAGGTGGTGTTCTAAATAGTAGAAACGTTTTAGAAGGAACAATGTTTTATAAATAACATCTTGTCTCGTGTATCAAAGGTAGTTTAGTAAGTGACAACTTATGATGTGCATTTGTGTTAATTCTAAAATTTTAGTCAATGTCCACTTCTCCCATGCATTTTAGTTATCTACGAAATTTCAGTTAATGTCCACTTCTCCCGTGCATTTTAGTTATCTATGAAATATCAATTAATGTCCACTGATCTCATGCATTTTAGTTGATAAGGGTTCAATATCATTGTAGAGTTGAAGTGAGGTGATATTCTAAATAATATAAACGTTTTAGTAGGAATGATTTTTTCTAAATGACAGTTTGTCCCGTAAGTCAAAGATAGATTAGTCTGTGACAACTTATACCATACATTTGATTTAATTCTAAAATTTTAGTCAACACCCACTTCTCCCATGCATTTTAATTATTTACGAAATTTTAGTCAATGTTAATTTATCCTGTGCATTTTAGTTGATGAGGATTCAATATAATCGTAGAATTGAAGTGGGTGTGATATTGTTAATAATATAAACGTTTTAGCATGAATGATTTTTTATAAATGACAACTTGTCCCGTGAGTCAAGCATAGTTTAGTCTGTGACAACTTATACCATGCATTTGATTTAATTCTAAAATTTTAGTCAAAACCCCCTTCTACCATGCATTTTAGTTATTTACAAAATTTTAGTCAATGTTCATTTATCTTGTGCATTTTAGTTTTGAGGATTCAATATAATCGTAGAATTGAAGTGAGGTGATATTCTAAATAGTATAAATATTTTAGCAAGAACAATTTTTTATAAATGATAACTTGTCCCGTGCATCAAAGTTAGTTTATTCAGTGACAACTTATCTCGTGCATTTGAGTTAATTCTGAAATTTTATTAATGAAAACTTGTGAAGTGCATGATAGTTTTATTTAATCAATGTCAACTTCTCTTGTGCATTTTATGAACGACAATTTGTCTTGTGCATGATAATTTTATCTAACCAATGTCAACTTCTGCTATGCATTTCAGTTGTTTCCAAAGTTTTAGTCAATGTTATTGTAGAAATAAAGTGGGGTGATATTCTAAATAGTAGATAAATACAAAGATAAAGATAAAGGGTTCAATGCCCACTTTTTGAGAAATAAAGATAAACATAAACATAAAGATTGTTCGTTAAATTACCGATTTTAACTTTTTATGAATGATAACTTTTCCCGTGTATAATAATAATTTTATCATATGTATTAGCGATGACTTGTTACATGTATAAAAATTATTTTAAAATTTATATATAATAATCTTTTATAATACATATCAATGATGACTTGTCCCGTGTATAATAATTATTTTAAAATATATATAAATAATAACATGGCCCGTGTATTATAATTATTATAAATTTTGTATTAATGATAACATGTCCCGTGTACCATAATAGTTTAGTCAGTGACAACTTATCCTGTGCATTTAAGTTAATTCTAAAATTTTATCACTGAAATTTTTTCAAGTGCATTGTAAGTTAATTTAATCAAAGTGAACTTTTTTGTGCATTTTAATCAATGCCAGCTTCTCACGTGCATTTTAGTAATTTCTGAAACTTTAGTATATACCCACTTATCACACGCATTTTAGTTGATGAGGATTCAATATCATTGTAGAATTGAAGTGAGGTGGTGTTCTAAATAGTAGAAACGTTTTAGAAGGAACAATGTTTTATAAATAACATCTTGTCTCGTGTATCAAAGGTAGTTTAGTAAGTGACAACTTATGATGTGCATTTGTGTTAATTCTAAAATTTTAGTCAATGTCCACTTCTCCCATGCATTTTAGTTATCTACGAAATTTCAGTTAATGTCCACTTCTCCCGTGCATTTTAGTTATCTATGAAATATCAATTAATGTCCACTGATCTCATGCATTTTAGTTGATAAGGGTTCAATATCATTGTAGAGTTGAAGTGAGGTGATATTCTAAATAATATAAACGTTTTAGTAGGAATGATTTTTTCTAAATGACAGTTTGTCCCGTAAGTCAAAGATAGATTAGTCTGTGACAACTTATACCATACATTTGATTTAATTCTAAAATTTTAGTCAACACCCACTTCTCCCATGCATTTTAATTATTTACGAAATTTTAGTCAATGTTAATTTATCCTGTGCATTTTAGTTGATGAGGATTCAATATAATCGTAGAATTGAAGTGGGTGTGATATTGTTAATAATATAAACGTTTTAGCATGAATGATTTTTTATAAATGACAACTTGTCCCGTGAGTCAAGCATAGTTTAGTCTGTGACAACTTATACCATGCATTTGATTTAATTCTAAAATTTTAGTCAAAACCCCCTTCTACCATGCATTTTAGTTATTTACAAAATTTTAGTCAATGTTCATTTATCTTGTGCATTTTAGTTTTGAGGATTCAATATAATCGTAGAATTGAAGTGAGGTGATATTCTAAATAGTATAAATATTTTAGCAAGAACAATTTTTTATAAATGATAACTTGTCCCGTGCATCAAAGTTAGTTTATTCAGTGACAACTTATCTCGTGCATTTGAGTTAATTCTGAAATTTTATTAATGAAAACTTGTGAAGTGCATGATAGTTTTATTTAATCAATGTCAACTTCTCTTGTGCATTTTATGAACGACAATTTGTCTTGTGCATGATAATTTTATCTAACCAATGTCAACTTCTGCTATGCATTTCAGTTGTTTCCAAAGTTTTAGTCAATGTTATTGTAGAAATAAAGTGGGGTGATATTCTAAATAGTAGATAAATACAAAGATAAAGATAAAGGGTTCAATGCCCACTTTTTGAGAAATAAAGATAAACATAAACATAAAGATTGTTCGTTAAATTACCGATTTTAACTTTTTATGAATGATAACTTTTCCCGTGTATAATAATAATTTTATCATATGTATTAGCGATTACTTGTTACATGTATAAAAATTATTTTAAAATTTATATATAATAATCTTTTATAATACATATCAATGATGACTTGTCCCGTGTATAATAATTATTTTAAAATATATATAAATAATAACATGGCCCGTGTATTATAATTATTATAAATTTTGTATTAATGATAACATGTCCCGTGTACCATAATAGTTTAGTCAGTGACAACTTATCCTGTGCATTTAAGTTAATTCTAAAATTTTATCACTGAAATTTTTTCAAGTGCATTGTAAGTTAATTTAATCAAAGTGAACTTTTTTGTGCATTTTAATCAATGCCAGCTTCTCACGTGCATTTTAGTAATTTCTGAAACTTTAGTATATACCCACTTATCACACGCATTTTAGTTGATGAGGATTCAATATCATTGTAGAATTGAAGTGAGGTGGTGTTCTAAATAGTAGAAACGTTTTAGAAGGAACAATGTTTTATAAATAACATCTTGTCTCGTGTATCAAAGGTAGTTTAGTAAGTGACAACTTATCATGTGCATTTGTGTTAATTCTAAAATTTTAGTCAATGTCCACTTCTCCCATGCATTTTAGTTATCTACGAAATTTCAGTTAATGTCCACTTCTCCCATGCATTTTAGTTATCTATGAAACTTCTGCTGTGGAACACTGGCATATCATGATAACTTTCAATTTCTTTGAAAGTTTTTACTTTGAAAAAATGTGTGCCGAAAAAATCAAAGTTAACCTCTACATTTTCAGGGAAATTATAGTATTTTTTGAGTTCTTCCCAACCATAATTAATTGTAGGATTATAGTAGTTTTTGTTTAAGTTGAGTCTTAAAACTGAATCGTCTTCGTTTATAATGTCCCAGCGATCTTGGAAATGATTTGAAAACCTTTCGACAAACGAAGGATCAACCTCGGCATGTTGCTGTTAGAAAAGAAAATAATAGAAGCGGTATGAAATCTAGGAATAAGAATGAATAAGTGTATTTATAACTAAAAATAGTAAATAAAGAAATGAAACCTGAAATGATAATCTCACTATAGTAAAAGTATGAATTGGACCACTTCGAAGGATAGATTGTAGAGATGCCATTGATTGAAATTTGATTGGGATATAGGAGAAATTTAGAGTAAGAAATAATGATATTGAATTGTGTTGGGCAGCGCATATATATATACATGAATAATCTGAAAGAGAAACATTTGTAGTAATTGTTAATAATTTGTTTATAATATTGATGGTACTTTAGTCCAAAACAATACGGTAGCATGCTTCAAAAAGGATGAGTTGACAACCCATTCTAAAGAATATGAACTGTTGAGGAAGTAGAAATTGTGTATCGTTGAGTTATCGTGGTAAGCTTTGGACAGAAGATTAAGTAATTGAAATGACGGAATATTCATTGCAGTGTATAGTCTTGATATATTGATTTGTCTGTAGCTATTGAAAAGATGCATGCGTGAAGAATTGTTCAGACAGGCATGAAGTAGAAATAGACACAGATATGGCAGTTAATTGTAAAATGTCATTACATGGCGTGGCACATTGAGTTAATAATAGAAATACACAACATAGCATAAGTTAATTGTACCGAATAATTACATATCATAAAAACCCAGTAATTAAACAAAACAAATAACATTGTACTGACATTACATACTTAAGAAGAACTGCAATTTAAAAACATAAATAAGTTGTTGATTAATTAAAAAACTTAAACCATGGGAAATATATAGTACTTGACAGCAAGACTGTCACAGATCACTCTTGTTCAGTTGATTGTTCATTCCTTAAGGCTACAACATGAAGATGTGCAGGAGGATCATCCATTCCAAACACGAGGCGGTCACCCAATTTTAATTTCATATTGGCAGCAAACTCATACCAACCAATTCCAATTGAGAATTCAGGGGGTATCCTTTTAGATTTCTTAATTGTGCAATCTTTAATTTCTTCAGTTTCGTCATTAATCAAAGTTATCTCAGCACCACCAGTTAAATTGGCAGATCTGCCCACCCATTGAGGGAAATGCTATAAATTAATGATGTAAAATATTAGCAAATTAAATATTATAATCAAATGTTAATCTAAATATTAGGTAAGTATGGTATATATTAAACGTAGAATTGTAGAAAAAAAATAAGATTATGAAAAGTTAGTTATATAGGACTCACCATAACACTCCTACCCTTAGCAGTAGCATCAGAGACATTTGTAACCCACTCATAGGGATAAGAAAAATCCTCTTCCTGATGAACTTGATTTTCTAATTCCATGTGCATCATTGCAAAACCTATTGGAATGAAAGTTGTACCATCTGGCCTAATTTTTGAAATAAATTGAGGGTTCACGTGGTAGTTTGGATCGGCCATCTTCAAGGCATGATGGTTAATTGGTGAATGGAATCCATAGTATGGCACATCTTTACCATCATTATCAATGATTCTCATATCAAATTGGTTAAAATCAGGCTGGTAATCCAGAATAACCCTTTGTGGTTGTACAAAACCACAATGGACTGAAATCAAAATCCCAGCATGAATTTTAAACTCTGTTAAGATAGGTGAAGTATCAATCTCAAAAAAGTATCAACCGCACAACAAACTAAACACCCACCCCTAATCCAAACACCCAAAAAGGATGAGACCCGTCACCCAAAACACAGGACTTAAACACACACAGGGCGAAAACAAAAAAGTGAGTAGAGAAGCAACATCAGACCCACAACAGAGCAAACACAAACTGGACATCCACCTTTGAATCCAAAAGGATTGAAAAACTGAGTCTTTAATTCTTTATGAGAGACTCATGATAGGAAGAGAAAGGACACCCATTGATTTTTTGTCTCAACACTTTTTTTTATGTCTCTCATTTTCTTTCAACTTTATTTTTTTTCTCTCTTTCCTCCATGATTGTTGGATCTTGTTTTATCTCTTAAAAATATATAATAAAAACGTGAGTCATAAATTATGTTTTGTTTTTTTTTTTTTACCATGACTAACGCTTTTAAATTATCAACGATTTATAAAAACGTGAGTCATAGATTATGCTTTTTTTTTTATAGGAAATACTTTTTAAGAACTATGAAGTATTGGTTAAAAAAATGAAGTATTTCTTATTTAGCATCATTGTTATAAGACTTATTCGGCATCTTAAAGATAAAGATTAGTATATTTCATAATTTAAGATAATGATTAGTATAATCCCTTTTTGGTATTGGCTTAAACATAACACTCTTATTTGACTCAAGAACACTTGTATACGATGTTTTGAATCTCTTTTAACTTTAACTAAAGATCTAAATTTCAACTCAGTTTTAAGAATACAACATCGTTAAAACTTTTGAAGAAAAATTATATTGTCTATTAGTTTTTGTTACAATTATATCGTCTATTATGATTAATAGTCTATATAGTTGCATGTGAAGAACATATGATATGTTAATAATAATAGAAGAATTGTTATTCAATTGTCTCATATGTCATAGTTCAACCGGTAAAAATGTCGAAATTGTCAGGCCAAACATCATGATTGGGGTTCAAACCAATTATGTGTATGTGTGAGTTTATGATGACTTTATCATTTAGTCAATATAAAAAAAACTGTTATTCAATTATTGTCCTTGTTCAATATTTAATGCATTGATGACACGATGACAAGAGGACAAGGTCTGCAAGTTCAAAAAGAAAAGGAGGACAATGTCTTCATATATATGCAACGTGGATTAATTATGAGAATATTGTTCAATTTACTGCCTATCGGAGGGTCCATTGTTTTTTCTGTGTTCATTTTCTATGACTGGGTTGGCCTTGCCCCTATGCTGTTTTTTTCCTTTTAAATTTAGAAAAAGGGAGTTGCTGTTATTTTTAACAAAAGTTAACTATATAAACATAGGATTTTATTGCCTTGTATCCTAAAAACACATGTTAAAGAATTTTAAAATGAAAATTTGATATTGAAAAAAGTAATTTGTAATTTTAAAAATACGAAATTACTATATATTGTTCATTAGCTTGTGTCCTTGGAACACATTAGCATTCTTCTACTATATAATTTGAACACACGACCTTAATACTAAATTATATAAATGGTTTATTCACATTACCAAAGGATGAAGTCTCAAAATACAGTGAGTTAATTTTTTATTTCAATTTACGAGAGATCCGTGTATTAACTTTACTATTGGTGTGGTTTATAAAGTTAACAAAAAAAACATTGTTTGAGATATAAGACTTTTATTACACGGTACAATTTCATATTTATCCTTATAAATTAAGGAGAAAACATGTCTATATATTGATTGTGTTTATGCTATTGATCTTTGTTAATTAACTTTATTGTGGTGTGGGTTAGTGTGGTGGTGCACGTTTGAAATTTTAGAGTGTGTTTTTCCTCAATCTTATTGAATATAATTTTCAAAAATAAAAAATTATGAACGATCATAGTAAAAAAATGGTTCAGTTGTAGGAACATGATTCTCTACATTCATAAATCCCACTATACCCAACATTTAGTTTTTTTGGGGTTAGTTTTGTCATTACCACCCACAATACTATCTTCCTTCAATCTCTCTTTAAGCCTATTTGCACTAAATGCAAGATCATGTAGTCATATGAGGTTGAGCATCTACAATGGTTCTCTTATTAAGATGAAGCTAAAGTGGCCTTCATGCGTACACATCACTTATTCAATCAATTTTTAAAAGTAATGTCTAATAAGCATTCATTCACTTCAATCCAACAACTCTTAAAAAATTATTAAGTCGGTCCTACAAATAACTTTACATTAATACGTCTCAAAAACAATTAATATGTTTGTGCAACATTTTTTTTTTTAAATATGAGAAAATCATTGAATAGAGTATGCAATAGGCCATAATTATGCAAGAGAGAGAGAGAGAGAGACAATGCTCATACAAGTCTTGCATCTAAATAACACTACTTCTTATTTCTTCTCTAATGACATCTAATTAAATAGAGTTTGGGTTTTCCCCGATTTTAAAACACGGGTACGGGACAGATAGCAGGAATATAGGTACCCACCCCAAACTCATACCCAAACTCGTCCTGAATGTAGAAAATCAATTTATTACCTCTTTTATATAAATAGACACCCAAACTCTAAATCATTTCAATCACAAGGTCAAATTTTCAGTCTTTTAGATGACACTTATTTATCAAAGTTCTCTCTTTTCTCCTTCCATATCTCACACTCTCAGCCTCTCTCTTCTCCTTCACCATAGTCATCGATCACCATCATCTCTTTGCTGGATAATGCATTACAACATTGCGCTCGGGGCTGATAAAAACTTTTATTTTTCTTTTAAAAAAAATTATACTTTGCGGGAATGAGGATGAGGCGGAGATTCCCGAACCCGTCGGGAACGAGGATGAGATTCGATTTCTCATTTCTGCTTGGTATGAGTAAGGTAACTGGTAAGTATATGAGAGTATGGTATGGGGACGAGAAAGGTAAAACTTGTCCCCACCCCACTTCATTATCATGCCTGGTTTATATGTTAGTTAGGATGGCCACATCTTCGACGGGTCATGCCATTTTGATTTTTGTCTTATTTGCGTTGCTTCATTCCTTCTTGATGATATATAAGGATGTTTATGTGTCATTGATCTTTGTTCAAAGCAACACAAAAAGGGTATTCTTGTAAGAATTTAATTTTCATGAATAACGTAAAATTATTTTATACACGTTTTTAATCATGTATCGCTATGTATGTAACAAAATGAATCTTGATGTAAGTTGATTAGATACATATCCAAGAAAATTTTTTATAGTAACATTACATCAAAATTAATCTCTCCTAATAAATACGTCACTTACAAACAAGGATGGTTAAGCAAGAACGAAAGCCTTAATTGGATAATAATAATTCACATATGAACCCACATGCTTATCAAGTGTCTATTCTTGTGTCTCTATCATGTCCTATTGTAACTATCAATTGAAAAGAAATATATCCTCCTCTTATATATATATTTTTAAATATTGTTTTACTACATGTTTTTTTCAATTAAATTAGTATGATAATGAAATTAAGAATATTCTGGTTTCTGTGAGAAAGCTTCCATTGTTTCTTTGCTAGCTTCTTCCCATTTCTGTCCTTGGGAGAATAAAAGCCAAAAACTAATAGCACTTTGACATGTTTTTTTGAGAGAAGCCCTTTGACAGCTTTGATTGTTGAATATAGATTGGCATTGTAGTTATTTTGTTTAATAAGCAAAACATAGTATTATATGTATTGTTTCGAACACATTTGTATTTTTTATTCCTAACTTTTATTCTTATCAAAAGTCTAAAATATTGTATTTTAAAAAGTTAGTTCAACTCTTCATTTTTTTTATTATTTTGACTTCAACCACACTTTTTATTTTTTTACAAAAGATAGAATCACATGATACCTGTTTCTTTTATTTATTTATTAATGACTTTTTTTTTGTTACAAGGGGAAAGAACAGGAACAGGTAAAAGAAAACAAAGACAAGGAACAAAGAAAAAAGCCTAAACAGGCAAACAAAAACTAGCCCCTAGAGAAGAAGGTTCCCCAAGCATCATTCCTAAGCAGGTCATTCATCCCAACAGGAGTAGACAAGCGGATAGACAAATCATGATCAGACATAGCTCCCATTTTAGCCAAAAACTCGGCGCATTGGTTGCCCTCCCGCAGGGTGTGAACGATAGTAATGATAAGTGCCTAAAAGTTGTTATCTTTTGATACAATTTAGGGCACTTATGATTACTTGTTTTACAAGTTACCTTAGGATTAGAGCATATTTGTGTTAAAAATACAATATTTGTGATCCTAAGCCTTACCCCATGTGATTGTGCAGGAAATACATGCTTGGACCTGATTGATGCAAGGAAATGAAGCTTTTCTTGATGCCATCGCTACAAGCGCAGAAGCCATCGCTAGTAGCGAGGATAGGCAGGGATTTCCAGGTTTTCATCGCTTGAAGCGCAGCTTCCATCGCTAGAAGCGAGCTTAGGCAGGGATTATCAGGAGTTCATCGCTTGAAGCGATGAACTGGACGCTTGAAGCGAGCCTAGGCAGGGAATTTCAAAGATCCATCGCTTGTAGCGACAGACCTTGTCGCTACAGCGACCAGAGGGCGGTTTAATGCTGATGGATGACGTGGAGCTCTTGGATTGGCCAGTTGACTTCCTCGCTACAAGCGACAGGCTGGTCGCTTGTAGCGGGCGAGCATTTTCTCAGCATATAAATAGATTTTGAAGCTCATTTTCAAGATATATAGTTTTTTATCAGATTTAATATTTTCCAGAGCTCAAAATAGTTGTTATCTAAGAGAGAGAATAGGCATAGAAGGAGAAAAACTTCAAATAGCAAATTGATTTGGATTGAAGAAGACATTAAGAAGCTTTGAGAAATCAAGCCTCAATATATCTTCATCTTCCTTTCTTGTTTTGCAATAGTTGTCATGACAATGATCAACTAATCTCCTTTGTTGGGATTAATAGGTAATCAATCATTCCATGTTGTAAACTTTTGGTTATTAAATATATGATTCTAGCATTTTTATATACCATTGAATTTCTTCTTGCTTTTCAATCTTATATTTGATTTAAATGTTGTTGAAAAAGACTTTTGAATCTAGGTTTAGAATGATATTCTATCAAGATAAGAAATTCTAGAAATGGGATTTGGTTTTGATAATTACATTAAAGTATTGGATCATAAAGCTTTTGAATCGTTTAATAGATTGAGAAATCATCGATTAAACGATACAATCGATCTCACGACGTTATTTGGGAAATCAATGACGTTGTTGAACAATACGTAATAATGTCATATATAAGAAAAAGCTAGAATCCGTATTTATAATCAATCGAATATAAACGATGTTTGATTGATGAACGTTAATCCTAACACCTTCTATGTCCTATTACTCTACTATTTATTTATTAAGTTTTTAAAATGATGAGTAGTGTAGTATAAAAAAAGGTTAAACCCTAACTTAAAACGATAATCGACGTTGAACGGTTTATGATATCACGTTAATCCCTGTGGAACGATATAAAAACGATACTTGCTTTTGATCAACATCAAGTAACATTGCTGAGGCATATCAAGTCCTTTATGTCTTGGATGAGAGCAGCATAAATGTGGTAATCCATGGCTGGATCGGTAATGAGACCGATGCAGAGAAGAGAGTTTGTATAGCACACTAATTCCTTAATATGCATATCACGAGCTAGGGTTAAACCATGATAGATTGCAGAGAGCGCCGCTAGCAAAATGTCCTCTGAATTGGAAATAAAACCAGAGAAACCGGAAAGGTAGTGTCCCATAGAATTTCTAATGAGACCTCCGAAGCCAGCACGTTGCGGTGTTCCAAGGCAACTTCCATCCACGTTGAAAATGATGCACGAGAAGTTTAAGCAATTCCACTTGATTAAACGCTCCGAATTAACAGCAACAACATTCTTGGAGAAAGCATACTTGATGACTTCTGCTGAATTTTGAATGTTGAAATCAAGCAAGTTAAGTTGCGGTGTCTCCAAGCCCACCAAATACCAGCCGAGAAAATATTAGAATGAGAACCTGTCAGACCCTCTTTTAACCAAACATAAGCACACGAGCTTGTGAAGAAATCCGGAGTAGTGAAACCGATGTGATGCCAAATATTGATGGAATGAGTGCAGTCTTTTACACAACGAAGGAATGTTTCAACATGGTTGCCACATCGAGGGCAGTAGGCGCCATATTTCTATGATGAAGAAGAGAAAAGGTAGGAACATCATCATGGCAAGCAAGCCAAACAAGGAATTTGTATTTTTTCGGAAGCTTGAGCTTCCAAACCCAAGACCAAGATTGAGAAGAATTGTTGTTGCTTACGGGTTCGGCATGGGAAAGAAGCCAATTATATCCACTTTTGGTTGTGTAGACGCCATTTTTGTTATCGGACCAAATAAAAGCATCCTCAATAGAGTTGTTGAAGCGGAAATGAATGTTGTTTATAACTTCAGCAAAATCTTGAGAAAGATGAGTGTATAGATGTAACACCCATATAGAGATTGCCTAGGATCTCTTACGAGTATTAAAATTTCGTACCGGATACATTAAATACAATACAGAAGATTGGTAATAATTATACAATGCTTAGATTTATCATACATCTCATTATCCGATACAAAACATTCTTCGTAATATACATCAGGATACAACATTCTTATACAATTATCCATATAATAAAACGTAAGCAGCACGATCAATCCGTAGCTTTCTCTTTACCTTTACGACGTGCTACCTGCGAAGAACCTGCACCAGAAGGAAAGGGATGAGACATAACGTCTCAGTGAGCTCCTACCCTACCAACTGTTGGCAACCACGGGGGTAACCTAGGGTCGCCGTGCCTACTCTTGGCAATCTTGGGGATACCTATGATCGCCGCCATTCTTTACTTACTTCGCGATCGAGGGGAAAACCTAGGATCGCTTCATTGTCTTATCTCATGCATTTCCTATTCCATTCTTACTCTTAGGTTTATACGGAGTGATCTTGGGGACATCCTATGATCACATTTCGTACACTAGGAATTAATCATCATATCTCGTATTACATATAAAATATACACATTCGTCTTCCGCATCTTAAGTTAGCAGTTAGGGTTGAACAAACATAACATTATCTTGGTTCGTTTTACGGAGTGCATCCGGGTGGAGTAACCCCGAAGTACATCTCCCATCATACCGGTGAAATTCCTATCATATCAGGCTAACACCGGACTCCTCTTATCTTTGTGTAGGCAACCCTCTCGGTGAAGCCCCATCCGGCATAATCCGGAGCCTGTTGGACACATCTTAACTTTACATGTGGACAACCCTCTCGGAGAAGTCCCATCCGGCATAATCCGGAGCCTGATGGACATGTTTAAATCTTTAACTGACGTGTGGATAACCCTTTCGGAGAAATCCCATCCGGCATAATCCGGAGTCTGATGAACACGTGGTCGTTATCGTATAACATAGTCGTATCATGTTCTTATTCATAATATAATTCATTCATGAGTGCTTAATCTATCAAGGATCTAAGCCTAATCATTGTATCATTCTTGGTTTAGACTTACTTAGTGTGTATATGAAATTGCTTAGCAAGGGATAATCCCATTACTAGCTCCTTTACTCCTTTATATAACTTAAAGTTCGAGTAATCATCTTCCAAGGTAGTACCCTTTACCCATCCTACCTTAAAACCATACCTAACATCAAGAAAATGAGTTTGAGTGGCTGGGAAATCGGTGGCCGATTTGCTAAAATCGGGCCCCGATTTTTGCCGTAAGTTCCATGGCCAATAAGCCACAAAATCGGTGGCCGAACCCATGAAATCGGTGGCCGATTTCTTCCTTTGCAGGATTCAATTTCCTGCTTCCTAGGCCAAACCAATCCTTTCCAAACATACAAACAGCTTATGGGAATAAATTCTAAGACATAATGATAGGTAATTACATACTTGGACATGGGATTAGTAAACAATTAGATTTATGGCATAATTCCTAAATTCTATCTCAACTTGTAAAATTTTACTAGCTTACACAAAACGGGTTCTAAAACCCTGTGGAGCTCACCTTAGTCTTCAATTGGTGCTGGTTAAGCTTGATTACCAAACCTTATGTCTCTCCAAATCAACTCTTCCCTTGGTTCTTCCTTGTTCTACTTTCTTTTCTCTTGTTCTAACTTCCAACTCAAGCTTTCTTGCAAGATTTCACACTAGGTTTTGATTGAAGTTTGGTTGAATGATGGTAAGATGAGATTGGGGGCGTGAGAGATGAAGTGAGGGGAAAGAAAATCTGAATTTTGGAATGAATGGAGAAGGAATGGAAATGAAAGAAATAAATATCTTGCTCATTTTCAAATTAATCTCCCCCCTTAGCTTAATTTACAAAATTGTCATTGCATCATTCTATCAAATTGTCATTTTCTTAATCACGTCTAATACTGATAATTGATACTTAAAAGCGGGATGTTACAATAGATTTTGAGTGTAAGGAGCGGTGCTACTGAGAACATCTTTTACTGAGAGGTGTAAATCATGGATATCAATGAAAGGGACAGGAGACCCAAGGTAGCCTAGGCCGCTCCAGTTAGTGAACCAAAAAGAGGAGGAACAGCTGCCAGGATGCCATTTATAGCCTTCTTTTAGCACATCTTTAGCCCGGATGATGGAAGACCAGGAAGGGGAGTCCTTGCTAAGGGCTTTAGCTTGAAGAAAATGAGGCGCGACATGATACTTATTCAAGAGGAGCTAAACCCATAATTTGTTGGAGGACTGCACTAAATCCCAAACGAGCTTACCAAGGAGGCAAACATTTGTCTCTCTAGCTGATCTAATCCCCAAACCACCAAGATACTTCGGTCTAGTAATTTTCTTCCAACCAACCAAATGGATTCCTTTATTATTAGAGTCTTTCCAAATGAAATTGCTAGTTGTTTTATCAATGCTCTCACAAATATTTTGAGGGAGCCAATTAATATGCATGTAATAAGAAGGAATGGATGATAAAACAGATGAAGCTAACACCATTCTACCTGGCTTATTAAGAAGTCTATTCTTAAAGAGTGAGTTATTTCATGATATTGGGTCCCTCTTTCATTCAAATTGAATGATTCAATGGATATTATTTTAAAACTTTTTCTTAAATATAATTATTAAAGATATTTTTTAAATTTAATCTTGTTTTATGTCCGGCCAATTATAGAGAGCTATTTTTTTACGAGACAAATTTATCTTTAATAGCATCAACAATACAAGTAGCCCTCAACTCTAAAACATGAGGATAAGTAATGCAGTCGGTTGTTCTAGCTATAGATTATAAGCAACCACATTAGTGTGCTTTCTGGTAAAGTCCACAATTGAGTTTGAGCATACATGTTTAAGATTTCAAATACAATTATTCATAATCAAATTAGTAGTATTAGCTCCGATAAACATATTGTTGTGGTATTTAATGCACATACCAATACCCATCTTGTTATCTAGAAAATAAGCATCAATATTACATTTCAATTTTTCAATTGGCGTTTTTCTCCACTTAACTAATCTTGCCTAGGATGAGAGTCATACCTTGACTCTTGATGAAATTTTTGCCCATTGTCATTGATTGAGAAACATAGCAGCACATTGATATATCGATGTAGCACCCTCATCAATGTCCTCGCAGACCTTCATATTGTGACTTTTCCAAAGCTCTACATGGTTGGACACCACGTACTACGCTTTAACTGAAGCAAAGAGTTTGCAATGGTAAAGAAAAGGTCAATAAAATCTTTAAGAACCACATGGTTGAACACCATCATCACTCCATTCACCAAGTACTCACACCTTTAAGAAATGCCGTTTGAGATGAAGAAATTGTCGAATTCATTACCCTAGCCAACCTTCTTGTTAAAACCTTCGAAAGTAACTTGTAAGGAATTCCCAACTAAGATATCGACCTAAAAACTTTTAATTCCAAGGGAGAAGAGATTTTTGGAATCAAAGCCACAAAATACACAAGAAGACACTTTGGCACCACCTCATTAGCATGAAATTGATCAAACATTATTCTCACGTAGGTATGTTTATGTAAATAAAAGTGTCATTGATCTTTGTTCAAAGCAACACAAAACAGGGTATTCTTTTAAGAAATTTATTTGCATGTATAAGGTAAAATTATTTTATACACGTATCTAATCATGTATCCCTGTAAAAGTAACAAACAAATCTTGATGTAATTTGATTAGATGCACGTCGAAGAAAATTTTATAGTAATGTTACATCAAAATTAATCTCTCCTTAGAAATATGTCACTTACAAACAAAGACTGTTTGTTTGTAAAAAAAAACAAATGTTTGCATTTGTTTATTTTTTTGCCAAAAAAAAATATGATAGAAAACAATGGTGTTATATTTTTTAAAAAGAAAAAAAAAGGTTAGTGTTATAGTTTGATTAAAATAAGTACAAATTGTTGTCGTATGAAATATTTTCCCCCTTGGTTCGTTGATTGGAACATGGAAACAAGGATCGTGCTTTTTCTTTTATCAACAAAAAGAAAAATTGAAAGCAAGCAAGGACGAAGGCCTTAATTAGATAATAATAATTCACATGTACCCACATACTTATCAAGTGTCTATTCTTGTGGCTCAATCATGTCTGCTGTAACGATCAATTGAAAAGAAATGGATCCTCCTCTTATATCTATTTTTAAATATTATTCTATTACATATTTTTTTTCAATAAAATTAGTATGATAATGAAATTAAGAATTGGGTAGATTTAGGGCCGTTTCTATTATTTTATGAACCTTAGGCCAAGTTTAAGAAAATGACTCCTTAAATAATATTTCATAATTTTTTTTTGATAAACGATGAATGCGACACGCATTAATTATAGTGGTTAACTTCTCAACTATGTTAGCACCCAAGTTAACGTAATAATTTTTTTTTGAAATCACAACTATGCTGACTTCTCAAAACATCGTGTGTCAAATGCACTTCATTCTATATATTATTAATAAAAAAGAATAACAAAACAAAAAAAGTTTGGGGGTCAAGCCAAACCCAACAAAGTTAAGTAAAACGATATGTGGACATATCAAATGTATCTAAAAAAAAGCAGTCCTAATAAAACTAAGATATATAGATACCATTGAGGATTTACAATTGTTTTACAAAATATCAAAACAAAAAAAAAGCTTCACTTTTACAGGGAAGTCATAAGATTGCGGTTTCTTCGAACATTTTGAGATGCAAAATCATTTCAAATGTCTTCTATTCCTCAATCTACTTTTCACAAAAGTAATTGTCATATAGACAACAATAAAAAAGTAGTTGATTCTTATGAATTCTTGATCAAATAATTTGTTGTAATAAATATTATGTTAATTTAAATTTATTATGAATTCTTGATCAAAAAATAAAATGTGTTCATTTCTTGACAATTTGTATTATGTCTCTTTAAAATGTCATTTTCATTTATGTCATTTTAATAGTTTATGTCACTGTTTTGAAAAAAACTAGTTAATCACAATTCAGATTATAAAATTCGAAATACAACAAATAAGCTTCGAATTATAAAATCCAAACGGACAAAATGATCAATTTGAAGGCGCTTGAGAAGTGAGTAGGGTGAGAAAATAATTTTTTTTTTAAAAAAGTTAAAGGTCAATTGGACTTAAGTCTGTTAGGGTTTGAAGCCTTTTGAAGTAGTTTTGAAAAGAAAAAAAATGGAAAATTGTTCTTCCCCCATACAAAAATGCTCATTCCCGAAAAAATGACCAAAATACCCATGCATTACTTAAGTCATGCTCGGTATATATCAACGTGACTTAACTCACGCTGGTGTATAACCTGCGTGACTTAACTCACGCTCGATAGATGTCAGCATGACTTAAGTCACGTTGCATTCATTTATAACATAGACAGAACCCCACTTCTCCATTTCACTTCTCAAATCTCTAAAAAAATCTCTCAAATATATTGGAATGCATTCCTTTTTTGTCATGACTCGTCTTATATGAAGGGATTCGATGTGATAACTTATATAGTGGATTCGGTAGAATAGATGTGTTATGTTTCTTCATTCTTTTGAGTTTTCAAAGAGACTTGCAAATTTTTACACTAAGTATAAGACATTTTAATGCCAACATTTTTGGCAAACTTTCATGAATTTAATTTTAATCCAACATCATGATGATACAACACCCTTAGGAATTTAATGTAATATAATGTAACGTAACGCTTCGTTTATTTGAACGGAGATGAAATTATAACTAAATAAATTTGTCGTATTCTATTAATTTTGGAATTTATTACGCATACTTGTGTATTTTTATTTATGATTTATTTTAGATCATGATAGAATTGTTGTTATTGTTGTTTCTAAGTCATGACATGCTTTTAAAAAAATGAACATAACATATTGTATGTTTGAGGTCTTCAAAAAATATTATCTTTGTGCAAAATTAGTGAAAAGATGACTTACCTAAAACAATCGTGACTTAAGTCACGCAGGTTATACACCAGCGTGACTTAAGTCACGTTGATATATTGAGTGTGACTTAAGTCACGCAGGTTATACACCAGCTTGACTTAAGTCACTTTGATATAGCGAGCGTGACTTAAGCCACGCTGGTGTATAACCAGCATGACTTAAGTCACGCTGGAGGTATTTTCGTCAGTTTGTATTGGAGTGAACAATTTTTGTTGGGGGAAGAGCAATTTTCAAAAAAATTAAGAGTTGCTGGGCTTAAGTCCGTTGGGCATTTTTATAGGTTTTACTATACACATCCCCATAAAATGAAGTTTTATTATACACCCCTCATCCCTACAATTTTTTTTTGGGCCCTTGCAGGGCTGGGCTCTAGGACATCGCATCCCTGACCTATGTCTAAGGCTGGCCCTGAGTAGATTTGATATTTTAGAGTGTGTTCCTCTCGATGTCATTTAATAGTTTTTAAAAATAAAAATTATGATGGATGATAGTAAAAATATGGTTCTTGCCATTTCTGTCCTTGGGAGAATAAAACCCAAAACATTACAGTACTTTGACAGGTTTTTTTAGAGAAGTCTTTTCACAGGTTGTGCTTTGATTGTTGAATATAGATTGGTAGAGTACTTATTTTGTTTAATAAGTAAAAAATAGTATTATATGTATTGTGTTGAACACAGTGTATTTTTTTTTCCTAACTTTTATTCTTATCAAAAGTCTAAAATATTGTATTTTAAAAAGTTAGTTCAACTCTTCTTTTTCTTTCATTATTTTGACTTGAACCACATTTTTTTTTTCAAAACATGGATCACATGATACCAGTTGCTTTTATTTATTATTGATTACTATTGTGTGCAGACTGTAAAGATAAGAAAACGTATTTCTTTATTCTAAAAAAATGAGCTATTTCATGATATTGGGTCCCCTCTTTCATTCAAATTGAATGATTCAATGGATATTTTTTCAAACTTTTTCTTAAATATAATTATTAATTAAAGCTATTTCTTAAATCTAATCTTGTTTTCTGTCCGGCCAATTATAGAGAGCTGTTTTTGAACAAATTTATCTTTAATAGCATCAACAATACAAGTAGCCCTCAACTCTAAAACATGAGGATAAGTCTTGCATGCTGTTGTTCTAACTAGATTATAAGCAACAACATTAGTGTGCTTTCTAGTAAAGTCCACAATTGAGTTTGAACATAAATGTTTAAGATTTCAAATACAATTATTCATAATAAAATTAGTAGTATTAGCTCCGATAAAAATATTGTTAAGGTTTTTAATGTACATTCCAATACCACCTTGTTAACTACAAAATAGGCATCAATATTACATTTCAATTTTTCAATTTGTGGTTTCCTCCACTTAGCTAAATCTTGCCTAGGATGAGAGTCATACCTTGACTCTAGATGGAATTTTTTTCCCCATTATCATTGATTGAGAAACATGGCAGCACATTGATATATTGATGTAGCACCCTCATCAATGTTCTCACAAAGCTTCAAATTGCAACTTTTTCAAATGCTCCACATGGTTGAACACCACATATTACGCTTTGATTGAGGCAAATGTTTACAATGGTAAAAAATAGGTCAACAATACCATCAGCTGTCATAATATAAGGTTAAGTAAAATCCCATAAGCATAGAACTCTTAGGCTCTGTTTGGCTAGGCCAAGAAGCTCGCTTATAGCTTATAGCAGATAGCTTATAAGCTCGTCTGACAAACAAAGCCCCGTTTGGTAACGGTCTTTTTACAACGAGCTTATAGCTTATTTCAGGAGTTTATAACTTATTTTTCAGACGCTATTTCAAGTAGTGTTTGAGCTTATAGCTTATAGATTATCATCCTTTGTTCCATTTTTACCCTTATTGTTATATGTAAAAATCCATTTTTACCCCTTTATAATTTATTATAATTTAAGGTAAAATAGGATTAATGTCGCTTTATAAATATCGTTACGTGCTTAAAAAAACTTGTATTTACTTTTTTTAGGGACATATGTTGTTACGTCATGACATGTTGTCATTACATGTTTTTATTAGTTGTTTTGATGTTTTTATTGAGTCTGTGGCATTATTAGACAGCCTGGAGGTGCAAAAAGCAAGAAAACATCAAGAACCTGAACTAAGTGCATCGTGACACGATTTGAGCATCGTGTCACGATTTTTCTGACCAGATTGGAATTAGAGTTCTGTCTATAAAATCGTGTCACGATTGCATAATCGTGTCACGATTGGGAAACTAATTATCGTGAATCTTGGGGACTTTAATGTAGAATTGTGTCGCGATTTCATCAAATTGTGTCACGATTTGAGGAGCAGTTGTTGCCTATTTAAGCTGAACTGTTTTCAGAAATAAGGGTTCAAAAATTTGGAGATTGGAGGCACGATTTGGAGAGCACAAAACTGAAGAGGTGGCCATTCCATCCAACTCATAGTCAGTTTATGTATGTTTTTATGCTTCAATTGATTATGTTATTTGTAATTCATATTATGAATAGCAAAATCTCTTAGAGATTAGGTCTGGAGATGGATCTGATGTATTCTGTTTGAAACATGTGGCTGTGAAACTCTATGGCTTATGAATATTAATCTAGTTTTATTCAATTCAATTGTTCTTAATGCTTTCTATATACTGACAATATATAACAATGATTTGGTGAGAATGAATGACTACTGACCCTAGCTTTCAACTTAGACCTAATTGAATTGTTCAAATAAACAGGGTTAGTCTAGGAATGGATAATCGTTTATTTGTGATAATAGGTTAACGTTCGTAAAACCTTCGAGGAATATTAGATCACCTAAGGGATTAGGGGCTGTAATCCGAGAAGAGGGTTCTAACTCAAGGGATTGATTAGGACTATTTTTGTTAATCATCGTAAAACTAGAGGAGGATTCATAGAAATAGGTGCAGTTTACCAAACAGAATTAATCAGAGGATTCGAAAGACTTGATCTCATCTCTCCATATATATTCAAAACCACTTTTATCAGCTTTTTACTTTTTATGCAATCAAACCTGTTGAGTATTTTGAAGTTGGCTGCATGTTTTGGCAAATCCAATGTGTTGAATAGAAGCATCTCCATGTTTAGAACAAGTCTTCAGTTGCAAGGTTTTTGATTTGAAGCTGTTCAAAAGCTGAAAATTCCTTCAGAAGCTGAAAGTTTCTTCAGAAGCTGAAATCCTGAGTCTGAAGCATCAGACGCACTGTAGCAGAGTTGACTTTTGTTGACTTCTTCAGAAGCTGCATTTTTTCAAGATATTTCTGCATGAATCTTGGCGAAGATTTCTCAAGGATTTATCTTCGCATATTGCTTCTAGATTGCTGGTTGATTTGGTCAAGATTTTATGAAGATTTGGTTCAGTTTTATGAAGTTCGTATTTTTCTGCAGAATCTTTATAAAGATACATTGCAGGTTTATTTGTTTCCTTATTGGATCATTCATAATTCATAAACAAATCTAATTCAGAAGGTTGGCTCATATTTTATGAAGATCGTTTTCCTGAAGGAATCTTTTGCAGATACATTGAAGATTTATATGTTTCCTTTTTAAGCCTTGCATAATTCAGAAACATATCTATTTGAGAAGATTTAATTCAGATTAATGTTGCTTGCTGAAGACTATATAAGGAGTGCTTTGCTGCTATTCAAGAGACATGATTTAGAGAGAAAAAATCAGAGAATTGAGTCTTAGTGTGTGTAAGCTTTTTAAGCTTTGTTTTGTGCACCACTCATATGTTTTGAGTTGGTTTAGGTTTTATTGAGTTGTAATTCATTCAAAGCTTTTAAGCAAGAATGAAGTTTTTGTATTGAAGTGTGTTCTTCAAATTCTGGTTTGTTTGTTTCAGAACTGGTCTAAGTTCATAGGGTAGTTCAAGTAACTGGGTTGTTGCTTGAATAGGAAGTTAGTGGATTCTAATACTCATGCGTGGGTAGAAGTCTGACTAGGTGAAGTTAATTGCTTAGGATAGGAACTGGGAGTCAGTGTCTGAGTCTTAAGGATTAATTCCAATAGTGGATTTCCTTCCTGGATTGGTATCCCCTAGAGTAGGAGGTGTTTACTCCGAACTGGGTTAACAAACCTTGTGTTCTGTTTATTTCTGCACTTTTAATTTCTGCTGCATAACTGTTTTAATTGTGCTAAGTATTGGTTCAGAATCAGTGTAATCAGAACCAGTTAACTCTCATTATTGCTAAGCCAGAAATTTCTATTGGCATCAGAGCAGACACCCTGCCTGTAATTTGGGTGAGATCCAGAGTTAATAATGTCTGGCTTTATGGAGAGAGAAGTAGAAAAGAATTCTTTGACTGGTAAATTATGGGCTGATGATCATCAAGAGCTTGATGAAGATGAAGATGATTTATCAGAAGCTGTAGTGTTGCTGGGAAAACAATTCAATAAGATTCTGAAGAATATTGACAGAAAATCCAGAACCAAAGGTCAGAATCTCAGACTCAACAATGATAAGCAACATTCTGAAGATAATAGCAAACAATCAAGAGGTGTGCAGTGCTTTGAGTGTGAGGGCTTTGGACATATCAAGGCTGAATGTCCTAATTTTCTCAAGAAACAGAAGAAAAGCCTTGATGTATCTTGGTCTAATGAGGATAGCTCAGAAGGAGAGATTGAAAGTAAGTCAGCTAAACATGTTGCTTCTCTTACAGTTTCAGAAGCTTGTTTAAAATCTGTGGTCTATTCAGAGTCTGAAACTTCATCAGAAATTGAAACTTCATCAGAATCTGAAGCCTGTGATGAAGAATTGATTTTTGAGGAACCAGCTATTTCTTATGAAGAATTGTATCTCAGAAATCAAGATTTGATCAAGTTATTAGAGACTGAGAAGGAAACTGTGTGTCAGCTGCAGTCTGAAAGATGTGCTCATATAGGACAGATTGCTGATCTTAATGATGAAGTAACACACTTGAATTCCCAACTTGATCAGATGAAGAAGCAAGTTAGGATGATGAACTCTGCTACTGATAAGTTGGAGGAGATTCTGGATGTTCAGAAACAAGGGAAACATAAGGGTTTAGGATTTGTGGATGAAAGTCTGAACCTCAAGAAGAAAAATCCTGTTAAACAGTTTGTTCCTGCTACTCAAACTCATGATTCTATGGTTGGAACACCAAAGAGGAGACCTCAGAAACAAGCACAGATGCAAGGTCACAAGCCAGCTCAAATGATACCTCATAAGCAAGTTCAGATGTTGCCTCAGAAGCATGCTCAGATGCATTCCCAGAAGTTTAACATAAACAAAAGAAGGAATCAACCTTGGGTCTGTCATCATTGTGGTAAAAAGGGTCACATTAAACCTTTTTGTTACAAATTGCATGGTTATCCCAAACATTTGCAACACAGAAAAGTTGAACCAGCTGTGAACAAGAGCAAAATCAAGAAAGTTTGGAGACCTAAGAGTGAAGGTATTGCTCAGAATCTGAACAAAGGAAAGGGAAAGGTTGTTGCTGATGACAGCAAGCCAATTCCTATAGCATAGAAGAATTCTGGTGCTGGACCATCCAAAGTCCGGAGCAAAGTTCATGTTCCTGCTCAGAAGGTACTATTTTCTTGTAAGTCTGAAGTTGCTAGGACTTGTGATCAGAAAAGAGTGGCTGATTTTGAGAAACAAATTGCTGGGAGGAATGGTTTTGGTTGTGGTTCTTCAAATGTTAGTCAGCATAAGGATTTATAGCAATTATTGCAAACTGGATGTGAGGAAGATAGAGTACCTGCCAGTTTTGCTAATGCTGAATGTGTGTCTGATCCTGGGTCTGAAGTTAATGCTGGGACTGATTCAGATGATGTATGTGCAGTTTTTAAACCCTATGTTAAACCTGTGGTTTGTCATAATTTTGTGGCTAAAAAGGGGGAGAAAAACTTATGTTTAAGATCAGACATGAGCTGTTTAGAGTGTGTGCTGTCAGATTGTAGTGTGGTTCAGAAGTTGCATGTTTTGCTCAGAATTCAAACCCAATGCAACATGAGCTGTGCAGTTGTGATTGAGGGGGAATGTGTGTCTCAGGGGGAGTACAAGGTTATTATATTCCTGAGTGTTGGTGTATTCCTGAAGTATGTTACGTGTCTCACAAGTTACTGCAGTTCAGAATTAAGGGGGAGTTTTTTTTTATGGAGTAATGTTGAATGCTGAGTTGCAGGGGGAGTATTGTGAAGCTTCAGGAGTGTTTGTGATGATCAGGAGTTGATCAGTGACTGTGTTTTGTGTGCTTCAGTAGCTGAGAATATCAGAAGCTGATATGTTGTGTTGAACTGAAGCGGGTTTGTGTTTTTCATGATTAATCATAGCTGAATCCGTTGCTTGTCTCTATGTTATGATTGATCATTGTGGAGTTCTTCATTGCTGAGATAGTTTTATGGGAGATTGAAGAACTTGGTTGTGTGAACATTGGTTTTAGCCAAAAAATTTGCCAAAGGGGGAGATTGTTGAGTATTTTGAAGTTGGCTGCATGTTTTGGCAAATCCAATGTGTTGAATAGAAGCATCTCCATCTTTAGAACAAGTCTTCAGTTGCAAGGTTTTTGATTTGAAGCTGTTCAGAAGCTGAAAATTCCTTCAGAAGCTGAAAGTTTCTTCAGAAGCTGAAATCCTAAGTCTGAAGCATCAGACGCACTGTAGCAGAGTTGACTTTTGTTGATGATAAGTGCCTAAAAGTTGTTATATTTTGGTACAATTTAGGGCACTTATGATTACTTGTTTTACAAGTTACCTTAGGATTAGAGCATATTTGTGTTAGAAATGCAATAATTGTGATCCTAAGCCTTACCCCATGTGATTATGCAGGAAATACATGCTTGAACCTGATTGATGCAAAAGAATGAAGCTTTTCTTGATGCCATCGCTACAAGCGCAGAAGCCATCGCTAGTAGCGAGGATAGGCAGGGATTTCCAGTGTTTCATCGCTTGAAGCGCAGCTTTTATCGCTAGAAGCGAGCTTAGGCAGGGATTATCAGGAGTTCATCGCTTGAAGCGATGAACCGGACGCTTGAAGCGAGCCTAGGCAGGGAATTTCAATGATCCATCGCTTGTAGCGACAGACCTTGTCGCTACAGCGACCAGAGGGCGGTTTAATGCTTGGTGATGACGTGGAGAGCATCCATTGGCCAGTTGACTTCCTCGCTACAAGCGACAGGCTGGTCGCTTGTAGCGAGCGTGCATTTTCTCAGCATATTTAAGTATTTTGAAGCTCATTTTTTATATAGATAGTTTTTTTCTGAGATTTTATATTTTCCAGAGCTAAAAATACTTGTTATCTAAGAGAGAGAATAGGCATAGAGGGAGAAAAACTTCAAATAGCAATTTGATTTGGATTGAAGAAGACATTAAGAAGCTTTGAGACATCAAGCTCTCATATATCTTCATCTTCCTTTCTTATTTTGCAATAGTTGTCATGACAATGATCAACTAATCTCCTTTGTTGGGATTAATAGGTAATCAATCATTCCATGTTGTAAACTTTTGGTTATTAAATATATGATTCTAGCATTTTTATATACCATTGAATTTCTTCTTGCTTTTCAATCTTATGTTTGATTTAAATGTTGTTGAAAAAGACTTTTGAATCTAGGTTTAGAATGATTTTCTATCAAGATAAGAAATTCTAGAAATGGGATTTGGTTTTGATAATTACATTATAGTATTGGATCGTAAAGCTTTTGAATCGTTTAATAGATTGAGAAATCATCGATTAAACGATACAATCGATCTCACGACGTCATTTGGGAAATCAATGACGTTGTTGAGCAATACGTAATAATGTCATATATAAGAAAAAGCTAGAATCCGTATTTATGATCAATCGAATACAAACGATGTTTGATTGATGAAAGTTAATCCTAACACCTTCTATGTCCTATTACTCTACTATTTATTTATTATGTTTTTAAAATAATGAGTAGTGTAGTATAAAACAAATGGTTAAACCCTAACTTAAGACGATAATCGACGTTGAACGGTTTATGATATCACATTAATCCCTGTGGAACGATATAAAAACGATACTTGCATCTGTGCAGTTAACAAAATGGCGCCGCTGCCGGGGATTAAAGTTATGATATTATAATCATTGCAACTTTAATTATGGTTTTAAGCAATTTTGCACAAAATTCTTTTATGTATATAACTAATATTTCTTATCCATCTTGTTTGCTAATTCTTTGTGGTCAGATTGTTGATATCGTATATGCGAGGTCAAGTTTCGGAGGACCAACTTCTTTTTGATTCCGAGATAGAGAGAACAGCTCGTAGAAACAATAGCAAGAATCGGAAAAAGAAGCAACAGGCAAAGAAAAGGCAACAAGAGGAAAGTTCTGTTTCTAGTCATTCATCTAGTCCAAGCTAAGAGTTACAAATGGCTGCATCAGGAGATGGTTCATCAGGTTCAGGCAATCGTGGGATGCCATGTAATAATAGTCCACGCCGTTTCGCGCAATTGGGGAAAACGCCGCGGACTATCAAGCAAACAGAGATGAAGACGGGGATCTTACAAATTCTTTATGCTAATCCCTTCTCAGGATTAGACCATGAAGACCCGTTCCAACATCTCACAAAATTTTACGAGATTGCGGGAACCCTTGGTGAGACGGAGAATAACGAGGAGGCTATGTGGATGAGGATGTTTCCTCATTCATTGATAGGCAAAGCTAAGGAGTGGTATTTGGACCAGCCACCGACGGTAATGACGAACTGGAACACGCTTGAGGAGAAATTCCTTGAGAGGTTCTTCCCTCAGAATCGTTTCATGGAGGCGAAGACAACTATTGCTGTGTTCTCACAAGGTACAAGTGAGACGTTATGTGAAGCGTGGGAGCGTTTCAAGTCAATGCTCAGAAGATGTCCTAATCATGGATTTGATGAGTTAACACAAATTCATCTATTCCGGAACGGGATGCAACAACAATCCAAGCTATTGCTTGACGCTGCTGCTGGTGGTTCTTTGATGGCCAAGAGCGCCGAGGATGCTGTTGCTATTATAGAGAGAATGGCGTTGAATGATCACCAAGCTCATCATAACCGAAGCCAAAACCAAAGGAAGGCGGGAATCCTAGATTTGGGAACAAACGATGCAATCCTTGCACAAAACAAGTTGCTCACGCAACAAGTGGAAAAGTTGACAAAGAAAATGGCCAACCTTCCTCAACAAATGAAGGACATCCAGAACGAACAAAGAAGACAACACCAAGTCGCATCTTGCGAGCTTTGTTCGGGAGACCACCCAACCGGATTTTGTCCGCCCCCTACAGAAGAGGTAAGCTATGTTGGTAATCAACCAAGGCCTCAACAGTTTCCTAACCAATTCCAAAGCCATCCAAACAACTTCCCAAGAGGGAATAATCCGAATTATGGCCAAGGGTGGAGACTAGAAGCTGGGCAATATAACCGACAACCTTACCAAAATTATAACCAATATCAACCTCCACAACAAAACCGCAACCAATCCACCGATGAAACCCTCAATCAATTCATGCAGATGTCAATGGCCAACCAAAAGAACACTGATGCGTCCATCAAAAATTTGGAGACGCAAGTGGGCCAGTTGGCACAACAACTTTCTCAGGCTACTCAACAAGGCGGAACCTTTACCGCCAACACACAAACCAACCCAAAGGATCATGCATCATCATCGAAATGACAATTAAGTCATTTTGATGAGGAAGTCCTTGCATCAAGAGACAACGAAAATTGCAAGGCAATTGCTACTCGGAGCGGGAAGGTCATTGGAAAAGGTATAGGGGACAATCTTGAAGTAGAGAGAAGGGTTGTTGAGAATGAGGTGAAGGAGAAGGATGATGATGAAGGACGTGAGGAAGAAACGGGAGATGTACATATAGAGGAAGAAATTGAAAAAAATAATAAGGATGTAGTTGAAAATGAGAACATAGTGTGGAAGAAGGATGTGGTGAAGGAGAAGGGCAAGAAGCAAGAAGTAGTGAAGAATGCACCGACACCGCACCTACCTTACCCAACTACACCAGCCAAAAAAGAGAAAGAGAGGCAGTTTGCTAGGTTCCTTGAAGTTTTCAAACGTTTACAAATCAACATACCGTTCTCGGAAGCCCTAGAGCAAATGCCGACCTATGCCAAGTTTATGAAAGAAATTCTCTCCAAGAAGAGAAGGTTTAATGAAGAAGAAACAATTCAGCTAGACGCGAATTGTAGTGAAATCATCCAGAATACATTGTCAAGAAAGAAGAGAGATCCGGGCAAAGTTACACTGCTCGTGTCCATTGGCAATGTTGATGTCGGCAAGGCACTCATTGATTTGGGTTCAAGTATCAACCTAATCCCATTATCCGTTGTCAAAAGGATTGGTGATATAGTTATGAAAAGAACCAACTTAACCTTGCAATTGGCCGACAAATCCTACACTCGTCCATTGGGAATTGCTGAAGACGTGTTGGTGAAAGTCGATAAGTTCTTGTTCCCCGTCGACTTTGTAGTGATGGACATACCGGAGGCTGATGATGTGCCGCTACTTCTTGGGAGAACTTTCATGCAAACGGCACGGATGATGATTGATCTTGACGGAGGCTTAATGAAAGTCCGTGTGGACGATGAAGAAATCAATTTCAACATCCATGAAGCAATGAAGTTTCCTAGTGATAAAGCTGCGTGCTTCAAGATGGATGCAACGGAAGAATTGATAGTTGATACGAGAAACCAGTTGCATGACTTGACACATCTTGAAAGAGTATTGACAAACGCACTAAGTATCCTAGGAGAAGAAGATGAGCAGGAGCTTGAAGAGTGTTTGAAGGAGCTCGATTCGTTGAAGGAAATTCCTCCTCACAAAGCCAAAATCGAGGAATTGACGAATGAAGCTAAAGTAGAAGAAGTGAAGCCGGAGATGAAGATCTTGCCCTCACATTTGAAGTATGTGTTTCTTGATCAAGAGGGTACCAAACCGGTAATCATTAGTAGCTCCTTGTCAAACCATGAAGAAACAAAATTGGTCGAAGTTTTGAAGTCCAACAAGGAAGCAATAGGTTGGACACTATCTGACTTAAAAGGGATAAGTCCTTCCTATTGCATGCATAAGATCATGATGGAAGAGGATTATAAGCCGGTAGCACAACCTCAAAGACGGCTAAACCCAAACATGAAGGAAGTAGTCCGGAAAGAAGTAGTTAAGCTACTTGAAGCCGGCATGATATATCCGATCTCGGATAGCACTTGGGTTAGTCCGGTTCAAGTTGTCCCTAAGAAGGGAGGTATGACGGTTATCACGAATGAGAAGAATGAGCTCATACCGACAAGAACCGTAACCGATTGGAGGATGTGTATCGACTACCGGAGGCTTAACAAAGCAACTAGAAAGGATCATTTTCCTCTACCATTTATGGATCAAATGCTAGAGAGGCTGTCAGGACAAGCTTTTTACTGTTTCCTTGACGGATATTCGGGTTACAATCAAATTTCGGTGAATCCAGACGATCACGAGAAGACTGCATTCACATGTCCTTTTGGGGTATTTGCATATCGACGCATGCCGTTCGGTTTATGTAACGCTCCAGCAACATTTCAACGATGCATGCAAGCTATCTTTGCAGACTTGATAGAGAAAAGCATTGAAGTGTTTATAGACGACTTCTCAGTTTTCGGGTCATCATACGATTTGTGCTTGAAGAATCTGGACACGGTACTGAAACGGTGCAAGGAAACCAACTTGGTGCTCAATTGGGAGAAGTGTCACTTCATGGTAACCGAGGGTATAGTCCTTGGTCACAAGATCTCCTCCAAGGGTATCGAAGTTGATAAAGCTAAGATCGACGTGATAGGAAAACTTCCACCACCAGTCAATGTCAAAGGAATCCGAAGTTTCCTAGGCCATGCCGGGTTCTATCGGAGATTCATCAAAGACTTCTCAAAAATTGCCAAGCCATTGAGCAACTTGCTCAACAAAGATAAGTCTTTTGATTTTGATATTGATTGTTTAAATGCTTTTAATAGTTTAAAGGATAGCTTAACATCCGCACCCATAATCACCGCACCAAACTGGACATACGATTTTGAACTTATGTGCGATGCAAGTGATTATGCGGTAGGCGCGATGTTAGGTCAACGCAAAAAACAAAATTTTTCATGCTATACACTACGCAAGTAAAGTTTTAAATGACGCACAAGTCAATTATGCTACCACTGAAAAAGAATTACTTGCCATAGTGTTCGCATTAGAAAAATTTCGTTCGTATCTCATTGGTTCAAAAATTGTTATCTGGACTGACCATGCAGCTATCAAGTACTTAATTACCAAACCCGACTCAAAGCCGAGACTCATCCGTTGGATGTTGTTACTCCAAGAGTTTGATTTGGAGATTAAGGACAAGAAGGGGACTGAGAACCTAGTAGCTGATCATCTGTCAAGATTGGTGAACAATGAGATAACGAAGAATGAGAGGGACATCCTTGAAGAGTTCCCGGATGAGAAGTTGCTTATGGTGCAAGAAAGACCATGGTTCGCTGACATGGCCAATTACAAAGCAACGGGGTTCATACCGGAGGATTACACATGGCAAATGAAGAAGAGGTTGTTGAGAGACGCCACTCAATTCATTTGGGATGACCCGTATCTCTTCAAGATTGGAGCAGACCACTTATTAAGAAGATGTGTTGCAAGAGAAGAAGCTGAGGACATCATGTGGCACTGTCACAACTCGCCATATGGTGGTCATTACAGTGGAGAAAGAACTGGAGCAAAAGTTCTTCAAGCTGGCTTTTATTGGCCCACCTTGTTCAAAGACTCATATGAACATGTGAAAGGTGCGAGAGTTGCCAGAAAACCGGAAGGATTTCAAAGAGGAATGAAATGCCTCTACAAAGTATCCTTGAAGTCGAAGTCTTCGATTGTTGGGGTATTGACTTTGTAGGGCCATTTCCATCCTCTATGAACAACGAGTACATTCTGGTGGCTGTTGACTATGTGTCAAAGTGGGTAGAAGCAATAGCATCTCAGAAAGCCGATAGCAAGACGGTGGTCAAGTTTCTGAAAAGAAACATCTTTTCCCGATTTGGAACTCCAAGAGTGCTAATAAGTGATGGAGGTTCTCACTTCTGCAATCAACAGTTAGCAAAAGCACTTGAGCACTATGGAGTAAAGCACAAAGTAGCTTCACCATAACATCCACAGACCAACGGTCAAGCCGAGGTATCCAACCGTGAAATCAAACGGTTACTTGAGAAGACCGTGTCATCTTCAAGGAAGGATTGGGCAATGAAACTGGACGAAGCGTTGCGGGCCTATAGGACCGCATACAAAGCTCCTACGGGTTTCACACCATTCCAGTTGGTGTATGGGAAAGCATGCCACTTGCCGGTCGAGTTGGAGCACAAAGCGTTTTGGGCGCTCAAGTTTTTGAACTTTGATCAAGAGCAAGCTGGGGAGAAGAGAAAGCTTCAGATGCATGAGTTAGAAGAAATGCGTGACCAAGCCTATCAGTCAAGCAAGCTTTATAAGGAAAAGGTTAAACGGTATCATGACAAGAAGATCATGAAGAGGGAATTCAGGCCTGGTCAAATGGTGTTGCTGTTCAATGCAAGACTACGACTATTTCCGGGTAAATTGAAGTCCAAATGGTCCGGTCCGTTCATGATCAAGGAAGTAAAACCTTATGGAGCTGTGGAACTAGAGGATCCTATCACTAAGTCAACATGGACAGTGAATGGACAGAGGCTTAAGCCATATTTTGGAGGTGAAGTTGTTCGGCACACGACAACGATTTCACTCATCGATTCTTATGCATAAGCGAATCAGGCGTCGATCTAATGACGTTAAACAAGAGCTTGTTGGGAGGCACCCCAATTTTGTAAGTATGTTGCGTTTTTAGTGTTATTTTAGTTCTGTACAGTTATTTATGCATGTAGGGATAGTGGCAAAGACTCAAAATTTTATTTTTCTGTTTCCTGTCATGGTCGCTACAGCGACGGATTCGTCGCTGTAGCGATGGAATTTACACTACGTCGCTGTAGCGACGCACTTGTCGCTTGTAGCGATGGATTTTTCACTTGCGCTTGTAGCGCCACATCACGCTTGTAGCGATGGGCTTTTTGCCTGTCGCTGTAGCGACAGGTCGCGCGCTTGTAGCGACCGTATCAGAAAACAGTTTTATGTTTTCCAGGCCACTACTGACTCTTCAGTAACTCCCAACCACCTAATTTAAGTCACTAGCCGTTTTAGTCTTATATTTTCGCATCTTATAACCAGTACATACATTCCATTCCCATTATTCCATTTTTCTGCATTTTTCTCTTTTAAATTTCTGCAAAAATCTTTCATCCTAACAACCTTCAGTATGTAATTCGTCCATTTCTGTTGCTGTTTATAGGCTTTTTACTGATTATATGTGCCTGCATGCTGATTTGAGATTTTAGGGTTTTAGGGTTTCAAAAATTTGAACTTAGGACATGCCCTGTTGATTACCCATGTTTACACATAGTTTAAGCTGTTATAAATGACCTAGAATCACTAGGAAAACTTCCCTTTCATCCTCTTGTTCATAGGATTCGTATTTTGGAAAAAACCTATGTAAAAATTCAAAATAATTTAGGTTTTTGAGGATTTAGGAAGTTTAGGTGATTGTTATTCATTTATTTTAGCTTTAATCTTAATTTTGCATGCTACAAGTAGGTTCAAATCCAGAAAAACATGATTTTTGAAAATGGGTCTCCTCGCTACAGTACGCTTGTAGCGCAGGAAACAGGCATTTTCTGGGTTCGCTCGCTACAAGCGACCAAGCTGTCGCTGTAGCGACGAAGCCCAGAATTTGTTTTATTTTTATTTTGATTTGAACTTGACTTGTGTCCTACCTAATTTTCATCTGTTTTGATCCTTGTGTAGGAATGGCACCCAAATCCTCGTCCAAAAGACAAAGGAACGTTGAGAGCTCGTCATCACGACCAAGAGCCAACATTCAACCACACGACACGAGCCGTTTCTTAAGCTTCAGAAATCAAGAAAGGTACGAGGAGCTAAAAACAAGACGAATCTGGTCTGAGAAGCAGTTCCAGATATCAGAAGAGGGAGAGTACGGAGGCATAGCAGCCATGATCAACGAAAGGAAATGGGGGATTCTATGCACGCCACCCAGGAGGATTAATTACGACATCGTGCGCGAATTCTACGCGAATGCGATCCCAGCTGACCCATCTGACGAGTTTACATGGACTACCTACGTGCGAGGGCGCACCATCACCTTTGATCGCATGTCCATCAATGCATACTTGGGAAGACTTCTGGAGCTAGTTGAAGAGGATAATCCACTAGCACCTACTGCGCTATGTGACTTTTGTGAGCATCAGAGGAGCGGCAATTGGGATCATGAGATGATTGCACGAGACATCTTCCAGGAGGGGAAGAGCTATGATTTGAGTAGGGCTTCGGGTAAGCCTTTCCGAGCCTTCAGGGAGGATATGACCACTCCGGCTCAGGTAGTTCTTACCCTTATCTTGTATAACATCCGCCCTAAATCTCATACCTCTTCTACCACCCTAGACGTTACACCTCTTGTTCATTATATCCTTATTCAGCGTCAGGTTGACGTTGCTAGGCTTATAGCAAATGAGATGAGGGTAGTAGCTGAGAGCGGCATTTTACCCCCGTGCAAACCCAAATGCCCACTGACCTTTCCCGGATTGATTATGGGACTCTGTAGACGGGCTAGGGTACACATACCAAACCAGGTAGATGAAGAAATTAAGAACCCTATTGATGACAGGTACATCAATAGGTACTGCTCTACCCCCACACCTGTAGCCCCACCTCCTACCTCAGCTGGACCATCCACTTCAGCCGGTCCTTCTCATGTACCACCACCACCACCTCAGCATACTAGCCACCCTAGCCACCCGACCATTCCACCACTGGATTTCTCGAGTTGGGACTCTGCTACGGTGAGCTCTTTTCTGTTGGCGCAGAATGCGTCAAATCACCGGGCACTAACGACTATTCAGAGTCATCTGCATGACAGTGGCCAAAGCCCATGGACGCCTGCTTTCTTCTCTGAGCACATAGCTTGGCCTGGGGACAGGCCTTTCTTTCCAGGAGGGGCAGCTGCAGCTGATGCTGGTGATCAGGATGCCGGTGATGAGGGTGACGACGACGCTGATGTTGATGATGATCTGGGTGATGACTCCTCAGCAGCTACAAATAGCATTGACCGCATGGCAGCAGACCTGATAGACTCTGAGGACATGGATTCAGATTCAGACTGATGATGCAGAGCTGCAGAATTTTGTTTTGTCTTCTCTTTCGTTTTATTTATTCAGCTTTGTACTTTTATAACATTTTTATTTATGCTTTGTACTTTGTTTTATTTATGTTTTGTGTATCATGGATGATGTACCTTTTTGCTATTATGTTATTTATTTTGGGTATTACATGTTAGTATAGTTTATATTTTATTTATGCTTTAGTATTTATTTTTGGTAAAATTTTTTGAAATTATCCCAACAATGTTGAAAGAGAGATGAAAGATTCAAAGCCAGTGCTTGAGCTTAGAATCAATTGAGTGATAATGATAGAATGAGTGTTAAAGCGCGCAGCTAAGGTACTCGTTTTCTTGTTTTTCTAGGTATATTCTTGAATGTGAATAAGTTCTTTACACACACAAGTTAATTTATTCAGTTTTTAAGCAAGCATTTGTTTAGTTTTGAACCAATATAGAACTAGCCAAAATGTGAGGAATCCTCAACCATTGTATATATATGCAGGAGACCAATATCATGTTTAACTCAGTTATTTTATGTTAAATCTTTTGTTGTTTTAAATTGTGTAAGAGCATTGAAATGATCAAGGCAATTTTTTGAAATTGAGTGAAATACTTGACCAAATGAACCTACCCTGTGAGATGTGTGAGTATCTGTTAACCCATCTGAGCCTATTGAATCAAAATTGTTAACTGTGGACTGTCAATTTAATAAGCTCATCTGCTTATTTAAATTGCCGGAGTTTGTAAAAAAATTCAGTTCATAGTTAACTCTTTATTGAATTCTGATAGTTGTTTTCTTATGAACCCTTATCCATCGTTTTTATTGACCTTTGCCATAATGATAAAGGAACATTCGATTAGGGTATCATTGAAATAAGTTGGGGAGAAAGGGAGGTTATGTTTATGTCAATATTAGGGTGAATGTGTTAATTGATCTTGACAAAAAGAAAAAGAAAAGAAAAGAGAAAAAAAAAAGAAAGAAAAGCAAACCAAGAAAAAGAAAAGAGAAAAATGAAAAGGTTTGCAAGAATTCAAAGAAAAAGTTGTCAAAGATCAATCAAGAATAGAAAAGTATGAAATTCACCAAGTGTTGTTTTGGAAAAAGAAGGAAGTGTAATTAGATTGAATGTTCCTTTTGCTTGGCCATTTGAATTCAAATATCCCACATATGACAATTCTTTTGTAACCTAGCCCAATTACAACCCTTAAAGACCTTTTGATCAATGCCTTTTATGCTTTTGGAAATGATAATTAGATAGACACATAATTTAATTGGAATGTTATCATGTTTGTTGGATGAGTCTTCATAACCCTTACAAATGATTTCAATTGTTCATATACTTTATATAGAAGTGTGTTAGGTTTGGTTCAAATTTAAACATGTTGCTTGTTTAGGATTGTATGATTTGATTCCTTGTGTTTAGAACTAGTTCACATTTGTAGTATGTATCTTGTTTAATGAGAAACTGAACTTTAGCTTGCGCAATCACACTTGAATCACTCATTTGATGTTTATTTCTTCGCACTTTTGAATCCTTTGCTAATTGCTCAATACTGTGGTTTAAAAGCTATGAAAATTTCCTTTTTATTCTTTGGTTTGAGGACAAACCAAAATGTAAGTTGGGGAGAGTTTGATAAGTGCCTAAAAGTTGTTATATTTTGGTACAATTTAGGGCACTTATGATTACTTGTTTTACAAGTTACCTTAGGATTAGAGCATATTTGTGTTAGAAATGCAATAATTGTGATCCTAAGCCTTACCCCATGTGATTATGCAGGAAATACATGCTTGAACCTGATTGATGCAAAAGAATGAAGCTTTTCTTGATGCCATCGCTACAAGCGCAGAAGCCATCGCTAGTAGCGAGGATAGGCAGGGATTTCCAGTGTTTCATCGCTTGAAGCGCAGCTTTTATCGCTAGAAGCGAGCTTAGGCAGGGATTATCAGGAGTTCATCGCTTGAAGCGATGAACCGGACGCTTGAAGCGAGCCTAGGCAGGGAATTTCAATGATCCATCGCTTGTAGCGACAGACCTTGTCGCTACAGCGACCAGAGGGCGGTTTAATGCTTGGTGATGACGTGGAGAGCATCCATTGGCCAGTTGACTTCCTCGCTACAAGCGACAGGCTGGTCGCTTGTAGCGAGCGTGCATTTTCTCAGCATATTTAAGTATTTTGAAGCTCATTTTTTATATAGATAGTTTTTTCTGAGATTTTATATTTTCCAGAGCTAAAAATACTTGTTATCTAAGAGAGAGAATAGGCATAGAGGGAGAAAAACTTCAAATAGCAATTTGATTTGGATTGAAGAAGACATTAAGAAGCTTTGAGACATCAAGCTCTCATATATCTTCATCTTCCTTTCTTATTTTGCAATAGTTGTCATGACAATGATCAACTAATCTCCTTTGTTGGGATTAATAGGTAATCAATCATTCCATGTTGTAAACTTTTGGTTATTAAATATATGATTCTAGCATTTTTATATACCATTGAATTTCTTCTTGCTTTTCAATCTTATGTTTGATTTAAATGTTGTTGAAAAAGACTTTTGAATCTAGGTTTAGAATGATTTTCTATCAAGATAAGAAATTCTAGAAATGGGATTTGGTTTTGATAATTACATTATAGTATTGGATCGTAAAGCTTTTGAATCGTTTAATAGATTGAGAAATCATCGATTAAACGATACAATCGATCTCACGACGTCATTTGGGAAATCAATGACGTTGTTGAGCAATACGTAATAATGTCATATATAAGAAAAAGCTAGAATCCGTATTTATGATCAATCGAATACAAACGATGTTTGATTGATGAAAGTTAATCCTAACACCTTCTATGTCCTATTACTCTACTATTTATTTATTATGTTTTTAAAATAATGAGTAGTGTAGTATAAAACAAATGGTTAAACCCTAACTTAAGACGATAATCGACGTTGAACGGTTTATGATATCACATTAATCCCTGTGGAACGATATAAAAACGATACTTGCATCTGTGCAGTTAACAGTTGACTTCTTTAGAAGCTGCATTTTTTCAAGATATTTCTGCATGAATCTTGGCGAAGATTTCTCAAGGATTTATCTTCGCATATTGCTTCTAGATTGCTGGTTGATTTGGTGAAGATTTTATGAAGATTTGGTTCAGTTTTATGAAGTTCGTATTTTTCTGCAGAATCTTTATAAAGATACATTGCAGGTTTATTTGTTTCCTTATTGGATCATTCATAATTCATAAACAAATCTAATTCAGAAGATTGGCTCATATTTTATGAAGATCGTTTTCCTGAAGGAATCTTTTGCAGATACATTGAAGATTTATATGTTTCCTTTTTAAGCCTTGCATAATTCAGAAACATATCTATTTGAGAAGATTTAATTCAGATTAATGTTGCTTGCTGAAGACTATATAAGGAGTGCTTTGCTGCTATTCAAGAGACATGATTTAGAGAGAAAAAATCAGAGAATTGAGTCTTAGTGTGTGTAAGCTTTTTAAGCTTTGTTTTGTGCACCACTTATATGTTTTGAGTTGGTTTAGGTTTTATTGAGTTGTAATTCATTCAAAGCTTTTAAGCAAGAATGAAGTTTTTGTATTGAAGTGTGTTCTTCAAATTCTGGTTTGTTTGTTTCAGAACTGATCTAAGTTCAAAGGGTAGTTCAAGTAACTGGGTTGTTGCTTGAATAGGAAGTTAGTGGATTCTAATACTCATGCGTGGGTAGAAGTCTGACTAGGTGAAGTTAATTGCTTAGGATAGGAACTGGGAGTCAGTGTCTGAGTCTTAAGGATTAATTCCAATAGTGGATTTCCTTCCTGGATTGGTATCCCCCAGAGTAGGAGGTGTTTACTCCGAACTGGGTTAACAAACCTTGTGTTCTGTTTATTTCTGCACTTTTAATTTCTGCTGCATAACTGTTTTAATTGTGCTAAGTATTGGTTCAGAATCAGTGTAATCAGAACCAGTTAACTCTCATTATTGCTAAGCCATAAATTTCAAAACCAACTGCCTAGGGCAACCCCCATTTAATACATCCTTAATAATAACGACATTACTCACACAAGTTACATTTATATATATTGGCAATTTCTGTGTTTATAATTTTCATCATCACTTTAATTATACGTTTTTTGGGTTAGTTTTTTTTTTTGAATAATTTTTGGGTAGTTTGTTGTTAGGTTTATAATTTAAAATGTATAGATAGAAACATATTTTATTGTTATATTTTTTTTAGGGGTATTATTACATTTTATATAAAGTATAAACTTAAATATAAAATAAAATTTCAGTGGGAAAAATTAATTTTATATATTAAGTTCCCTTCAAAAAATAATATATATTAAATTAATAAATTTAAATTACTAAATTCTAAACATATTAGATATCTTATCAAAAACATTATTTTAAATATTAATTGATATACATTTTATTATGAATTAAGAATGTTCTTTTATGTCATTTTACATTTATCAGCTAGTTAAACCGTTAATTTTATCAAACATTTCAATTATCTTATTAGTTATCAGTCATCAGTCATCAACCATAGACTATCCCCTATCAGTCATCGGTTATAAGTTATCAGTCATCAACTAATTTATCAGCTATTTGCAATTTTTACCAAACAAAGCCTTAAAGTTTCAACAACCGTTGGACATGTAACAAACGAAATGTCAGGCATTTTCATCTTATTCCTTATACCCAACACAACTATGGGGTAAAATACTTTTTTTGTAATAAGCTTTGTTCTAGTTGGTAAGTCGTCTTTTAAGGGTCCATTTGGTTCGAGAGTTTTGAAGGGGAGGGGAGGGGATGACTCACTTTTATTTTTTAAATTACGGATATTATAAAATAATTTTTAGAAAATTGAATTAATAACATGATAAATGATCATATAATACTTCAAAAACACTTAATTTATTTTAAAAAAACATTTTACATTGTTTGTAATTTAAAAAATAAAAGTGAGCCCTCCCCTCCAAAACTCTCGAACCAAACGGACCCTAACATGCGCCATATTAAAATTCTTCACAATAAGCGGGCTTCCATACTCCAAACTATGGACCAATCACCACCATGTAAGGCAGCATTATTCATCAAATTATTTAAAACAAGATTATATGTAGACTTTACTGTAAACATACCTCTAGAATCTGGTCACCAACACAAGGAATCTTCAACAATCGAATCCAATAAGGGTGTGTTCAGCACATACTCGACGTGTAACTTGGATTACTACCAACTTTCGGACTCAACAAATCTCATGTACGAAAATATTTGGTTTTGAGAACTTTTGTATGAGCATTGTAAAATTTTTTTACACACGCATCTAATCATGAATCCCTGTGTATGTAACAGAATGAATCTTCGTGTAATTTGATTACATAGACGTCTAAGAAAATTTTATAAATACGTCACATCAAAATTAATCTCTTCTTATAAATACATCACTTACAATAAAAAAAATTAGAGGTAAAAAAAAACAGTTTGCATTTGTTTATTTTTTGGAAGCCCCTAATATGCACCCCAATAAAAGGGTGCAGGGGTGGACCATTTCAATATTACCTTCTATAACAAGTTTTTGGATTAATTCGTTAATACTAAGAAATTAATCACTTTTCTCTCTAACGAAGATGCAGTTTGTTTGAACCACAACCCAGTACTCCCTCAAATGTCTTCCCAGAAAAATTAAAGATGCAAAATTTCGGCTATGTTTGGATTGACGGAATATGATGGAGTGGAATGGAATGAAGTGGTAACTAACTAGGTTCCATTGTTTGGGTTTGCAAAAAATGAATGGAGTGGAGTGGAACATAATGGTGAAGTTTAAATAATGTTCATAACACATGCAACGGAATAAAGTTTGCGCATAAATTATAAAAGATATATTTAGATACTAAAAGTGTACTTTTGTATCAATTCTTGAAGCATGAAAAATTCTTCAAAGATGTGAAGACTCTACGTATATCCACACCGAGACCAATTTTTACCCTCAACCTTTGAGTAGTGGAACCTGAAAACTAGAGCAACTTTCTATTTTGTATTTTGTTGTTGTTGTTGTTGTTGTTGTGTTATGATCAAATCACTTATGGTCTATTTATAAGTGACACACACTCTTATCAAATAGGAGGTATATATTGACTAATCTTAATGACCTTTTAGTTTCATATGGTCAATCATTGTAAAAAGCAATTAACATATGTTAATGATAATTTACTTGAAAAAACCGTTTCTTTCCATGATGATAATTGACCACTATGATTTCATACAATCATATAATTATATGTAATTATACATATAAAGTCGTAATGTTGATTCCATATATATACATATATATGATCAATCATTGACCACTATGTTTTTTGAAGTCTTTTTGTAATGTTTTAAGAAAAAGGTTTGCGATTGATTTGCGACTTCGTCATTTTTAATGTCTATATCTGCTACTGCAATATTGTTGATATTGAGGTTGCATTTAACACATGAAGCATTGACACAAACACGATGATATTGACAATAATTTGATAAATGGTATAATTGATTGTAATGTTTATGTCAAACGTAGACACGTGTAGGAGACTGGACATTTCCTATCTTCTACATACTTAAAATATGAGAATCGAACTATTTTAGTAACCTTAGAGTTTCATATATTTAACTTACGCCATCAAATATGACTTGAAATATAGCTAAATATTAACTCTTTCGAAAACTTTGAAGTAGGATATAGGAAATAATGTAAAGTAGTTAAGTGTGATTTTAAGTTAAAGGAATACATGTGTAAGAAGATCAAACATTTCCTAAAATTTGAAGTGTTGTATCGGTGCTAGATTTAACTGTAGTTTTTTTTTCTTCGGAATATCAAGTATTTATCACGATGCGATATCATTTAAAACCTTATGTGTGAGAGAGTAAAATCTTGAGTGACCGATCAACTTGTTATAGATTAAAAAAGGTGATTTATATAATATTTTTGGTGTTATTTAAGAAGATAAAAAAATTTACTTCGGGTTATATTGTTAATGTTGAAAAAGATAAAAATTATTTGTCACAATTTAATAATAAGAAATGTTTTTTTTTATAAATGATAATCAATTAAATAACATTATTGTTTGAAAATTGAAATGTTTTTTGAATTTTTTGTATATAAATAAAAAGCATTCGTGTCGCATTTTAAAATAGATCTTACTATTCACTTATCTTCTCCACACTTTCGCAACTCTCGTGTTTTTATTGATTCTCGATTTTCGCTCATTTTCCTCAATTTTCGTTCAACAATGGCTTAGATCTTAACAATTTTTTGCAGTTGAAGCTGAAAAAGTAATTGGAGCCGACATTTCAAAGAAATTGGAAGGTTATAGATAATATTTTTAATTCATTAAATTACTACTGTTGCAGCTGTAGGTAGAGCTGCAATAGGTGGAATTGCAGTCGTGTAGGGATGGAAATAGGCCGGGCCGAGTTGGACTTTGCTTAAATAGGTCGTGCCTAGTTGAAAAAACTAAAGTCTAAGACTGACCTATTAGTCTGTCAAAGACTTTATTTTAAGCTTGGTTAGACCTTTTTAAAAGTCCGGTCTGACCTATTAGCCTGTCTAAAAGTCTGATTTGTACTAAAAATTTTAAATATAACATTTGACCTATTTATAAAAAGGCTAATAAACAAATATTTTTTAAAATGCTAATAAGTCAATAAAATTTTGTAAAGAATGTACATCCATTTTCCCCAACTTTATTAGCGTATATATATTGCAAGTATATCTAATAAAATTTTGTAGAGCTACCACATCCATTTTGTAGAGGCTAATAGGCGTGTATTATATGATGTAGTATATATAATTACACATATATGGGTTGACCTGATAGACCTAGTAGGCTTTTCTATAAGTCTTAGCCTGACCTATTTAAATTAATGAGTTTTTTAAAAAGCTTGAGTCTAACCTATTTAATAAACGAGATAGACCGAACCGAGAGCTTTAAGTAGGCCGGACCATAGACCCATGACGGACGGCCTGACTTATTCTCATCCCTAGCTGCAGTAAGTGGATCTGCTGCCCCTACAGGTGGAGCTGGTGTTGGTGGGAATGCAAATTACCACGCCACTTTAAATGCTGAAGTAAGTACTGGCCACAAGGGGCATGCTACACGCTTAAGAGAAGTGTGAACCCATATGATGGAAATGCAAACATAGGTCTAGCTTGGGCTACAATGGCATGAGGTATGTTTTTATTCTTGCTGTAAGTTTTAGATCAATCTCATTGCTTCTAGTAGGGTATATGGCTGAAATTTATGGGTCATATGCAATAACTAATAAGTAAAAACAAGAGAATAATCAAAACTAAAGTGTGATCAGCTGATACAATCAAAATTTACTTTTTTATTATCTAACTCTTCATTTGCAATTCTTTGCATTCCTCCCATGAATCATATGCTCTTTTTTGTTCTGGTGCCAAGACATGTTGTGTGTTTGGTATTGTAGTTCTTGTGGTGAAACAACCGAGAGTAACTTAGAGGGTAGCCTAGTCTTCAATCATCTTAAATTTTAGACACAAATTGAGTGAGTATACTTGTATAACTACTTTTTTTAAGTCTTTCTCTAATGTTTTAAGAAAAACGTCCGCGATCACGATTGATTTGCGACTTCGTAATTTTTTATGTCTATCTGCTACAGCAATATTGTTAAGATGGAGGTTGCATATAACTTGTGAAGCATTGACACAAACAACATAACTAAACACGACGAGATGGACAATACTTTGAAAAATGGTATAATTGATTGTAATGTTTATCTCAAACGTAGACACGTGTAGGAGACTAAACATTTCCTATCTTCTACATACTTAAAATATGAGAACCCAACTATTTTAGTAACCCTAAAATTTCATATCTTTAATTTACCCTATCAAATATGACTTGAAAGATAGGTAAATATTAAATCTTTCGAAAGATTTGAAGTAAGATATATGAAATAACGTCAAGTATTTAACTGTCATTTTAAGTCAAACGAAGACATGCGTAGGAAGATCAAACATTGCCTTAAATTTGAAGTGTCGTGTCGGTGCTAGATTTAACTGTAGTTATTTTTTTGGAATATCAAGTATTTATCACGATGCGATATCGTTCAAAACCTTATGTATGAGAGAGTAAAATCTCGTGTAACCGATCAACTTGTTATAGATTAAAAAAAGTTGATTTATATAACATTTTTTGTGTTATTTAAAAAGATAAAAAAATCAATTTGTATTATATTGTTAATGTTGAAAAATATAAAACTTAGTTATTACAATTTAATAATAAGATATGTTTTTTTATAAATAAATTATAATCAATTGAATAACATAATTGTTTGAAAATAGAAATGTTTTTTTTGTATTTTTTGTATATAAATAAAAAGCATTCACGTCGTGTTTCAGGATAGAGAGAGAGAGAGAGAGAGAGAGAGAGAGAGAGAGAGAGAGAGAGAGAGAGAGAGAGAGAGAGAGAGAGAGAGAGAGAGAGAGAGAGAGAGAGAGAGAGAGAGAGAGAGAGAGAGAGAGAGAGAGAGAGAGAGAGAGAGAGAGAGAGAGAGAGAGAGAGAGAGAGAGAGCTACTACTCTCCATAAACATCCAACTTTTTTCCACTATCATAACGGTGTGTATATTTAACATGGTGTTAAATAGATGAAACTTCCACCATTCTAAATGCATTTAGGTTACTAAAGGTGCCAATATATGTCAAAATGTTATAATCTTTTTTATGCGTCCCACAATAAGTAATCAATTCATGAAAATAAATTTATCAAAATAAACGTTACTTCCAATTTTCAATCCAATATTACCTTAGATCTTTATTAGTTAAGAGTTTTTTTTTGTCAAGAATGTTTTGTTTATTTATCTATAAAAGAAAGTCACAAATTTTAATATGTATTTATTGTCTAAACTAATACTTTTTTGCCCTCATTTAAATATTTGTCTTTTAATATTGATGATTCATTTAATGTTTTACAACTTAAATGGTTTTAATGTTTAACGATTTTTCTTCATAGTAATAAGAATTAGAGAGTATTAATTATTATTTTTTCACTTGTATCCTCTAATTAAAATTATTTAGATTAATATCATCCATTTTTTATTTATGGTATTAATAAAAATAATTTAATTTTTTTTAGAGAATAAAAATAATTTAATAAAAGTGAACACGTTGGTACTTGAATTTGATTGGGTACGTACCCATCATTCAATCATGTAGTGTTATTTCATTTTTTTGTATATTTAATTATTTTAAAATAAATTTAAATTTTGAATTAAATTTTTCTACAGGGTACTGATCGGTAACAATGTTTCAAGGTAACAAAATCTTCTTTAATAAAAATACTATTATCTCTATTTCATTTATGCATTTTTCTTGACCTATGTGAAATGGTCCAAATGAATCACTTATTATGTACAACTCCAGTATTATACTACTATATGCATAGATGGGTGATAGAGTGGTCCTTGTAAAAATTCAGAAACCTTGTATTAATTAAGTGATAAACTAAAGGCAGTGTCGTTATTAATGCTAATAAAAAATTTTTATAAAATGGGATTAGATTAACCGTGTTTCTTTCTTGCTTGCTTAGAAAGGCAATGAAATACAAACATTTGCTTCTTTCACTTTTTTCCACATCTTCTCTTTCTTTCTCTCTTTGGGATAAGAAGCCTTTCCACCATTTTCTGCATTGCATTACAGTTATGTCAAAGAGTTACGTCACCCTTAACTTTTCATTGTCCTTATTATGTGATTATTTCACTCCCATTAAAGAGAAAAAGAAGAAAACAATTTATTTTGCATTACAAATTACTAAAAAGTTTCTCATTTGTAGTGATCAAGTTCATTGAAGAAAGAGAAGAAGAAAAATGGCAGGAGGTGGAGGAGGAGGAGGAGGAGCTGCACCACCACCTAAACAAGAAGAGTTACAGCCTCATCCTGTTAAAGAACAACTACCAAATGTTTCTTACTGTATCACAAGTCCTCCACCTTGGCGTGAGTTTTATGCTTCATTCAACCTGTTTTTAAGTTTTCATGTTAAAAATTTGAGCTTTTTCTGTTTTTTGTTTTTATTTTATTTTTATGTGACTGATTATTAATTTGTAATGTGAATATGTGATTATGCTTTTTCTTCATTTATCAATTTGATTTTTTTATTTTTTTTGGAAGAACTCATTAAGATCATTTTTTTTCTTCATGTGTCTATGTAAAGTCTTTTTGTTTTGATTTTGTGAGTTTGATTTTTTTTTTTTTATGGTTGTCTACTTGATTGAAATTTTTGAACTTTATGATCTATTAGTCCTTCAATACTCTATGAGGAAGATTTTCTTGTTTTGCTTTTAGTTTCAAGTAGTGGTAATCAGATTGGGTTTCAGTGCAGTCAAATGTCAATGTAGTCATGCAGTCGTCCGATCAAGATCAGATGATCCAGATCTTAACCTCAGAACTTTCTATCGAACAAAACTAAATAACTGTTTTTAGATTTGAATCATCCGATCTTGATAGGATGGTTTAGAAGTGCTGACTGCACCCACCACTGATTGCATTTAATCCAAGTTCGTGTCATTCCTTTGTGTTCAATGTTGATTATTGAGCTTAGAATTATGATTCTGATGAAGCGGAGGCAATAATACTTGGTTTTCAACATTACTTGGTGATGCTGGGCACAACTGTGTTGATACCAACCTCTCTGGTTTCACAGATGGGAGGAGGAAATGTAAGTCTTGTTGTGTAAGAAAAAAGGAAAATTGATTTTTTATGATGTTATGTAGTTTTTTTGTTCCAACAAATATCTTAATTTGTGTTTCAATAGGAAGAAAAAGCAATGCTGATTCAAAATCTTTTGTTTGTGGCTGGTATAAACACATTAATACAAACATTGTTTGGGACTCGTCTACCAGCGGTTATTGGAGGATCATTTACCTTTGTGCCAACTACTATTTCAATCATCTTGGCCAGTCGCTACGACGATGACATTTTGAATCCTCGAGAGGTTGGTTCATCACAAACCATGTATTTTTCATTGTTTTGTCTTTTTTGGTATATCAACATCCTTTTCTTGCAATCTGATTTGTGATCAATGTGCAGAAATTTAAGAGGATTATGCGTGGAACGCAGGGTGCGCTTATTGTTGCTTCAAGCCTCCAAATTATTGTTGGATTCAGTGGCCTTTGGCGCCATGTAGTGAGGTTTGTTCTTGTCTCATTGTTTTGTCACAATAATTTTACTCTCATCTGTCAAGTGAATGCTAGCAGAATTGATACTCTCTGTCAAGTGTGGTTTTAGCCAACAATCAAATATTTGGTCACTGCTTGGCAAAATTAATCGCGCATTCAAGCTGTGATTTTAGTAGAAATGATAAAAAATAGCTTTTGAGTTGGGTTGAAAATTTTACATTAACCTTTACATCAAACTTGTGTTTTAGAGTAAACATCCAAACATGAATCACTTAACTTCAAAGTTCAAATTCAATTTCACAAAATCTAGTTCAAATTCAATTTCAAAGATTCAATTTCAGAGATGAATCACTTTACATCTTGATGAATAGTTTGCTGTACATTTTTATTTAGGTTTATAAGCCCTCTCTCTGCTGTTCCCTTGGTTGCTCTTACAGGCTTTGGACTTTATGAGTTAGGTTTTCCAATGGTATGTATATTTACAACAATATCTAGTCCTTATTTTGTTTCCTACATTTATGAATTATAATTATATTAATTGTTATGATTCACACTTTCTTAACTGTGGCTTTTGAACCTTAGCTTGCAAAATGTATTGAGATTGGACTTCCAGAAATTGTAATCCTAGTATTACTTTCACAGGTGAAAGTTTATTGGTTCTTGGTTTCCTTTGCTTTCTTCCATACTAGTGTTATATTCTAAAGTACGGGTGTTTCTTTGAACAGTACATGCCTCATATGATGAAAGGAGGAAGGCATATCTTCGCCCGCTTTGCGGTTATATTTTCGGTGATAATCGTATGGGTTTACGCCATTATTCTCACTGGTTGTGGAGCTTATAAAAACGCAGAACATGAGAATCAGAATACTTGCAGAACCGACCGTGCTGGAATCATAAGTGGTGCATCTTGGTAAGAGTCTTATGAATGTTTATTCCTTACATTAGGTAGTAATATATTTTAGAGAACGCGGTCGATTAAACTTGTTATTTTCTATATCTTTGATGACTAGAAAAATGGATTCAGTTTTGGTTAATTCCTATCTATTTATTTTGATAAAATATATATTAATCAGGATTAGTGTTCCATATCCTTTCCATTGGGGAGCTCCAACATTTGATGCTGGAGAAGCTTTCGCTATGATGGCTGCTTCATTTGTCGCACAAATAGAGGTTAGTTTATTTTTATTTTTGGGATGAGTACAGTGAATTTTGAACTTAGGTCCTTCTCTAGTACCATGGTTTTGCTCAGCTTATTGTCTTGCAATTTATATTCATGCAAATACATGATTGCTGCATACTTTTTTAATGATTGTTTCTAACATATTTTTCAATTTGCTGCAGTCAACTGGTGGTTTTATTGCTGTTGCAAGGCTTGCAAGTGCAACTCCAGTGCCACCTTCGGTACTTAGTCGCGGCATTGGTTGGCAGGTAAACATAATTTGTGAATTGAAACTATTTTTCTCCCTATTTAAATCAGTGGAATTCTCTCTACACGATGTCTAAATTATGAGATTACGATTTTAAAGTTATTTTAGAAATGACGTAATGAATATCGGCATGCATTAAAACTAGTACTGATTATTGATCATATCCCACTCATTATCAGTTTCATGGTAACTGTCATATTTTCATTTTTTTCTTATCATTTGTGATCATCATTGATTACTGTTTCTTATGTAATAGGGAGTAGGAATTCTATTATCCGGGATCTTCGGAACCGGGAATGGATCATCAGTTTCTATGTAAGATTCTTGTTCAAAACATGATATCATTTTCTTAGTAGGAGAGTATGCCTGAACCATTTTTAAGAAACATTCTTGAATTTTTCCTAGTGAGAATGCTGGACTGTTAGCTTTGACGCGGGTTGGTAGTCGAAGGGTTGTTCAAATATCAGCTGGATTTATGATCTTTTTCTCCATTCTTGGTAAGTTCATGAGGCTAAATATTGAGAATTACTTTCCTCCTTTGTGAACCAATGTGTACTTCTTATGGAGTGTTTTCTTTATATGCAGGAAAGTTTGGAGCTGTGTTTGCTTCAATCCCAATGCCAATAGTTGCAGCATTATATTGCCTTCTCTTTTCTAAAGTTGGTATGTATAATCAACTAAACAATATGGTTTGCACTTGTTATAATTTCATTTAAGACCATGTTTGGATTGACTTACTGTACTTATCCTAGGTATTTGTGATTTGCTCATAAACTATTTTTATAAGCTTATGATATGTTCATAAGCAGTTTTCACCTAATTTTCATAAGATCTCGATGATAGCTAATGAAAACAACTAAGAGCTTATAAGAAAAATAATTTGACTTTATGGAAATAGTGTACAAATAACTTCATAACCATTTATATGATACGTGCTTATGCTGTAAGCACTCAATTAATTTGTTTCTCCAAACAGGGTTTTAAGTTTGATTTGTTCAACCTTATTTTTATTAGATTATTTTTCTTTCATACAGGTTCTGCTGGCCTTAGTTTCCTTCAGTTTTGCAATTTGAACAGCTTTAGAACCAAATTCATTATTGGATTCTCTATTTACATGGGATTTTCTGTACCACAATACTTCAAGGAGTACACAGCAATTAAGCATTATGGTCCTGTGCACACTAATGCTAGATGGGTATATCAACCTTCTCTCATTCTTCTTATTGTTTAATGCAACATTTTAAAAACCGAATCATAGTTCGAACCGGCGAGACTTTTAAGTCATAAATCGATAAAATAAAAATATTAAAAAAAGTAAAAATAAAGTACAGTTGAATCAGCTGCACCACAAACGATATCAACCAACTAACAAATCGACTGGTACAGTCTGACTTTTAGAACATTGATTAAATGTGCATTCTTTTTAAAAGGGTTATTGAAAATTCAAAGTATTGCTGAGAGCCTTAGGGGTCATAATTTAATTGGTTTGATCGGTTCAACAATGGTTTAACCGGATGATAAAAAAGTATTTATGGAAAAAAGGTTTAGCTAGACTACTCTAGAACCAAGATTAAACCAACTAGTTAGCCGACATGTTCAATCAGTTCCGGTTTTTAAAACACCGGTTGAATGTGCATTCTTTTTAAAATGGTTTGTTCAAAGTACTTAAAAGTGTTATATTTATCTTATTTTTGCAGTTCAACGACATGATCAATGTCCCATTCTCATCAGGAGCATTTGTTGCTGGTATATTGGCACTGTTTTTCGATGTAACTTTGCACAAGAATGACAACCAAACTCGTAAAGACAGAGGCATGCATTGGTGGGACAGATTCAGTTCATTCAAGACAGACACAAGGAGTGAAGAGTTTTACTCTCTACCTTTCAATCTTAACAAGTTTTTCCCTTCTGTGTGATTTTGGATTGGATTGGACCATGTTATTAGTATGTTAGGTGTGAATGAAGTTATAGGATATGCACCCTAAAATGTTTCTTTGTAGGTACTAAAAGTTGCTTATAATAACTTCGAATTTGTTGATTTATTCACTCTTAAACAAAAATCAATTTAGCAAAATGAATATCTTCAGTTGAGTGGCTGTAATGTGTTAAAGCTTTGGTTTGGTTTGGCGTTCACACTCGCAGTCCTGTGATAAATGTTGTATCCTACACAAGTTTGTTTTCATCGTTAGATTAAGTTCCACCATTGGATCAAGAAAAATATTATAGATTTCATTGATCCAATCATGAAAAAAGAAATTATGCATAGTAGAACACTATCCCACCTATGCACCATGTACATCAACTTTTGCGTCATATCCATTTAGGAAGCTTTCTCATTTATCTTTTCTGCAATGAAATTTCTGTAAATTAAAAGTTAATACAAAATAAATGAAATTATATTAATTCAAATATGTCCTTAATTTCAAGTGAGTTACTTGTTTACTATCTCTGTTTTAGTTTTTAACAAAATTATCTCTGTTTTCAAATATAACTAGTTTGTAAAAAAATTATAAAACACCTATACACAAAAAAGATAAATTAAATGTATTATTTAATTGTTTTAGTAGTAGTAGTCATTTCACTTTAGTACTACACATTATAAATTGTGTCAATATGAGTTCAACTAGTCACCCAAATTCGTAAACATCCTTGATCACTCCAAGGAAGCAAGCATTTCTTGGTCATTTGGTTAGTCAAAATCTAGATCTTATTCTTAGCAAAAGAATAAGGTGTCGAAATTTTGCGAGGTAGGGAGGACTAATCCTAATAAGATAGACTTTTTTATTAGAGAATGAGATTTTTTGATCATGATTTTATTAGTAATATTTTTTAGGTGCTTATAAAACAAAATTATATCCTAATGAAAAATATACTTGGGCCAAACCACTAAACTATGATAATCCGTCTTAATATTTTTTTGAGAGGATAATCCATCTTGATATGGTATGTTAATTAATTATTACACCTTTCGGTTATTATTATAAACAAAAATCTATCTTTTAAGTTTATTTAGTAAATGATCCCTCAAAAAAGTTTATTCAATAGACCACGTACATCATTTATTAAATAAATCTAAAAGTGAATTTTTGCGTGTAATAGTGATAGGGGTGTAATTTTTTTAGAGGAGGCTAATTAATTACTCATTAATTAATTATTTTTGAAAGAAATTACTCATTAATCAATGACTGTTTAACTTCATTCCTTAGCTCAAATAAAGTTAAGAAAGACACCGCCATTGGCATCAGAAAAGGATAACAAAATTCCAACGTATAAGATGGTCTAACCAATCTAAATGTGAATCTAAAACTTGATATAAGGATATTATTGATTGATAACATGTAATAAGCATTTTCAAGCCTCAAATTGCCCCCTGTTCTAGTTAGGTTCGGGAGACGACTCCGAAACTGTTGCGACCCTAATTTTCCCGACTGTTAAGAAACCGTCACAAATGACCATTTGCGACCTTTAGAACCATCGCAATCCATCATTTTAACTGTCGCAAAATGTCTTTTTTTTTTTTCTTTTCTTGTAGTGAAGTTCTAGTTTCATATTAGAGTAAATTCTTCCAGAAAAATATCTGAAAAAGTCAAATTCAATTTTAGCATACCAAAATCAATTTTTCTTCTTCAAAAGAGCACGTCACTGACAGAGGCGGAGCCCTTCATGGGCTAGGGTGGGCCACGGCCCACCCGAAAAAATTAAAAAATTAATGATTATAGGTCTATTTTGCAAGATTTTATACAATTTTACGTCGGTTTTAGCTTTCGACAAATCCAAATTCCCCCAAAGTGTTGTAGTGGCCCACCCAAAAAAATAAAAATTACAGGTCTATTTTGTGAGACTTTAAACAATTTTTCAACGATTTTAGTTTTCAACGATTTCAAAAGTAACATACGTGATTTTTGTCATGTTTATACTTGATTGGTTAGCGGAGGCTTATAAATCTTCTAACTTGCTTGAGTTTCAAATCCCCCGTAAATTGTCCTGTCAATTGAAAATTCACTCAGGTAACAGTTGTACTATAAAAAAAGTTTCGTAATTTATAGCAGTTATTCGATTTTTTTAAAGTATTCACCCTAGCTTTTTAGTCAAACTCCGTCATTACAACTTTGTGCTTAATGCTTATTGCAATTTTAATTTTGTGTTTATATATTATAGTTTATTATAGTGGCCCACCCGAGCTTTTTTTTTCTGGTTCCGCCACTGGTCACTGATGGACCATGGGAATACAATTCAAAACGGTGCAATAAGAATACTACAATTAGCTAAACTTTATTGCATGTGATGTGAAACAAAACAAACTCACATGTGGCTTAATTTTCTGATCCGACACTTTCTAGTTTATTCATATATAGAAAACTAAAGGTTAAGATCTCTTAGTTAGTTGTATGACTCAATAAACAATATCTTAGTCAAAAAAGTATTTGACATTATTTATATTTAATACAAGGTAGTCGAAAAAAGTATTTGACATTATTTATATTTAATACAAGGTTCTAAAGGATCTTCTTTCACTTAAGCAAATTACCTTTAAACAAAAAATAAAAATAATCAACATGGATATAACATATAAATGTATAGTACCCTTGTACTCGGTATAATAATTTTGCTTATAAAAAGAGAATATAAATGTATAATAATTTATACAATACGAGTAAATGATCCATAAAATTATAGTAGAACACTAATATTTCTAACCATCTGATTACTAGGAGAAAGGAACCTTAGTAATCTAGAGTTCGACTTAGAGATAAGTAAAGTCCCATCAATAATTGTTACACACAGGAATCGAGTTTGGGTTCTCCTAAATAATTTGTTGTTTGATGAAACTCATTAACTACTCGAGTTTAATCATTTGGTTAGAACACTAATATTTTTTGGTTACATTATCAAAGGTAAAAGATATAATTAGAATCGAAAATTATTAATCAAATTTGTCTTATTGTCTAGATTATTATCAAATACATAGATGTCATTATTCACTTAATATCAAAACATTCTCCATATTACTCATTAATGTCAATACATCGATAAAATGAGTACTTCACGACCATTTTAGCAAACACCAAGAGTGCAAACTCTAAACAAATTGAAGATGATATAAAAAATCCTCACACCGTCGTTACACATAAATTACTATATCTTTATTTTAGTAAAGACGTGAGAATAGAAACATCTGAATGAGTGAGAATTCACATATGACTCATTAAGTTATGTTTTAATGTTAATCATTCCTTTTAATTTGATAGCTACAATTTATTCTTATTCTAAAATACGAATAAAACAAGGCTTATTTATACCTTTAGTCCCTGCAAATATGGTTCATTTGAAGTTTGGTCCCTGAACTTATTAATTATTTCAAACATCCACTGCAAATTTTAATCACTTAAAATTTGGTCCTAATTACGTTTGTTTGTTGAGTTCGAGATTGATTAGCTACTTGGCGCCTATGTGGCAAGTGGTGACTGGGTGTAAGTGATGCCACGTTAGCAAGACATACCTGAATGGACATTTTTGCCCTTAATGAGACTAGCCACAAGGGAAATGACATATTTGCCCCTGGCTTCATCTTCTTCTTATTCCCTCTCTTTTTCTTTCTCACTCGATTTGCAACTCTCCCTTGCTTCTTCTCCTTCTTCACAAGCCATGTCTTCATCAAACTCATGAATGAACCCATCAGCTCAAACTCTCTCGTCAACTTTGCAATCCACTTCTTCTTCTTCTTCTTCTTCTTCTTCTTAATCCCTTTCTATGGAACCTTTGTTGATGGCTCAGTGGGTCATTAATCCGATATTGACTCAAGTTCCTATGGCAGTTCCTACCACTTATGTACATGATGAACTGAGCCTAGATAAGAGGATAGTTGGAGTGAAGGCTGGTACCAATCAACACACAGAGGTCAACATTAAGATTGTTCACACAATAAGACAACATAATGAAACTATGTGTTTATCAGACTTGGTGCACCACTGTCAACATTAATGTTCTCTCATTTTCTACTATACCAGTTATCTCAAAATAACTCCATAACTGGAAAACAGGAAAACCCATAATCAGAAAACAGGAAAATTGGAAACAGGGAAAAAATGGAAGAAAAAAAGAACATACATTCATCAAATGCAAATTGAAGCAAATACACTACAGAATACAGTAATACAAAGCAGATACATTCATATTTCGTAAAAAGTTTCTGAATAACATACCTTCGTTTCGATTCGATTCTCCGGATGTTGTGTTCTTCCTTCTCAGTTCTTCAATCCCAGTTTCGTGTCGAGTTCGTTTGATTTCGATTCCTTTAGATTCGTTTCGATTTGTTTTGGATTGAACCAAGATCGTCTTTTCAATCCAAGTTTCGCATCGATTCATGGTGTGTATCCAATTCCCAATTCCAGAACCCTAATTCCCAATTCTAATTCGCAGTGTTCAAGAGAAAATGAAATCAGGGGTATTTTGGTCTTTTAGCCTTTGTCTGATGAGCCCAGGGGTATTTTCGTCAGTTCACGCCAACTTTTGCTGAGTCAGACTGCCACTTGACCAATCATCGGTGACACCTCAGCTGATTAGTGACGTGGCCGTAAATAATTGGGTTGAGGGATCAAATTTTAAGTGATTAAAATTTGTAATACGTGTTTGAAATAATTAGCAAGTTCATGAACCATACTTCAAATGAGTCATATTTATAAAGACTAAAGATATAAATAAGCCATAAAACAATGAATTGCGACATTTGTACCAAAAAATAAAAATAAAGAGGTGGCATGATTAATAAGAGCTAATACAGTCTGTCTTACTCTTAACTTGTTGTGTATTGGATGGTGCTGCCTGCCGCTTTGGCACTGCCTTTGGTTCTCCCATCTCCCACTTCTCTATCACACATTCTCAAATCTCTTCTTCTTCTTCTTCTTCTTCTTCCATGGCTTCCATCTTCGAATCTGGTTGGCAGGTTCTCTCTCCTCCATCCAGTTTCTTCATTCCTTTCAACTTTCTATTACAATCACTAACTACCCATAAATGCTAACTGTTTTATTCTTCTGTTTTCTTCACAAATTTATCATCTTTTTTCAAACCCCTTGTTTTTTTATATGGTTTAGATATCAGGGTTTATTGTCAGATTTAATTTAAGTAACTATTGTTAGTTTTTCTTTTTCTTCATTTATTATTTGGTAAACTTGATGAAAATATGAATGGACATTGGAATTAGGAATGAGAAATATGATTTGTTGTGATTGGAACTATGGATTGTGTTTGTTCAATGAGTGTTTTGATGCTAATGTGAAAAATGTTGGGTTGCTGCTCTATTTGAAATGATATCAACTAGATTCTTTTTTGTAGATCAGTGTTATATTATTATAGTTTTTGAAATCATGGGATTTTTCTTTTTAAATTTTTGTTGGTCCATTCATATATTGTGAAAATTAGAAGATGATGGTTGAATCTTTGGTGTAATACGTTGTTTGAATTGACAGTGAGTTTGACAGAACTATGATGTGCCACTGATTTTTGCCAAAAACTACCCTTTATAACTTCAACAAAATCATGGTGCTAATGTGATTCCGCCAAACTAATTGTCAATCCAAACATGCAAACAGTTTTGAGCTAATGTGGATTTTAAGATGCTTATAAGTTAACAGTTATTGAAATATTTAGCGACAGCAATGCACGAAAAGTGCAAACAAGGGCTTCAGTGATTTCATTTTTCATGTTTTGGACATGATTTCACGTGCTTTGATGTGATTTTGGTTTTCAGATTCTTGTGAGATTGCATGCTTACATAATTGTACTATTTTTGCAAAAACAGAATTGATGGCTGTTCCTTTTATATGAAATTCTCTGATATTAATTTTCCTTTTACTTTTTCTGTGCTGCAGTACTTAATCACACATTTTAGTGATTTTCAACTGGCATGCTTGGGAAGTTTCTTTCTACATGAAAGTGTTTTCTTCTTATCTGGACTTCCTTTTGTATGGATTGAGAGGGCAGGTTGGTTGAGCAAGTACAAGATTCAGGTCTGCAGTTGACAATATTTGTTCTTTATCCTTTATGTTGTAGTTGTAGATTCTTCCTTATGTTCCCATTGTTATGAATATCTCTTGGTTGTATTTGGAAGTAAATCTTTCATAACTAAATTATTCCAACAATGTTCGCTCTGACATAATATGCATATTTGATAGCACACACATTGTTATTCATTTCAAGTATTCACTTTACCCTGCTTTCAGTGTTGTCAAAGATCGGCCATGGCAGATTGTGATTGCGGGTTTTTTTAACAATCGCCAATTTAGGAACGATTGTGGCGCAATGGCATTTAATGGCAGATATGACACGACACCTTAAAATGGAAGATTTTTGGCTTTCCTCCACGATCTGCCATGCGCAATCCATAACTCTGTCTGCTTTCCATTTTTCTAAGAACAGTGCTATCTAGACCTTTACAAGTGAAAGTTCCTTGAGATTTCCCTTTTCAACTTCTTCCTTATCTGTATGTATTACATAACATAGGTGTTGATACTGATAGGTTGTTATAATAATTACTTTTGGTGTTGATTGTCAGCCATTTAGTTGGCCTTTCACACAATATATCTCTCCAAATGTAGGTCGTTTTAGTTTCCAGTTCCCGTCACATGATGCGGCTGCAATACTTGTGGTTGCAACAGAATCCACACTGCATGTTACAGTGGTTTAGTTTGAATAACTTACTGAGAGTGTTCAATTAATTTTTTTTCCTTCTCTTTTTGAGACTTGTGCATGCTATATTTGATTATTGTATTAACCAAATTCCCACAATACTGACAGGAAATTACAATTGTTTTCCTCTTTCACATGTAAATACATAGTTCTATATATAAATCTATTGGTGTTACTAATGCTTCCTTTCATGCAGTCGAAAAATAATAGCCCTGAAGCTCAGGATAAATGTATTGGTCGCCTGTTGCTATATCATTTCGGTGTCAATCTACCTGTTATGATTTTTTCATATCCCGTCTTCAGATACATGGGCATGCGGAGTAGTCTTCCCCTACCGTCCTGGTATTTTCACCTTCTTTTGAGTCCCTTGTTAGGTTCTTTTCCTGTAAATATTTGGAATGCGTTTGTATTTAGATTACTTAACAAGATGAAATTTGGTTTTGCAGGAACATAATTCTAACTCAAATAATGTTTTACTTCATTTTGGAGGACTTCATATTCTATTGGGGACACAGGATATTGCACACAAAATGGTTATACAAGCATGTCCACAGTGTACATCACGAGTGAGTGTTACATGTGTTCTGCGATTTTGGCTTGTTATATTGATCATCTATGAACTTCTATCAAGTTTTACTGTATTGTGAAGGTATGCGACACCATTTGGACTTACTTCAGAATATGCTCATCCTGCCGAAATACTTTTCCTTGGATTTGCAACAATCTTTGGTCCTGCCATCACTGGGCCCCACTTGATAACTTTGTGGTTATGGATGGTTCTGAGAGTCCTAGAGACAGTTGAGGCTCATTGCGGTTACCATTTTCCGTGGAGTCCCTCAAACTTCTTTCCATTATATGGCGGGTGAGTCTCAAGGTCCTCCACCTTTGCTTAATATCAGCTAGTTGGTTCATTCTGCTGTTGTACTTCTTGCTGTTAAACTTTGTATCCTCAATTTTTCAGATCTGATTTCCACGATTATCATCATCGTTTGTTGTACACCAAGTCCGGGAACTATTCATCAACATTCACCTACATGGACCGGTAAGCATCAAACATATTTTCCCTTGAGGATACTTGTTATTTTTTTCAGAGTAAAAGGTCATTTTAGCCTTAGAATGTATAAAAATTACAAAAACATCCTTGAATGTGTCCTTCTGTGGTGAGTTTGGTTCTTGAATATATCTTTCATTTGTTAATTTGATCGTCGAATGTCTTTTCTATTAGACAGTTTAGTCCATGAAATCGCCAACAAAAGGCACATTCTAGGATGCTTTTGTAATTCCAATACACTCAAGCACTGCTTTTGTAATTCCAATACACTCAAGCACTGCAGTGACACCACCACACACATTTAGGGACCGAATTGACGATTTACTTCATTTTTTATGCTGGCTTAACTTAATGAACATTTGTAATGCCTTGGAATTTGATGCTTTACTAGTTTTCTATACTGACTTTTTTCTATGTATTAGGATATTTGGAACTGATGTAGGATACAGAAAGTTAAAAGCATTGAAGAACAGAGAATTTGAAGACAGTTACGAGCAAAAGAAACAATAAGAATAAATTCTTGGTAACATCTAGAATGGTTAGAAAGTGGATTCCCAACTTAGGGGTATATTTGAAAAATGTATTTCTTATCAACACATCGTGTTTGTGTTTTTTTGCTGTAACTGGTGTTGCTGACAAAGTGAGTGTTGATTGTTTTTATGGACATTCATGCTTGTTATTCATAAAACGTTTAGTCAGTGCTTCAATTTTAAATGCCTTTTCATGTCATGATGACTGTTATTGTTTGATATAAACCCCACTTTGATATTACAATTTGGATAAATGAAGATAATTCTTTCGTTTGTGTTTGGCTTCGTATAATGATGCACAAAATTTCACTGATATGTATGTTTTGTATAAAGGCCTACATATTAAATAGTATTAATTTTGAATTATTGCAAATAATTTTTATATATTTAATTCAATTATAAATAATAGTAGCGTATAAATAGAAAAACTAACTACTATTATATCAGTTGCTTTAAACATTTTTGTGTGTGATGCACAATTTTTTTAAAAAAGGTTGGGGAAGTAGAAATTTTTATTAATAAGTGACACCAGTGACTATTTTACAACTAATTTTGAGGGGATTTGAACTTTGTCTCTTGAGGTTATTAGACTAAACTTAGTTAGCACTTCATAGACCTTTTACCACCGAGTTAGCACTTCATAGACATTTGATGCACAAGTCGTACACTTTCTACCTTTTTAATATATTTTAAGTATATTAGAAGGTACAATTCTTTTCTACATTTGATATATACAAAAAAAGGGGAGAAATGAAGAGTCAATTGTTTCAAAAACAGGTGACTAATTTAAATAAACTAATATTGGAGTAAAAAATTCAGAACATATGTAGCTGTCAAAATATGTAAACTTCAATTTTCTGTTAAATCACAAAATGTATAACACAATGTCGACTTCACAAAGGAAACCACATAAACGTTAAATTCAAGAAAAATCAAAAGATTGTTTATGAGCATATTGCAAATCACTATCAAGAGGTTTCTCAACTAGATCAGTTGAAGGAATTTTTTATAGCTGAAATTGGGTAGATAAGCTTTAATCTTTCAATCTTGTTTAAGATGACCATCTTTCTTCTGCTATTATTGGCTTCCATACCTTCCTCATCAAGAAGCTTTTTCACATCATTATTGTTTTTGTTTACCATCATTGGTGATGACCCAAAAGAATCTTGTTTTCTTGTGAAGAAAGGAAAATCAAATTGGCCTATAGTAGTTTTTGATGGGTCCTGTATCCTTTGGCTGGGGAAATATTAATTTGTGTTGTGTCAGTTGCACAAGCCTGGGAGCAACATTTGACAAAGGATTCTTGCAATCCTGGTTTGACTCTACAGCATCCAGCAAACTGCTGCTCTTCCTTTCCAGCAGAGTATTTTATCGCACGAGGCATTGCTTGCGTGTTAATCCGGCATTGGACTCATTTTTCCTTGGTTGTTTTGCTATAGTATTTCCAGATTTGTTTTTATCTTGTCCTCCTGCAGAATGAAGGTCTACCTTCTTCTCCTTTCTATCAAAGAGAGAAAATATCAGTGAGCGCCATCTCTATCAGATATTGTGTAGTAAGTAAAACTTCACCGCGAAGGCATATATAAACACAAACTGGAGGCTAACAGATAGAAGGAGAGAGCCTCAGACAATGAAAAAGAACGTAGACTAGAGATTAAACCTTAGGCTGCTTAAAAGCTAGTATAAGCACTTTTTCATGCTAGCATTTAAGCTGCTTTTTTTTTCTGATTAATACAAATACAAGAGAGAATTAATCAGTAACTATCCTAATTTGCCAAATTTAGCAGTTCATTTTTCCACAACCTCAGTTCGATGATAAAGGGAGAATCTATCACGATAAGCAATATACTTTTTGCAGAAAACACAATTGAAAGCAAAAAACGATAAACCAGAGATATCTTACAGATTCTTTGTTGCCGATTTCATATTTACTCTGAATCTACATCCTGCAGAAATGACGGACAAACCAATATGTAAATAAGTAACAGGAGAAAGTATAAAATAGTCCAATGACTGAAAACTTTAACACTCACCAATGAAAAGTCAGTTGAATCAAACAAAAGAAATTTTTCCTCAAACTAAAAAGCCAAAAGTCTAGGCAGCATCTGATGTTATGTCTAGCAGAACCATATTGAATCCAAGTTGTGACCCTTGCATCTCCACTAACTTGGTTGGCTGAATTGTTCAATACATACAAGTACCACACCCATTATCAACCAGAGAACATATAGTGATGTATTAATCTTTCTTTACCTCTAGGCTATAGCGATATATTAATCCAATTAAAATGTATAATATGCATACACAAACACGTACCTGTGGCGAAAGAACTTTTGCAGCTTAATAAGGTTGGCACAGTCTTCCTGCTCAGAAGATCAATCTGGTGTTTCTTATTTCAATATTTTGAACATGCGCTATTTTTGGCCAATCCTCTCCTGTTTCCTTTTCACATCGTTTCTCTAACTCGCTGCAGCTGTAAATTCCCAAACTTTCCAGACCAGTAAGGCTTTGAATGCTCATCGGAAGACATGTCGTCTTTGGACAATTAGAAATTATTAGTTTGTGAAGAAAACCTAGGTTTCCTAACGATTCAGGCAAGGATGTCAAGTTTTGAAGATCCCTCAATATTAACGATTCAAGGGACGTCATATGTTGTAAAGCCTCATCTAAAACTTCTATTTCTGAACAACTCCAAATCATCAATAACTTAAGTGAAATGAGGTTTCTTAGCATACCAGCTGGAAAGCATGTTAGCTCTTTATTATCGTAGAAACAAAGTGATTCAAGACCACCATGCTTATGAATAGAACTTAGTAAATCTTGGATGCATTTTCCTTGTATACATATATAATTGAGAGATGGAAGGCAAGGCAAGCACAACAAATTAGGACATTCAATTATTATAAGCGCGGAAAGGTGTGGGAACATATTTTCTCTATCCTCCCTTGATATCCTTATCAGTTTTGGCAGCTTCTCCAATGACAGATGTTCTAGTGCTGTGAAACCACCCGCAACTCCACCATCGTAGGACTCCTCGTCTAAGTATATTATACGACTCACATTGGATATAAACAGTTCCTTTAGATAAGGTAGTTTCCCCAACTGTGGGAGGTGTAAACAGCTTTGACAATCCTTGATATACAAAGACTGTAAATTTTTTAGAGAAGGACTAGACATCCATTGTGGGAACTGGACACCTGTATATCCTTCCACCCTCAATTCTTGAAGGTGATTGATATAAGGTTGAAGAACTTCAAGAATCTGCTCAACATTTTCCTGCAATTGGGACTCTGCAGTTCTCTCCCACGACAACCACAAAAGGTTCAAGTGCTTACTAAACATATTGGCTTCTTTAGCATCTGTTACACATTTCACTCTCTCAAGGTGCTTGATGTGAAGCTCTCCTTTAAGATTTAGGTGTCCTAATTCTGCCAAAAGGAACCCTCTTTTCTTGCCAACTATATACATGCTCAAAGTCCTCAAGGAAGTCAACTTCCCTATTTGGCGTGGCAAACTTGATAAGTAGCAGCCAATCAAAGATATATGTTGTAAAGATTTCAAGTTTATCAAACTATTAGGCAAGTATCGGAGACTATAACAGTGATCTAACTTCAAAATTTGCAAATTCCACAACTGACATATGGATTCCGGAAGAATTTCAAAATCACCCTGAAGAAAGATTCAAATACCTTAGATATTTTAAATTACCAATTGAAGATGGAACTTCTTTAATATATTTCAAATCAAGAGCCCGTAAAGAATGGAATTTCAATAAATGAGGTAAAAGTTTGTCGCCATCAAACCCTGCCACTGTGCAAGTCTTCAATGACTTGATGCTATGCAACCGGATTGAATCAACTTCCCCAAATGAACTGCCCTGATAAAATGAGAGATGACGGATTCTTTCAGTCTTACTAGGCATGCCATCATTGTTTATAATGCAACAGGCCTCTTCTGAAACAGATAGAGCAAGGTCATGAACAAGATCGTGCATCTTGAAACTTGTAATTTTGCCAAATATATCTGTCTCAATATCTTGGAAAAATGATCTCAAGTATAATTCATTCCACACCCCATTGCCAATATCTTCCTCGTCCAACATTTCATTAGATGAAACCAAGCCATTAGCCATCCAAAGCTCAATTAGAAACTTCTTACTTATTATTTCATCTTTGATAAATAGAGCACAGAAGGCAAAACATTGTCTCAATTTTACTGGCAAATTCAAGTAACTTAATCTCAAGGTAGGCATGACATAGTCTTCATCTTGTAAACTCCATAATTTGCTTTCCTTGATATATTGCCACTCATTTTCCTCTCTTTTAAAACGCAAGAGACTTCCCCAGTGCTATTGCTGCAAGCGGCACTCCACCACACTTCTTTAGTATCTCCTTCCCTATTACCACTAGCTCTTCTTGTTCTACCTCATTTGGCCCAAAAGCTCGTTGTTTAAACAATTCCCAACAATCTACATCGGATAGCTTTGATACTTCAAAAGGAGGAATTGTTCCCATGATTTCTGCTACCTTTGCAAGACGGGTAGTGACCAAAATTGAAGCACCATTTCCTCCACAACCCAACAAAGATTTCAACTTGTGCCATTTCTCTTGTTTCTCATTCCACACATCATCTAAAACAAGCAAATATCTTTTTCTTTGCAATAGATCTTGAAGTCTTCTTTGTAGTGGCTCTAGATCCAAATCATCACATGACTCCTTAGTTGCTGCTTCAATGATCGCTTTAGTCATTCTCTTCAAACTAAAATCTTCCAAAACACACACTCACATTCTCATATCAAAGTGTTTGACAACACTTTCATGATTGAAGATAAATTGGGCAAGTGTTGTTTTTCCAATTCCGCCTAGGCCCACAATTGGATAAACCGACAAATCCTCAAAACCAGAAGCACCTTTAACCAAAATATCTACCATTTTATCCCTATCACCATCTCTTCCAAAGACTTGAGGTTGAGAAATGATTGAGGTGGTTTGGCGCCAGTCAATGACTCCATCTCTCTTCTCTCTAATCATTTCAGTCAAATGAAACTTACTCCTTTCTTCAGCTATTTCATTTAATCTCTCTTGTATGCTTTTCATTTTCTTTGCAATTTTGTAACGGAAAGCAACATGCTTTGGATGAAAAGAGGATATGAAAGAGCTTTGTACCTTGTGTGATAGTCCTTTGTACTCCATCTCCAATGCTTGAGTGGCACACTCGTCCAAGATGTCGTCGAGCACATGAGCAGCATCTTTGAGCTTAAGCAGCCAATCCTTGATAGCTCTATCAGTGAATTGTTTCTCCTCAGTATCTTCAAGAGTAGCCTTGATTGTAGTGAGCAAGCTGGAAAGACATTTAAAGTCTCGATCAAAACCAAGAAATAGAGCTAGCTTCTTCTGAATGAGTGAGTTCAAATTGTGAAGCACAACTTCAAGCACAGCTTCAGCCATCTTCAAAGTTCTAACTCTCAAAATGAAAGTGTAAAGGTTTGTGTGAATGAGAAATGCAGTCGCTGTATGAAACAAGAAGGTGAATAAGAAATGAAATGAAAGTGAACAGTTATGTGTGATTAAAATATCGTGGAAATAATTAGATGAAAATGACACCCGTTAATGTAATACCCGTAAATTTAATTAAAAACATTTATGTAATATCCCATATTTTTAAAATATGGTTTAGGAACTAAATTAAATTACTTACTTTAGGGTCATAGAATTTTTATATATTTATTAAAAAAACAAAACTTCAATTTTTTTATATCTAATATTAAACAATAAAAATGTATAAGAATAAAAAAAAGAAGAGGTTAGAGTTGTATTTTTAAATTAATAATAAGAACATATATAATAAATGACTTATTATAGATGGTTCTGGTTGAAACCATCAGCCCACCCCAACCTAATATGAAGGCACCGAAAAAAAAAAGGTATGGAAAAGAAAAGAGATGGAAACAGGGGAGAGGAGAAAGCGATAAGCACAAAAAAGGGGCAAATTGAAAGACGAGAATATCTCACAGGAAAAGCATCGAAGACCTATTCTTATGGCAAGCAATCTCTCTTCTCTTTGCTTATTGAAACTTTCATGTTAGGGTTTTAGGAAAATTAAGGATTTGGGTCAAATTCATCTATGATAATAGTTTATTGAAACCTTCATGATATGGTTTTAGGAAAATTGAGGATTTGGGTCAAATTCATCTATGATAATACGAAGTCTTATAAGATTTTGATTAAAGTGTATATATATTGTTAAAGAACACTAATTGAAAGTATTATGATCAATAAAGGTTGTGATATTTTTATGGCGTTAATTGGTTTGTTTCAAATTCTTGTTTTCACATTTTATCATGAACTATGGTACCGTTCGCTGCCACGAAGAGATAATGCAGCCTATGAGTTACAAGCTCATAGTAATTATGATTACCGTTAGCTGCAACGAAGAGAGAATGCAGCCTATGAGTCAAGTACTCATTGTATTTTGAAATGGATACCGTTTGCTGCCACGAAGAGATAAAGCAGCCTATGAGTTACGTGCTCATAGTAACTTGATATAATCTCCGTTCGCTGCAACGAAGAGATAATGCAGCCTATGAGTAACATGCTCATAGTAAATTATACGCAATCTCCGTTTGCTGCAACGAAGAGATAATGCAGCCTATGAATTATATGTTCATAGTGAAAATTGAGATAACTACCGTTCACCACAACGAAGAGATAATGTGGTCTAAAAATAATTACCGTTCACCACAACGAAGAGATAATGTGGTCTAAAAATAATTACTGTTCGCCACAACGAAGAGATAATGTGGTATATGTGTACATAGTGAAATAGAACATATGATATGAGAGATGATGAGCTAATTATTGTTTTCAATTGTAGGTGAGTATGTAGAACTTTATGTGTGCCTAACAGTTGGTTCATGTTAAGAATGTGATAGAAAATACAATGTGTTGTCCTTGAGATCTTAGTTTAAAATAAATTTTGAAAAAGAAAAAAAAAAGTACAAACCCTTACTTCCTCGTATGTCCCGCTTTGGTTATTATGCTTTCACTGAATCTTTGTGACTCACACCTTTCTATAATTTATTTTTAAGATTCACAGGTGGCAAAGTAGAAATCTCCCAAGAATTGCATATTAATCCAAGATTTATTCTTTGGGGTAGGCTTTTATCTTGATTAATGATTATTATTTTGTGATTTTAGTATGATTCAACTATAGGAATAGAAATATTATTTTCTTTTGAATTGTACGAATGATGAGATGTTTATACATACAATGTTGATGATTAACTTAACATCTTAGAATGTTACAAAAATAAACGAGACACCATCAAATTTCAATAGCTCTTTAATTTAAAAAGTGTATATGTTTCAATGTATTAGGCTTGCTAGGCTAAATATAAGATGAGTTTGTGTTAGCCTATGCGCCGGTCATGACTTGAGATTGGGTCGTGACAGTTAACGTTAATGCATCTTTGGAATTTTGCTTAAAGTTGCTTTAATTTCCACAATATTTTATTGTTTGATTGAAACTTGGTGGAAATAACTACCAGATGAAAATGACATATTAGATAAAATAAACAAAGACTTTATGTCAATATCATCAGGTTGAAACTTCATGGATGGTGCTGTTGTTGCTGTAATCCAATGTTTTTGTGTAATAATGTACGCTAAAGTTTCATTTTCGAAGTAAAAGTAATAATTTCTATGTAATTTACTCCCTCTCGTACTAATCTTCGTTTTAATGTTTTTGGCAAAATGTTCCTTAGATATAAGACCAGACATCAACACCATCTGTATTTTATACGGTTTTGAACCTAATAACATCCTCTAAATTCTTTTATATCAATCTACAATGTGTATATCAGTATGTCTAGGTAATGTACAATAGTATAAGATCAATGTAGCTAGCTAGGAATTGAAAAAAATACATATTCTTGAGGATATTCTTGTAGTATAAGATCAATAGAGTTGATTTTATCATCATAATTGTTTACAAAAGTAATTCAACACCCCGCGGGTTACAATCTAGTTTTATATTAGTTGTAATTTAAGATTTTGCACAAGAACCAAGAAAAATAACAAACAATGGATTGAGTATTTGAAACAATTATTGTCATCGTAATAGTTAATAGAAAGGCACAGTAGAATATGAAAGGTAACATTTCATGGAAAAACTAGAGGAAAAAAATAGGTTAATTATACCTTTAAAACACAAAACAAGAGCCAATTTAAATTATTATTAGTATTTTTAAACGAAAATCAATTTGAAATGGAGGAAGTGGCTTGGAGAAATATTAGCCCCGTTTGGTTTGAACTTATTTTGACTTTATGAAAAATCACTTACGTAAATAAATTAGCTTTTATTTTAATATATAAGCTCCCACTAACGAAAATTGTATCTTTATAATCTGTTTTTTTTTTCATAAACTACCTTAAAAACTTATAAATAATACATAAAACTTATTTATTTACATAAGTTGTTTTATATAAGTTCTAAAATAAGCTAATTCAAACGAGCCCTAAAAGGTTAACAGGTTGGATTAAAAGAGACAGATAGGTGGATTTTAGATTAGACCCTTAACTTTATGGGTTCATGATGAACACACGTCAATTACTTGAAACCAAAGGTAAAAATTTTTACATGCAAATTCTACTGTACACCCCAAAATTTGAGTGTACCGGTACACCATTTTGTTAAATTAATAATTAAATGAGTTTTTTTTTATGAAAATGAATTATTTTCTTTCATCGACAACTATAATAATTAAGTCTTATTTACCAAAACATCGACGGAATAAAATTTAATTTTTATGAATTTTTATTACTATATTGATTATTTTTTATGAGCAAATGTACAAAATTTAATATGATCCATATAAACAATGAAATGATTGTTTTTTTATTATGAAATGATGTTTTCAAAATATAAATATTGACAAATAACTCTTTATTTCATAAAAATGATCGTTAATTTATAAATCTATGAAAACAAAAGTACCGGTACACCTCAATTTATGAGTGTACCGTAGAAGTTCCTTTTTTACGGGCTTTGTTCCAAAAATTGTAGCTCTTGATAAATTTTATAAAAACAATTACTGTAATTATATTTCTAATTGAAGGGAGAAAAATAATATCTCCTGCAACCCATGATGTGATAGAGATATTTCATCCTTTTGATGGTTTCAAATACGACCAAAAACATGTGAAAATTGAAATACATGCTCAAGGTACAATGTCAAGTTGTTTTTCTGAAAATATCCGAAGTAATATACATGTACTGCCAAAACCAAGTTACAATGTGATACAAAGATGCCAAAACCAACAACAAAAGATGCCAAAATCAAGAAGAGAGAGATGTATTGCCTGCTTGACTTATGCAGGGAGGTTACTGTATAATAATGCTTGATTTCCATGAATACACCTTCAGAGGTATCATTATTCAACCCAAAATATTATTCCCATGGTGAAAAAAGACCTTATGACTTAGGATTTATTACAATGATGATTATTCTATGCCTTTAGAAGTCCAACTTCTACAGAATTTATCGCACTCATATATCATCACATCAACTAAAAAATATCCAAATAGCGTAAGAATTGCATCCGAATATATACTTGTACAAAAAATGTACACAGATAAAATAAAAGTTTTAAATGCACTTTTGGTTCTCCTATCTTTTTTTTAAAAAAAGAAGTTTTTAGTCTTTCTTTTAAATGTGTCTTTAGTTAATTAATTTAATCTTTAAATATATTTTTCACTAATCAATTTGGTCTATACAATGTATAACAAAAAAAACATTTGAAGATGTGTTCATAGTTTTGATAAATTTCAAATATTTTAGTGAAAACATATCACACATTTAGAGACCAAAATGATTACTCTAAATCGGTATTGACCTCTAAATTAGTATTGTACATCAGCGTCTACATTGTTTAAGATGACCCTGCTACAAAATTAGATTAGGGTTTCCAAATTAGTGTTTTTCACCATGAAATCAAAAGCTCCAATACATAACTTCTTCATTGCCATGGTTTTTCATTGCAATTTCGTAGATAACGAACGCATGTTCACTTTAGTAACAATTGTTTGAGATTTTAAATATATAAAAAAAAAAGTTATGGTAATCCTATTTAAAGTTGTAAACTTAGGTCTACTTTAAGCTGCACTAGGTGATTGTTTTGTAAACAAATTGTAGTTAAATTAAAGACCATGTATGTAAGAAAAAGTTGAGGTTTATATATGCAAGGAAAAGTTGAGTTACTTTGCTGTCCATTGAATTGTTTTTTTACACCACATTCTTCCGAGTCTTCCAACTTAAAAGAGAAAAAACACTGCGTTTTCTCACATCCGGATAGATAAATCTACAAAAAAAAAATACTGTTTTCCGTATGGGTGGGTAAAACTTAAAATGGGATCCATTTGAATCCGACATGAAATCAAAAAAGATAAGTTGTCTTAAGTAAAGTTGAAATAGGGAAAACAAGGAATAAAACTTAAAATGTGCCAAGAATCTATTGGCAACCCAAAATTCTCTTGAAGCTCATTTATATATGCACAAGTGATTGATAAACTGATAGTAGTGAGGATTCATAAAAGAATATTAATAGTGAGGATACTTAATGATAATGTTTAACGTATACAAATATTAATAGTGTTGTGAATTCAGACAAAATCACACCAATGAAACAAAGATGTGTGAAACAAAGGAAGTGGTAATCAATGAGCCAAAAAAAGCCTCAAGCAGCAACAACAACAACAAATAGACCTAAGTCTTAGTGTAAAAACAACACCACAAGCATAATCAAAGCAATAAAGATAAGCAATGAAAGAAGGAAACAAACACACCAAGATTGTTTACCCAGTTCTGTCCGATATGACCTACTCTGGAGGAGAGAGCAGCTCTTCAATCCACTGAGATGAAAGTGATACAAAGGGGTTACAAGAAATTAGCATAAAAGTTCAAAAAAAAAAACTTAATTTCTACCAATTTTTCAAGTCACTCACACTCTCAATGAACCCTAAGAAAAAACACTAAAGGAAGTTTTTTGATCCTTCCAATGGTGAAATATCTCTACCCAAGGTGATTACAATGTTTCCCAGCCTAGAGAACCTCACTACAAAGACACTCAACCCTAAAAGTTACCTCCTTTGTATTCTCAAGTTTCTCTCTCTAAGTCACACCCAAAACATGAACAATGAAGCCTTATATAAGGTCATGTACCCGAGAAAATCGTGCCCCGAAAAACACAAATCGGACCCCGATTTCCCATTCGTACACAACACGAACACAACATCCTTATCCAAAATCGGGCCACGATTTTGACAAATCCACAGCTTCAAAACACACTCAAAATCGGGCCACGATTTTGAGTTCCTCCATCCATCAAATTTTGAGTCAATATCAACAAATAGTAACCGTTTGTAGCCTAATAATTATAATAGATTCATCATTTCAAATAAATGTGTAACAGTGACGTAGTATGGGTGGTTGTAACTTTTGCAAATCTTTAAATGGATAGTCATTGTCTGAGCATCTGAAATTAACTTGCACTATAAGTTATGTCATTTCCTTAATTCAACTAAAGCTTGGTTAATCTTTCGATAGAAGTAGTGAGTGAAAAAACATGCATAATAAAATAAAATTACTATATAGACTTTATGCTAACTAAGATACATCTCAATCTTAAATGTCCTCATATCAAATCAAATCTGTGTGTCTTGAAAAGGATAAACTGTTGAAGGTATAATCACCTTCGTCTAGGAAGAACGTCAGGATAACCACTTCAAACAGCGCTGAGAAGTTCTGCATCTGCAGCCACAAGATACACTTAATTAGAAGGTGAAACTTTAAGATAGTTACAGAATAAAAATGACTAAACTTAAGCGCGGTTAGTTAGTTCGTGAAGAAATCGCCACTGATATATTTTCCATTACAATAATGTCATGCATTGTATGTATCGAAATAAACATACTTTTTCCTTATTTTTCAATTATTATTACAAAATTGAGGTCAGAACACACCTAGCTGCATCTTCATCATGCTTGAAATCTACAAAAGCATAACCCTTGCAGATAGGATTCTCTGTCTTGTTTCCAACAAAAGCCAGGATTATATTTGTTATTCCCTGATTCCATTCAAAATTCAAATCCCTATCAATGTTATTTTTCTCTGGGAGATTTACCAAGCACGCTCGGCTTCGGACATGGACAACTTTTTCGTCTGCAAAGTGCATTTTCAAATTGTAAGCTCAACATGAATAAGAAGACAATCTTGGACTAGACCCCAACATTAAGGAGTGTATATCAATTCTCAAGGACTAAAAATAATACATACATATACAAATTCACTTACATGTGAGAGATCTAAAGTAAATCTAATGTATAATAACTTTCTCCTCCTACGTAGGTCATTGTAAATTTGTGTACATCAATGCATTGAATGTGAGCTATTTTTGGCCAATCTTCACCTGAGTTCTCTTTACAACGTTTCTCTAACTCACTGCAATCGTGAATGCTCAAACGTTTTAGACATTTAAGCGATTGAGTGCTCATCGGAAGACACGTCAGCTTCGGACATGAAATAATTTCTATACTGTGGAGCAAACCTAGGTTTCCTAACCAGTCAGGTAGGGATGCCAGGTTTGGAAGATCACTCAATATCAACGATTTAAGAGCAGTCATATGTTGTAAACCCTCAGGGAAAGCTTCTATTTCTGAAGAATTTTGGATCATCAATTTCTCAAGACAAGTGAGATATTTAAAACTTTCTGACAGTTTGAACTTTTCGCACCACACAATAGTCAATATCTTAAGAGAGTGCAACCCTTGTAATACTTCATCTGTCAATGACTTGAGGTTCTCACAATTTGTAATATGTATTTCTTGGATACCAGTAAGGTTACTGATTTTGGTTGGGAGTTGCTCAAGTTTGGAAAGGTTAGAAATGTAAAAATTCTTGAGAGAAGTGAGGTTTCTTAGCATCCCATTAGGAAAGCAAGTTAGCTCTTCATTGTTGCTGAGCCGAAGTGATTCAAGACTACTGAGTTTATGAATTGAACTTAATAAATGTTGGTTGCATTTGCCAAGTACACGCAAATCACTGATAGATGGAAGGAAAGGAAAGTCCAATAGTGCAGGACATTCAGTAAATTGAAGTGTTGAAAGGCAAGGAAATATGTCATCTCTATCCTCCCTTGATAATCTTACCAAGTTTGGCAACTCATTTAGTAATAAAAACTCTAATGTTGCGAAACCTCCTGCAACTCCTCTGTTGGATGATTCCTCATAAAGGTATTTTACATTACTCATTTTAGATACTGTTAGTCTCTTTAGAGAAGGAAGTTTCCCCAAGTGTGGAAGGTGTAAACAGCTTTGGCAATCCACGAGCTTTAAAAAAGTTAGATATTTTAGAGAAGGACTAGATATCCATTGTGGGAAATAGGCACCTGTATATCCTACCACTGCCAGACTTTGAAGTTGCTGGGTTTGAGGTTGAAGCATTTCAATAATCTCCTCAACATTTTCCTGTAATTGGGACTCTTCATTTCTCTCCCACTCCAATTGCAGATTGTTCACGTGCTTGCTCGACATATTAGCTTCTTTGGCACTCAACACACTTTTAACTCTCTCCAAGTGCTTGATGCAAAGGTCTCCTTTAAGATTCATTTGTCCTAGTTCTGCCAAAAGAAACCCTTTTTTCTTGCCAACTACATACAAGGTTAAAGTTTTTAGGGAAGCCAACGTCCTTATATGTTGAGGCAAGCTTGATAGTGAGTAGCAGTAATTCAAAGAAAGATGTTGTAGAGCTTTCAAGTGTATCAAACTATTAGGCAACTTTTGGAGATTGTAACAATCATCTAACTTTAAAATCATTAAATTCCACAACTCACATATGGATTTTGGAAGAGCCTTGAAACCACCCTCAGAAAGATTCAAGTACCTTAAATACTTTAAATGACAAATTGAAGATGGCAACTCTTTAACTCGTTGAAAGTCAAGTGCTCGTAAAGAATAACATTTTAGTATGTGAGGTGGTGGACGATCAAATGGGCGCTTTAAAAAGGTCCTCAATGATTTGATGTCGTGCAATTGTATTGAATCGAACTCCCTATAATCTGAGAGGTGGTGGATTCTTTCACACGAGCTTGGTTCTGTAATGCAACAAACCTCTTCTGTAACAGATTGAGCAAGATCATGAACAAGATCATGCATTTTGAAACTCCTAATATTGCCAAATTCATCTTTTTCAATATCTTGGAAAAATGATCTCCAATATAACTCATTCCACACCTCATTGCCAACATCTTCTACTCCCAAAACTTCATTGGATGAAATAATGCCATTAGCCATCCAAAGGTCAATTAGAAGTTTCTTGCTTATATCTTCATCTTTGTGAAATAGTGCACAAAAGGAAAAACATTGTTTCAATCTTGCTGGCAAATTCAAGTAACTTAATCTCAAAGCGGGCATGACAGAACTTTCATCTTGTAGACTCCATAGTTTGCTTTCCTTGACATAAAGCCACTCTTTTTCTTCTCTTTTAAAGCGCAGGAGACTTCCTAGTGCTATTGCCGCAAGAGGTACTCCCCCACACTTCCTTAGTATCCCCTTCCCTATGACCACAAGCTCTGTCCGTTCTGCCTCATTTGGTCCAAAAGCTCGTTGTTTAAACAATTCCCAACAATCAACGTCGGAGAGCTTTGATAAATCATGAGGTGGCATTGTTCCCATGATTTCTGCTACCTTTGCAAGACGAGTAGTGACCAAAACTGAAGCACCCTTTCCTCCACAAGCCAATACTGATCTCAATCTTTGCCAATTCTCTTGTTCATAATCCCATACATCGTCTAGAATCAGAAAATATCTCTTTCCTTGCAGTAGATCTTGAAGTTTTCTCTGCAATAGCTCTAGATCCAAATCCTCAGAGGCATGCCCAAATGCCGATTCTAAGATAGCTTTTGTCATTCTCTTCAAACTAAAATCTTCTGAAACACACACCCACATTTTCAGTTCAAAGTGTTCGACCACCCTTTCATGATTGAAGATAAGTTGGGCAAGTGTTGTTTTTCCAAGTCCGCCTAGACCCACAACTGGATAGACTGATAAATCCTCAAAACCAGAAGCATCGCCAACCATAAAGTCTACAATTTTATCCTTGTCTTCATCTCTTCCATAGACTTGAGGCTGAGAAATGATTGAAGTAGTTTCGCGCCATTCAGGAACTCCACTTCTCTTCTCTCTGACTATCTGAGTCAAATGAAACTTGGTTCTTTCTTCAGCAATTTCATCTAACCTCTTTCGTATCTTGCTCATTTTCTTGGTAATTTTGTAACGGAAAGCAACATGTTTGGGATTAAGAGAGGATAAAAAAGAGCTTTGTACCTTACGGGATGGTCCAACATTGATTCCTTCGTACCCCGACCCACGTGCTTGAGAGGCACACTCGTCCAAGATATCATTGAGGACGTAAGCAGCATCTTTAAGCTTATGCAGCCAATCCTTGACAGCTCTTTCAGTGAATTGTTTCTCCTCAGCATCCTCAAGAGTTGCCTTGATTGTAGTGAGCAAGCTTGAAAGACTTTTAAAATCTTCATCAAAACCCAGAAATTTGGCAAATTTTTTCTGAATGGGTGATCTCAAACTGCTAAGCACAAGTTCAATAACAGCTTCTGCCATTTTCCAAGTTATAATAACTCACAAAATGAAAGTACTTGTTTGTTTGTATGAGTAAGAAATGCAGTGTGGTTGTGTATATATCAAGCAAGAAGATTAGCAGCAACAAGAAAAGTTGAGTCAGGTTGTGAAGTCAACAATAGTCCGCTCCCTCGCACTAATATTAATCAATGATTTTTTTTTTTCTTTGTGGAAACAACATGATGAAAAGGTTCTCTTTTTGACATGAGAAATGATGAAAAGCTTATACTTCCAGTCAAAAGAGAAACCAGATGAAAGAAAAAAGTGGGAAAATAAAACACTTTACTGCAATAAGTCATAACTGGTTGAATTATATTGCACGGTGTTATTATTATATTTCATGGCGCGTTATTATTATTGTTACATTTGGTTTCTAGTTTCTTGATGAGCTTTTGTTTATAGTCTCTTTGATCATATTTGTGTATCTTCAAATAATTTTTTGAGGTTAGGATGAAATATATTTTCGTATCTATAAAATACTCATTGATCAACTTCAGTTCAAAATTTAAAAAAAAAAAAAAAGTCACAAACCAATTTTAAAATGAGCACTTATATTTGTACACTTTCAATTTTCCTACATTCATTTAACATCTCATTTTTCTTTTCTCTCTCTCTTATCACCAACTTATCACATCTATCATTTTGCTCTTTTTATTTCTTTCTCTCTCAAGTGAAAAATTGAGGTTTGAATGTCTAAGGAATTTTCCTTTTGAAATATGAAATAAGTGTCCTACAAAATAAAGAATAAAATTTAGTAATGGTAGGTGAATGAAGGGACTATTCAGGACAATTAAACCCTTCCTAAAAAAAAGGACGATTAAATCCCTAATTATTTTATATAAAATAACAAATTTTTAAATAAAATTATATTCCAACAAATTTTACTATACTAACACAGAGAGAGAAAAACTAGAGTGACAATGAATGGATTGAATGAATTTGGATTTGAATAGTAATTGATGGATAAATACAATCCATTAACAATCTACTAAAAAATTATTTTAATACATCCAATCCAAAAGTTTGAGATAAGAGATGATGAGTTGTTGGTAATCATAGGTTCAAACCGGACGAAGGAGAAAAAACTAAACTAACAACTAATTATTAATATTGTCGATAAAAATATTTTCAATGGATAAGTTTTCATGCAATTCATCTATTAATTTGAATTAATTTCTTTAACATATTTTTTTGGGTATTATTTAACATATTTGTTTACTGATTTTTTAAAATATATGTAAAACAGATTTTTTTTAATTCTTTTGGTGAATGAATAGATGCCTCAACCCAGCAAATTTTCTTATTAGGCCCAAAACAATTTTTACAGGCCCATATTAGATTTTATTTATAGTTTAAAAGATATTTTGTACCAAAAAAAAGATATTTAAATAAATAGTGGTGGAAGTCAATGCCGGAGCATGGTGGTCGACGGTAGCGGGTCTCCAATGGTACCACGACGGATGGCGGCGAAGCTTCGGTATATCCACGTCAAAGCTCCTCCATTTTTTTGGATAAGTCAAAGCTCTGTCGTTGACCACCGCTACCTCACTAGCTTTTTTTTCTCTCAATTTTAAGTATATTATTATAACAAAAAAATATACTAAATACTCAGTTTTGATTCTATACATATTATTATTAATACCTGTGTTCAAACGGACACTCCGTTCAATCTTTTTATTGTGCTAACGCGTATAAGTTATAAACAATACTTTTTCTTAAATTTTGATTTTTATTAAATTATAGGTATAGATATGCATCTCTCAAATTATAACAAACCATATTTATCTTTTCCAATGACCCAACAATATAACATTGTTATAGCGAAATATATTTAAGAGCATAATTGAAAATGAAAAAACCAGCCCAAAACCGTGTACTTCCTTTATATACGGTATAGATTCAATTTTCTTTCATTTTTTTTCAATTTTTTCTTCTTGTTTTATTCTTTCGGTTTTTAACATATTGATAATTGGTCAGAAAACATATTATCACTAGTTAATTTAATTCAAAAATATTTATATATATACATTATTTTTGTTATTTTTTCCAGATGTTTTAGTTATAAAATTGATTTGTATTCTTTCAAAAAATAATTTATATTAGTTTTATAAATAAAGTATATAGATTTTAACCAATGTATTTATATTGGTATTTTAGTTGATCGATTGCATTAAAAAAATGGATGAATTGTAATCCATCCATATAATGAAGTGGATGAATTCAATCCAATCCAATCCATTAACTAATGCATATATGTTGTTGATTACCTTATTGGATGGGTAACTAGTTGCTACACACCTAATTACATTCACTAACATTTCACTAAACATAATTAATCTAATAATATTCAAATTTTGTTACCCATCTAAATTGTTGTAGAAATTTAATGTTATATATATTTTTGTCAAAATAACACAAATCTCTTAATTTCATATCATGGTAAATTCAGGACAATAAAAGCATCTACGAAACTTTTAAGTACGAATGACAATTCTAAAATCTACACTGCTATTCATGTATTATAAAGTATGGTATTCCAGAAACTATACCAAAAGAAATTGCGAGTTGTTAACAAAAAATTGAAATTGTGAGTGATGTTGGGTGAAAGATACTACTTGTGGAGGCCCTGACATTGTTGATATCATTTCGCAGCAGCTAAAACTAGAAATCTCGATTCTTCATTCATTGCTATCGATGAAACGCTGGAGCAGCTCCTTCTCTTGCAAAACCGAACAATCTTCGGCTTTTCCAGACAGTTCATACTGATTTTTTGCAATATAATCAGACACAGCATCCCTTATTGGAGATGGAATCACCCCAGACAGCTCAAAGAAGAGTAAGGTAATGGCAAGTATGACAGTAAGCGCAATGCAGCTGCATAATAATTTATCGCAATGAGATTCACACAAAATGACATGGAAGACAGCAGAGTGGTGACCGTAATTAACGTAGGCTCATCTGTTACATAATGAATGATCTAAGTATTTAAAATTTGTCCGAAAGGCCAACATAATCAATAAACCTCTCCGGAGTCCATATAAATACTCGAAAATGAGAAGCATCATCAATGTATGGAATCAAGAATCCTTGCATAACAATTCTGTTTGCTTTCGCGGTTGATTTATAGAGACCAGGTACATTTATAAACTTATAAAACCAAAATTTAAAATAAATGAAAGGAATTAATGTAAACATGCCTAAAGAACAAACATAAGAACAGAAAACACAGAAAGTCTAAAACAAAGGATTAATGATATGAATATTAAGATTCAACAAAACAAAAACATTACCTTTTGCTTGGATTGGACAAAGAAATGACACAGATGCAAGAAGGGAAATGAAACCCAAAATTTGCATCCTTTCAGTTTCGGAAGCGCCAATGTAAATACCAAATCTGTGAAAACAAAAAAGGAAAAATATGATTTCAATGCAACCTAAATCCAATGAAACCTTTAATAAAATGCAAAAATACCCAAATATAAATGACAATATCAAACCCAAAAATGACAATGCTTCAAAATACGGTTTACTGTTCCCACTCACTCTTTTAAAAAGACACTCATTTGAACATTTCCTATTTATCAAGTAAGTGGAAAATGTATCAGTTCTTAAAGATTAAAACATAATATATGCATACACACATGCACTTACATGTGAGAGATCAAAAACAAATCATCATCATAAAATCTCCGCCTCCGTAGAACACTCTGATGCATTGTACTTCAATACATTGAATGTGAGCTATTTTTGACCAATCCACGCCTGTTTCATTTAGACATTACTAACTGCAATTGTACTTCTCAAACTTCCGCATTGAATGCTCGCCAGAAGACATATCAACTTCGGACGTTGAGAAATAAGTAAATTGCGAAGCACACCTAAGTTTTTAACTAGTCAGGAGGATGCTAGATTTGAAAGATTGCATAATGTTAACGACTGAAGGGAACTCATATTTTGTAAGCCTCGTCTAAACTTTCTGTTTCTGAGTGACTCTAAGTAAAATTTTGGCACCTCACAATATCTAGTATCTTACGAGAACGCAACCCTTGTAATACTGCATCTGGCAATGACTTGAGGTTGTTGCAGTCAGTGATATGTATTTCTTGGAGAGCATTAAGGTAAATGATTTCAGTTGGGAATTGCTCAAGTTTGAATAAGCCATAAATGTCTAATATCTTTAGAGAAGTGAGATTTCGTAGCATCCCATCTGGAAAGCAAGTTAGATCTTCATTATCTTTGAACCGAAGTGATTCAAGACTACCGAGCTTATGAATCGAACATACCAAATCTTGGTTGCATTTCCCTTCTATACGCAAATCCTTGAGATGTGGAAGGCAAGGCAAGCCTGAAAGTTTAGGACATTCAGTAACTTGAAGTCTTGAAAGACATGGGAACATGTTTTCTTTATCATCCCTGGATAACCTTACCAGGTTTGGCAGCTGTACGAGTACCAGGACTGCTAGTTTAGTGAAACCTCTTGCAACTCCACCATCACATGACTCCTCGTATACATATATTACATGGCTCATGTTCAATATTCTTAGGTCCTTTAGAACAGGTAATTTTCCCAACTGTGGAAGGTGTAAACAACTTTTGCAATCCATTAGTTGTAGAAAAGTTAAACATTCCAACGAAGGACTAGATATCCATTGTGGGAAATAGGAACCTGTATATCCTTGCACACCCAAAGTTTGAAGTTGGTGAGTTTTAGGTTGAAGCACTTCAAGAATCTCCTCAACATTTTCTTGTGAATGAGACTCTTCATTTCTCTCCCATGACAATCTCAATTGCGTCAAGTTCTTACTCGACATATTGGCTTCTTTGGCATTAAATACACTTTTTACTCTCTCCAAGTGCTTAATATAAAGATCTCCTTTAAGGTTTAGTTGTCCTAGTTCTTCCAAAAGGAATCCTTTTCTCTTCCCAACTACGTACAAAGTTAAAGTTTTCAAGGAAATCAACTTCCTTATATTGGGGGGCAAGCTTGATAATGAGTAGCAGTTGGTCAGATATATACATTGCAGAGCTTTCAATTGTGTCAAACAATTAGGCAAGTAAAGGAGATGATAACAATTGTCTAACTTCAAAATTTGTAAATTCCACAACTTACATAAGGATTTTGGTAGAGTTTTGAACTTACCATCAGATAGATTCAAGTACCTTAGATATTTTAGACTACCAATTGAAGATGACAACTTTTTTCTTCTTTCAAAGTCAAGCACCCGTAAAGAATAACATTTCAATACATGAGGTGAAAGTTGCTCAACATGCTTTAAACATGTCTTCAATGATTTCACAGTAGGTAACCGAACTGAATTGGTATCCCCTAAGGATTTCCTCTTATAAATTGAGAGGTGGCGGATTCTTTCAGACGTACTAGCCACATCATTGTCATCTATAATGGAGCATACTTCTTCTGCAACATATTGAGCAAGATCATGAACAAGATCATGCATTTTGAAACTAGTTTTCCCAAATTCATCTATCTCAATATCTTGAAAAAATGATCTCCAGTATAACTCATTCCACACCTCATTGCCAATATCACCACCTTCCAACCTTTCATTTGACGAAATAAAGCCATTAGCCATCCAGAGTTCTATTAGAAAGTGTTTGCTTATTAGTTTATCTTTGGGAAATAGTGCACACAAGGCAAAACACTGTCTCAATTTTACTGGCAAATTCAAATAACTTAATCTCAAGGCAGGCATTACGGAATTATCACCTTGTAAACTCCATAGCTTGCTTTCCTTAACATAGAGCCACTCATTTTCGTCTCTTTTGAAACGCAAGAGAGCTCCTAGTGCTATTGCCGCAAGAGGCACTCCAACACACTTTTTAACTATCTCGTTCCCTATGACCACAAGCTTTGCACATTCTTCCTCATTTGGTCCAAAGGCTCGTTGTTTAAACAATTCCCAACAATCATTGTCACATAGTTTTGATAAATTATGAGCAAACACTGTTCCCATGGTTGCTGCTACCTTTGGAAGACGAGTGGTTACTAAAATCGAAGCACCCTTGCCTCCACAAGCCAATACAGATCTCAATCTTTGCCAATTCTCTGATTCGTCGTCCCACACATCATCCAACACAAGCAAATATCTTTTTCTTTGTAGCAAATCCAAAAGTTTTCTTTGCAACGGCTCTAGATCTAATTCCTCACAAGCATGACCAGATGCAGATTCTATGATGGCTTTTGTCATTCTTTTCAAACTGAAATCTTCTGAAACACATACCCAAATTCTTAGATCAAAGTGGTTGACTACACTCTCATGATTGAAGATAAGTTGGGTCAATGTTGTTTTTCCAATTCCACCGACACCGACAATTGGATAAACTGATAAATCCTCAAAACTAGAACCATCACTAACCAAAAACTCTATAATTTTATTCTTATCTTCATCTCTTCCATAAACTTGAGGTTGAGTAACAATTGAGGTGGTTTGCCGCCAGTCAAGGACTCCGCTTCTCCTCTCTCTGACTATCTCGATCAAATGAAACTTGCTCCTTTCGTCTGCTATCTCATCCAATCTCTCCCTTATGCTCTTCATTTTCTTAGCAATTTTGTAACGGAAAGCAACATGCTTGGGATTTAAAGAGGATAAGCAAGAACTTTGTACCTTGTGTGATAGTCCACACTGGAATCCTCCATACTCCAACTCCAGTGCTTGGGTGGCACATTCGTCCAAAATGTCATCGAGGACGTGAGCAGCGTGTTTGAGCTTAAGCAGCCAATCCTTGATAGCTCTGTTTGAGAATTGCTTCTCCTCAGCATCTTCAAGTGTGGCCTTGATTGTAGTTAGCAAGCTGGAAAGACTTTTCAATTCACGATCGACGCCTAGAAATAGGCCAAGCTCCTTTCTAATGAGGGAGCTCAAATTATCAAGGACAACTTCAATGACAGCCTCGGCCATTTTTCCAGTCAATTCTAACTCAAAAAAAATGTAAATGGAAGATAGTTAGTTTGGTTGAGAAATGAAGTGGTATTATCAGAAAACAAGATTGACAAGGAATGAGTGGTAGGAGATGTTTTGGTTCCACTTTGTGAAGTCAACAACCGACCTACTTTTTATTGTTACTTGATTGAAATTTCAAGGAAACAGCGAAAAGAAAATGACAGGTTAGAAAAAAAAAAAAATCAAGGTTGAATCTTCACAGAGATTTTTTCTACTAAAATTTTAAAAGTACGTAAACTACTTTTTTTTTTTTGCTAATATCAAAAGTAAACTACTATGACTATCTCTACAATAATATTACATAATATAGTGAGAAAGTTAATTTGAATACAATCTTATAAAAAATAATTGAACTGAAGAATCTAAAAGAATAAGATAGCAATCTAATTGAACATGTTGAAACAGTGGTGCACGAAGTTGACTTTGGGAAAAACTTTTTCACATATAAGAAATATAGTGTTCGAGATGATTTGGTTGCTTGGATGATTTTCAGTAGTTATAACAAAGTCTCGTCATGGTTCTGATCGAAGAAAACAAATTTTTGTTTTCAGTTGTGAAATGGGTCATGTACTCATGTGTACACATGAACCAAAAAGAAGTTGAAACGATAAGACACATGATATAAGAAATGTGAATGTCCAATTAGGTTGTGTGGTTGTTTTTTGGCAACCAAAGAATGGAGTCTTACTGATGTGTTTGGAAGACACAACCATGATATGGAGCCAAAGGTAAAAGGTCATCTTATTGTTAGTCATGTAAAAGCGAATATAAGAAGTTTGCTGGTGAGATGACATGAGATATGGTTCAACCAAAAAACATTTCAATGACTTCGAACGATAGAAGAAAACAAATTGTGACTACAACGAAGCAAGTTTATAATGCACGACAAAGATACATAAAGTTTTTTGTAAGGGGTTTGAGATCAGAAATGCAACATTTGTTGAAATGTTTGGATAGTCACAAATAGGTATACAAATATAGAACGATTGCAGAGACTAAAAATGATTCAAGATATATTTTGGGCACATCCAGAATTCATCAAGTTGTTTAACACTATTCATAGTATGTTGTTGATGGATTCCATCTATAAAACCGACCAGTACAAAATGTTGTTGCTTGAGATTGTCGGTGTCGCCTCGACAAAGATGACATGTTTTCTTGGGTTTGTTTTCATCATGTATGAAAAAGAGGATAATTTCACTTGGGTACTAGAGATGTGTTGTAATATTTTGCAAGTATAAAGACAATATGCCAAAGATAATTATCTCTACCAAAGATACCGCACCGGTGAATGTTGTTGCCAAATATTTCCAAACTCTTCTGCTTTAGTGTTGGGTATCATATTTCAAAAAATCTGAGAGCTAGATGCAAGTTGGATGTTAAAGTCAAAACTGTCAAATCTAATAATGCAAACGTAAAACAGGTCAAGGAAAAAGAATTATGGAATAGCATCATGACTCATGAGTCTAAACAAGCTTAATTAATTATCTAAATAACCAATCTGCATTGTCTGAATTTATGGATTATTAAATAGATCGAATGGGTAATATTCAATGGCCAAGGTGGATATCAGAAACATAATTGAAGGACAGCATACACTTCTAAACTAGTTAAGTTAAGCTGTTTCAATCATGACCAAATCAGTAAGTTACTCAAACAAAAGAACATGGAAAGCCATTCTCAAAGAATATGTTCTTTATGTACCAGATTTGATTCTCATTGTAGAAGAGACCATTAAATTGTTTATCCAAACAGTTTATGATCATTGTGGAGTGGTACTGGCTGGTTTTCACTATCCATTTTTCTGTCTTAATTAGCTTCCATTTTTTCATAAAAGATATTCTAATTTGAAGACATGAACCATACACAGTATGGCACATAATTGCATCTACAAGACTGAATTCTCTATCTAGAATTGCACACTAGATAAGCCATATATATGCTTACTCTGTAACATGGAAATATAAATTCAACAGAAAGTTCAGTTTTACATACTTCATGCCCAAATCAGCCCCTTTTGGAGGTGTATAGATTTGTTGTTACTTGTGTATCCTACCCAACAACGAAAAGAGTTCAATTTACATACTTCATGACCAAATCAGCCCCTTATAATAGAATCTGCAAAACCTAAATAATATGCAAAGCCATTCTCAAAGAATGTGTTCATCATTTTTCAGATTAAATTGGAGATTCAAACAAATAAAATTGAAAACTAGCATATATAGACTTTTTTTTTTGCTGATTGGAATGATTTGAAGGAAATTAACATTTTGAATACAAGTTGATCACCAAGACGAAGAATGGAAACAGAAGTAAATATTGATTGTTTTGAGCGTAAAAATATCACCATATTTAAATTATTGTTTCATGTCTGTTGCTAAGGTGTCCATGTAGGTATCTTCAAAAATGGAAGAGAAAAAGTATAAATGTAGCAAAATTCAATTCACTATCAATAGGTTTCTCTACTTGATCAATAGAAGGAATTTCTCATTTCACATAATGTTTTCTAGTCAGTCTTGTATCCTTTGGCTGCTGCAGATTTATCATTTCGCTTTATGTCTGTCGGTTACAGAAGCTTGTGGAGCAACGCTGTCCGTTATTGCAATTGCATATAGTTACTTTTCAGAAAACAAAATCATTACTACAATGCAAAAATTGCATATTGTATTTTCAAAATCATGTGTCCCAATATTATATTCAAGTAAATGAATAATAATTTCACAATACTATTACTATAGTCTTGAACTGCTATAGGCAAAGAAAATACAATAGTAGTTATTCAATTATCTAGGACTAATAATGACTGAATAAAATAAAATAAAGTCAAGGAAAATCACATGATATTTCCCCTGAATGTGCACATTTTGCATTGTAATTATTTGTGAAATGGAAAAGAAAAATAATACTGATAATAGTAACAGAAGGAAAGAAAAAGAGAAGAACATCAAAATGAAGAGCCATGACAATAGAAGACATATAGTATATTGAATGCAATGAAAGAAAAACAAATTACTGAGAGTGGGCGAGAAATCCAAAATAAACCAGCAACAACAGAATATTCCCCTCCTCTTCCGAATTATACTCCCCCTTCTTTAATTTCAATACTTTGAATGCGAGATATTTTTGGCCAATCCTCACCGATTTCCTTCTCACATCGTTTCCCTAACTCACTGCAGTCGTAAATTCTCAAACTTTTCAGATTGGTAAGGCTTTTAATATTCCTTGGAAGACACCTCAACTTCGGACACTGAGCTATATGTAATTCGCAAAGCAAACTTATGCTTCCTATCCATTCAGGAAGGGATGCTAGGTTTGGAAGATCACACAATTTTAATGATTGAAGGGAAGTCATATGTCGTAAATCTTGATCAAAACCTTTTACTTCTGAACAACTGTGAATCACCAATGTCTCAAGACTAGTTAGGTATTGAAAACCAGCTGACAAACTGAACTTGTTGCAGCTCCATATCTGGAATAACTTGAGAGAGTGGAACCCTTGTAATACTTCATCTGTCAATGACTCAAGTTTGACGCAATCATGGATATATATTGCATTAAGGTTAATGATTTCAGCTGGTAGTTGCTCAAGTTTGGAAAATCCATCAATCGTCAACGTCTTAAGAGAAGTGAGGTTCTGTAGCATCCCATCTGGAAAATAAGTTAGCTCTTCATTATCTACAAACGAAAGGGATTCAAGACTGTGATGTTTAGGAAATAAATTTTGTAAAACTCGGTTGCAATTATATCGTACATACAAATCATTGAGAGATGGAAGGTAAGGTAATCCCAACAATTTAGGGCATTCAGTAATTTGAAGTCTTGAAAGGTGTGGGAACATGTTTTCTCTATCCTCACTTGATAATCTCATTAGGTTTGGCAGATCCACCAGTACCAGAACTTCAAGTACTACGAAACCTCCTGTAACTTCACTACCGTACGACTCCTCGTCTATGAATATTACATGACTCATGTTGGATACTGTTAGCTTCTTTAGAGACGGTAGCTTTCCGATTTGTGGAAGGTGAAAGCAGCTTTTGCAACCTATGAGTTCTAAAGAATTTAAATATATGAGAGAAGGACTAGACATCCATTGTGGGAAATGGGTACCAGTATATCCTCTAACCCCCAAAGTTTGAAGTTTTTGGGTACAAGGTTGAAGAACTTCAAGAATCTGTTCAACATTTTCTTGTAATTGAGACTCTTCATTTTCAGCCCATGACAACTTCAATTGGTTTAGGTGTTTACCCAACATATTGGCTTCTCTGGCATTTACTACACTTTTTACTCTCTCTAAGTGTGTGATGTGAAGGTCACCTTTAAGGTTCAATTGTCCCATTTCTGCCAAAAGACACCCTCTTTTTTTCCCAACAACATACATGCTCAAATTCTTTAAGGAAGTCAACTTCCTGATCTTGGGAGGCATGCTTGATAGTGAAAAGCAAGACCTCAAATATAAATGTTGTAGAGCTTTCAAACGTATCAAATTATCAGGCAACTTTTGGAGAAAAATACAACTATTTAATTTCAAAACTTGCAGATTGAAAAGTCTACAAAGGGATTTCGGCAGAGTTTTGAACTTACCATAAGAAAGATTCAGGTACCTTAGATATTTTAAATCACCAATCGAAGATGACAACACCTTTCTTCTTTGGAACTCAAGCACTCGTAAAAAATGACATTTCAATACATGAGGTGGAACTTGGTCTGTAAATTGTGTTATACATGTCTTCAATGATTTCATACCATGCAATTGGATTGAGTTGACTTCCTCCAATGGCTTCGTCCTATAAATTGAGAGGTGGAGGATTCTTTTACAGTTACTAGGTATGCCATCATCATTTGTAATGCAGCATACATCTTCTGCAACAGATTGAGCAAGATCATGGACAAGATCGTGCATCTTAAAACATGTAATTTTGCCAAATTCATCTTTCTTGATATCTTGGAAAAATGATCTCCAAATCAATTCATTACATACCTCATCACCAATATCTTCCGCTTCCACCATTTCATTGGATGATATAAATCCATTTGCCATCCAAAGTTCAATTAGAAATTGCTTATTTATTATTTTATCTTTGGGAAATAGTGCACAGAAGGCAAAACATTGTCTCAACTTCACTGACAAATTCAAGTAACTTAGTCTCAAGGCACACATAACAGAGTTCTCGCCTTGTAAACTCCATATCTTACTTTCCTTCACATAGAGCCACTCCTTTACTTCTCTTTTAAAACATAGGAGACTTCCTAATGCTATTGCCGCAAGAGGAACTCCCGCACACATTTTTACTATCTCCTTCCCTATGACCACAAGCTCAGTATGTTCTTCCTCACTTGTTCCAAAGGCTCGTTGCTTAAACAATTCCCAACAATCATTGTCGGATAGTATTGATAAATAATGAGCAGACATTGTTCCCATGATTGCTGCAACCTTTAGAAGACGAGTGGTTACCAAAACCGAAGCACCCTTGTCTCCACAAGCCAATACAGATCTCAATCTCTGCCAGTTCTCTTGTCCATCGTCCCATACATCATCCAACACCAGCAAATATCTTTTTCTTCGTAGCAAATCCAACAGTTTTCTTTGCAGCGGCTCTATATCTAAATTCTCAGAAGCATGGCCAGATGCAGCTTCTATGATGGCTTTTGTCATTCTCTTCAAACTGAAATCTTCTGAAACACATACCCAAATTCTTAGCTCAAAGTGGTTGACTACCTTCTCATGATTGAACACAAGTTGGGCAAGTGTTGTTTTCCCAAGTCCACCAAGACCTACTATTGGATAGACAGATAAATCCTCAAAAGCATACGCATCATCAACCAAAAAGTCTACAATTCGATCCTTATCTTCATTTCTTCCATAAACTTGAGGTTGAGTGATATTTGAGGTGGTTTGTCGCCAGTCAAGAACCCCGCTTCTTCTCTCTCTCACTATCTCAGTCAAATGAAACTTACTCCTTTCTTCAGCTATTTCATCCAATCTCTCTCTTATCATTTTCATTTTCTTAGCAAGTTTGTAACGAAAAGCAACATGCTTAGGATGAAAAGAAGATAAGAAAGAGCTTTGTACCTTATGCGAAGGTCCACCCTTGAATCCTTTGTACTCCATCTCCAAAGCTTGAGTGGAACACTCGTCCAAGATGTCGTCGAGGACGTAAGCAGCATCTTTAAGCTTAAGCAGCCAATCCTTGATAGCTTTGTAAGTGAACTGTTTCTCCTCGGCATCTTCAAGAGTAGCCTTGATTGTAGTGAGCAAACTTGAAAGACTTTTAAAGTCTTTTTCAAAACCAAGAAATAGGCCAAACTCCTTCTGAACGAGTGAGGTCAAATTGTCAAGGACAACTTCAAGCACAGCTTCAGCCATCTTCTAAGCTCCAAATCACAAAATGAAGGTACAGATTTGTTTGTATGATTGAGAATGTAGTATGGTAGTAACAAGCAAGAAGATTAACAATAATTAAGGATTGGTATATGATAGAAAATTTTTAAGCCAAGTCAACAAGGGTCCTACCACTAATAATGCTCTCTAAAGTTTCTACATTTTCTTCTTTATGGAAATTTCTTGAAAACAACCAGATGCAAAGGAAAGGTGAAAAAAAAATTAAAACACTTTAATGAAATGCTTGTACCGTAAGGCGTTACTATATTTACATTTTAATAAAGTAACCCTATAATCCAGTAATCTGTAATTTAAGCTAGTGGAGGAGTTTTTTTATACTGGAAATTTGTTTTTTTTGTCAAAAAAATTATGGGAATTAGTTTATTAATGGAGTAGTTATACTCATCGATCAACTTCACCTCAAACAAAAAATTTCTTTTATTTTTGATAGGTCTCTCCCTTATTTTATTTTTTTTTACAAGAGGTCTCTCCCTTATTGTACGTTTCAATAATTGGTCTCTCGGACAAAAATCCAAAAGCCACAGAAATTTTTAAATGGTGTGATGTTCATATATACACCACATGACATGTGTTGACTTAGATTTCTATTGCTCAATTAAGAAAAAACAAGTGCCAAAGACCATTTCTAAAAGAAAGTTAAATTTCAACAAATTTAACTACACACACGGTGAAAAAACAGTTATATGTAAAGAAAGATTAAAACTTTTAAGTTGTGTGTAAAAAACCAATTTTTACAAGATAACAAACATAAAACATGACAAGGTGATATTAACTATTTAATTTAATATCTTGGTGAAAAATCAATTAATTTTCACATGATACAATATGTGTACGTGCACTATTTTAGAGTAACGACAAGAGTAATAATCCCTAGAAAAAACGTAAAAGACAGTGGAACTTTTTCATACCAAAACAATTCTATAAAAATACCATGAGAGAATGTGTACTAATTTTGCAATTTTAACTTTTAAGTGACTATTATTAGACATTTTTCAAGAGCCTAAACTTTCCTTTTAATCAAAATGACATTCATATTTCAAACATCACAATTTTACATTACAGCTCTCCTTTTACACTTTCCCCTTTCTTTAATAAATGCATAATATTATTCTTTCCATCTTACAAGCAGAACTATTAAATGAAGTGTAAGATGTATGAATAATATTTCAAATTGTGGACAATAAAGCATCTAGAAAGCCTTTAAGCAAGATGAATGACGAATTTACATTCTGCACTGCTATTCATATAATTCTCAAGAATGGCATTCCAAAATTATACTAAAAGAAATTGTGAGTGATGTTAGGTGAAGCATACTACTACTTGTGGAGACCCTTTCGTTAGACGAAAAAGAAGATACTGTAAGATAACAGAAAAGAAGCTGGAATGTTAGTGTAAATCGTGGTTGAACTAGGAATCTCGATCCATCATCTCATCCCTATCTATGAAACGCTCAAGCAGCTCCTTCTCTTGCAAAACCAAACAGTCTTCAGCCTTGCCAAACATTTCATACCGATTTTTGGCTATATAATCGTACACAGCATCCCTTATTGGAGTAGGAATCACCCTCAGACAGCTTAGAGCAGAGTAAGGTAATGGCAAGTATGACAGTACGCGCAATGCAGCTGCATAATAATTTATCACAATGAGATTGACAAAAAATGACATGGAAAACAGCAAAGTAGAGAATTAATAACATGTTAATCTGTTACATATATTGACCTATATATTTGAAATTGGTCTTAAATACCTTTGTCACGTTCACTAAATTAAGATTCAGAGCTCATTCATCATTTACCATTCATAACAACTAAATTTCACTTTAAATTTACCCTTAATGATCTAAACATTTAAAATTTGACTTAAAGGATGCCTTTGGCAAATTCACATTACATTTAGACGAGAGCTCATTCATCATCATACACTATGGTAGAACATAAATCCATCAGAAAATTTACACAGTTGGCCAACATAATCAAGTAGAAAGGTCAGAGTTCATTCATATAAATATTCAAAGATGAGAAGCATCATGAATATATGGTATATTACCTTGGACAATATCTTGTGAACTAATTTTTCGATCTGGGTTGGTTATTTACGAAGTAATGAGAGAAGAATGAGAAACAAACTCATTTTCTCTTCATCAAAACCCAAGGACAGAGAATTTTACCTTTCTTTCTTCTCACAGACAAACTATTAACAATCCCATTTTCTCCTATTTTTCACCTCTCTCCATTGTCTTTCCTCTCATTTTCACTCATCAACCAGAGTGTATATGGATTCTTACTTCTTATATCTAATATAGGGATCTCATCTTCTCCAGATTGGATTGGAATAACTTATTCCCTTTTCAAAAGATAACATCTCAGCAAAACAAAATTCTCACTCTTCAAAACTAACACTCTCTTACTTGTTATATTTTTTACTGATGTTCTTATCGGGAGGAGAAAAATGGGGAAAATTGATTTAAATCCCTACAGTCTCCACCAGAAGTGTGAGCAACAAGCACATTAGGCCACCCTTTATACGCATTAGTGAAACATTTTGGACTTGGTCAATTCAACATAGTAACAAGTTCATGATTGCTAGATTGAGTTAGTAAAATTAAGAGGGTTTTAAAACACTAGATAGAAAGAATCAATATTATGCTTTATGTATGATTTGGCATGATTTATGATTATAATTTACAAAACACTAACTTTTATCTAAACTATAAATAAACTCATAATGCTAATAAAATAGACAAAAACAATCATGACAATAACTAAGAAATATGGAAACTACTCAAAAAGTACTCTAAGACAGTACTGAGATATTATAAGATTTTTTATACAGTTTAACACTAGACCACCCTTTCAACCAATTAGCGAAACATTTATGACTTGGTCAATTCAACAGAGTAACAAATTCATGATTGCTACATTGAGTTAGTAATATTAAGTATCCATGTGCAGAGATCTAAACCCTCAAAATACAGAGCAAATCTGAGAATGGTCCTTCTGATGTTACTATATAGTTGCTGGATTGAATGTTAAAATTGCATGCACTCACAAACATGCCTAAATAAAAGTTATGTAAGACAAAAGAACATAACGCTGTTGAAGTAAATTAAATAAGTGAGGGAATCCTAACCAGTAGATCCCTGAGAGAACACATTTAAGCCTTCAACGAATAAAAAGCGACGCAGGATATCCTCTCGTTTGAGACCGGATGCTCTCAAATAGGGCTCTGCGGCATTAGACTGAACGCAGCAGAATTTGATTTTCCTGTCCTTATCAGCTCTGATTACCCATTTCACTCCTGCCAATACAAAATTGTCAAAAATATAATACAAAACATGAGGCCAATGACTAGTATTCTACCATGAAGTCGAATATAAACAAATGAGGACAAACCTGCAACAATGCATAAGATAATAGAATTTAGAATATTGACAGGGTGAACAGAATAAGTCAGGATAGTCAGGACTTATGATAGCTCAGTCTCAAGCCTCAATTTATTTATTCTTTTCCCAATTTTTTTTCGTTGCCGGGCAACTTCAGGAAAGTCATTGACAAGCACTAAGCCAACAAAGCCATACTTTGAAAGCATAATTCAAAGATCATGCTAATGTCTTGTAAAGTGGAAATTAAAAATGATATAGCAATGAAAACACAATGTATAAAACAACTCGTTTCTCCGATTCTATCTTATTTGACTTAATATAAGCTGCTTCCTTGCCACAGCTAAACCTATCATCAAGAAATGATAACAATTATACTCTAACCTCTAACACTATAAACTGAAAATAGCCTATTCAATGTTGACTATTGGATGCTAACAGTTCATAATACAAGGCCAACCAAATAAGGAACATCACTAGCTCCATTCCCTATTACTTGGGCTGTTCAAATTGCCCACCATTATGAATAGAATACCAATTAAAAATAAATCACATTCTTCAACTCTCAAGTTACTAAGATTTTCTGCCATTTGCCTTCACTGAACAAATAAACAAACCTCTAAGAGTTCAATATTGCGGTTGTATACCACAATTTTTTTTATTGTTAAATTTAATCATTGTGCACAAGACATGAACGACGCGTGTCGCACACTGGGACAAGCTTAATGCCAGAGTGACGAAGCAAAGTAAAAAAAAAAAGATTTTTTTGGGACACTAGTCTGACACGTGTCATACAGGTGTCGGACACCAACGCGTGTCGCACACTGGAACATGCTTTAAGCTAGAGGTGTCTGCAGTCCGAGATTAACGGTGTCTCCGTGTGAGTTAGTGTCAATGATTCATAGCATTCACCAATATGCCAACACATTGTATAAACTATAATCTTACCCTAATTATGACATTCCTAAAAAAATAAAAAGGAACCCTTTTTTGATATAAAATTATAGACAGAACCAGCAATAAGCAAAAATAAAACACGAATCTCATTCTTAGTTCATAGAATTTTAAACTTTTAATCGTTTAGCTCAAACAATTAATTGAGCTATCCAACTCCCTTAGTGTCAGTGATTCATAGCTTTCACCAATATGCCAACACACTGTAAAAGCTACAATCTTACTCTAAAACCCTAATTATGGCATATATAAAATTTTAGACAGAATAAACAATGAAGCAAAAAGAAAACACCATTCTAATTCTCAGTTCATAGTAACAATACAGAGAGTGAAGAATGGGAAAAGTAAAGGTAATACCTTGGTGACAGAGATGGCAAACGCCGTCGTAAAGGACAACTCTAGGTTGAAGCAAAGTGGGAGTGGAAGTAACAACCTTCGCAACGGAAGAATCAGAAGCATCGGCGACGGCGGCGCCGGAAGTGGAAGACAGCGAACGGAGGAAGGAAAGTGATGAGGATCTGATTGTTGACGTGTCGGTCAAGCTTCTAGCGAGGGTTCTCGTAATCATATTCATCTTCTTGATTTTGCGTTGTGGGGGGTGTGTTTGCAAATTGCAAGTTTGCAAGAATAAGCGCTAAATGGTTCGGTGTTTCTTTTCCTACACTCTACAATAATCTGAAGAAAAAAAAAATGACAAAAAAATAACGTGTTTTTACCCCTTTTGATTTATATATATAATCCGAAATATTGTAGGATGTGGAAAAGAATGGGATAAGAAACTCTCAAATAGGTTTTTGTTATAAAATAAACTAAAAGCACAAGATCTGTTATGCGTAGCAATAACACTGCAGAGAATGGGGAGGATAAGACAAATTCTGTTAGAAATGAGGGACAGGTGTCGCAAATCAGAAGGGGATCAAGAGAGAGAAGGGCCAACAAAAAGTATGTGGGCTATGCTGCATAAAAGTGAGGGCCTGTCCATGATGAGGGTGTGAATTGAGAAGGAATATTTCCACATTCCTCTCTTGGTTCCTGCACTATCAGTAACTTTTATTTGCTTTCATCACTTGTAACAAATAGGGATATTCATATACTGTCATCTTCAAATTATTCTTCTATTTGTACTAGTGTACTGTTCCATTGAGTCAATTGAATGAAATCCCCTTTTTGCAACCATTTTGCTGTATTATTTATGTACTAAGCTTACATTTGGTGCTTTCATTCCATCACCATGGCCGACAACACAAGGATGAAGGAACTTCAAGCTGACATCAAATCGATTGCTGCCTCACTTCAGCAGATTACCAAGGACAATGCGGCTCGTGATGCACGGTTGGAGCGCATTGAAACACAGCTGGGTTCCCTTCAACTTCAGAGCGCCCTCACCGGTGATCCAAAGGACTCCTCCACTTCTGGTAGCAAAACACAGGTGACTCCTGGGTCCATGTTCTCTTCAGGTAACGGAACACAGCCTTTTCAGATCCGCAACGTGAAGCTTGATTTTCCCCGTTTTGACGGCACCGACGTTCTGCATTGGATCTTCAAGGCCGAGCAGTTCTTCGACTATTATATGACGCCTGACCACCATCGTTTAACCATTGCCGCCGTGCACATGGAGAAGGACGTCGTTCCTTGGTTCCAGATGATTAATCGTAATCATCCCTTTCAGTCATGGGTCTCGTTCACGAAGGCTTTGGAGCTAGAATTTGGACCATCACCATATGAGAGTCCTCGTGCATCTCTATTCAAGCTCACACAAACAAATACAGTGGCGGAATACTATCGGGAATTCACGGCGCTGGCCAATCGTTCCTCTGGTATTACTCCTGACGCCATGCTCGACCTGTTCGTCAGTGGTTTGAAGCCTGACCTCAAACGCGATGTCATTTCCCAGTCACCTACCCACATGTCCAAAGCTCTGCATCTGGCGAAGCTTTTCGAAGAGAAATACAATACCCGACCCAAAACCGTTTTTACACCCAACCCAGTTAAAAATACCACCCAACCGTTTACCCCAAAACACTCACCCACCCAAACAACAAACACTGCAACACCGCCCAAAAACCCCATTACACCTCCTACCAACCCAAATCCAGATACCAATGTGAAACGAATCACTTCTTCAGAGATGCAGTTGCGCCGTTCCAAAGGCCTCTGTTACTATTGTGATGAAAAATGGGCCATGGGTCATAAATGCCCTAACAAACATTTCCTCTTAATGCAGGTGGAGGAAGAGGCCCAGCCGACTGAGGAGAGTGAGCCCAAGTATGAAAATCCACTGGATGAAACGATTACACCTCTTGAACATCACCTCTCTTTCAACGCTTTCAAAGGCTCTCATGGCGTGGGTACCATTCGCTTCCATGGCCATATTCATGGCGTGAATGTGCAGGTTTTGGTCGACGGTGGCAGCTCAGATAACTTCATTCAGCCTCGTATTGCTCATTGTTTGAAGCTTCCCATTTTACGAGATTCACAATTTCAAGTTCTTGTGGGAAATGGACAAACTCTCACATCTGAAGGTCTTATCAATAATCTACCTCTTACGATTCAGGGTCATCTCCTTATCGTTCCAGTGTATTTATTGCCAATTGCTGGCGCTGATTTGGTTTTGGGAGCTCCGTGGTTGAAGACCCTTGGCGCACATATCGCAGATTACGACAAGTTATCCGTTCAATTCTATTTGAAGGATAAGTTTGTTACTCTTCAGGGCATTCAACACACTATGCCCCAATCTGCTCAGTATCACCACATTAGTAGGCTCTCTAACACTGATGCTATTGATGAATTGTTCACCCTGCAGTTTCAGGCTCCGTCCCCGGAGCTCAATTCGCTGCCAGTCACCCCGTTGGATCCTGCTTTGGAGGTCCTTCTTACTGCTTATCAGGACGTGTTTGCTGAGCCCACCACGCTTCCCCCTCCTCGGATTCAGGATCATTCCATTCCGTTATTGGACGGCAGCAACCCGGTAAAGGTACGACCCTATCGCTATCCTCATAGTCAAAAGACTCAAATTGAGAAAATGGTGTCTGAGATGTTACAGCAGGGCATCATTCAGCCTAGTACCAGTCCTTTCTCCTCGCCAGTTCTCTTGGTTAAGAAAAAGGATGGCACCTGGCGTTTTTGCACTGATTATCGAGCCTTGAATGCTATTACTGTTAAGGATAGTTTCCTTATCCCCACTGTTGATGAACTCTTGGATGAATTGTTTGGTGCTCACTATTTTTCCAAACTTGATCTACGTTCCGGTTATCATCAAATCTTGGTAAAGCAAGAAGATAGACATAAAACTGCTATTCAAACTCACCAAGGTTTATATGAATGGCTTGTAATGCCTTTTGGTCTTTCCAATGCTTCGGCTTCCTTCCAAAGTTTGATGAACCATGTGTTTAGGGATCAACTTCGCAAATCTGTTTTGGTATTCTTTGACGATATTTTGGTGTATAGTTCCACTTGGACAGCTCACTTATCTCATTTGGAGGTAGTACTTCAGCTGTTGCGCCGACATTGTTTGTATGCTAAGCGTTCCAAGTGCTCCTTTGGACTCAATAGAGTGGATTACTTGGGCCATACTATCTCAGGCCAAGGTGTGGAGATGGACACTTCCAAAGTCCAAGCTATTCTTGAGTGGCCTACTCCTACTTCACTTAAGCAGTTGCGTGGTTTTCTGGGTTTGACAGGTTATTACCGCAGATTTATTCTTGGTTATGCTTCAATTGCGGCTCCACTTACTGCCCTACTTAAGAAGGACGCTTTTAAATGGGATGACCAAGCTACTTTGGCCTTTACTGCCTTGAAAAAGGCTCTTACACAAGCTCCGGTTTTGAGTTTGCCTGATTTTTCAAAGGTGTTTATTCTTGAGACAGATGCGTCTGGTATTGGTATAGGAGCTATACTCAGTCAAGACAAGCACCCTATTGCCTTTTTCTCCAAAAAGCTCAACTCTCGGATGCAACGACAATCTGCGTATGTGCGTGAATTGTATGCTGTGACAGAAGCTATGACTAGTTTTCGCCACTATTTGTTGGGTCATCGTTTCATTATACGAACTGACCAGAAAAGTTTGAAGGCCTTGGTTGATCAGAGGATTCAGACTCCTGAACAACAATTTTGGTTACATAAGTTCTTAGGATTTGATTTTTCCATTGAGTATAAGCCTGGCCGTGAAAATGTTGCTGCTGATGCACTTTCACGTGTGTTCTCTATGGCTTTGTCGTGTCCTACATCTACTCTGTTGCATGATCTAGCTAAGGCAGTCGAAGAGGACCCTGCCCTGTCTCCTATACTGCTCCAATGCAAGGAAAACATATGCGCAGATCCAAATTACCAGTTCAGGCAGAATCGTTTATATTGGCAGAAACGTTTGGTTGTGCCTGCAAATTCTGATATTGTGCAGTCCATTTTGACAGAATTTCATAGTTCCATTCAAGGCGGGCACGCTGGTATTAAGCGCACTAAGGCACGAATTGCTTCTCATTTTTATTGGCCTTCCATGGCAAAAGATATTACTCAGTTTGTATCCACTTGTCTTGTCTGCCAGCAAGCTAAGGCCTCTACAACTTTGCCTACGAGTTTACTTCAGCCACTCCCTATTCCGTCTCAAATTTGGGAGGATATCTCTATGGATTTCATTGTTGGATTACCTTCCTCCAACGGGTTCACAGTGATTTTTGTGGTGGTGGACCGTTTATCCAAATACAGTCATTTTGCACAATTGAAAGCTGATTTTACTGCTGAGAAAGTGGCTGAAACCTTTATGCATCATGTAGTCAAGCTTCATGGTTTTCCTAACACAATTGTTTCCTACCGAGACAAAGTTTTCACCAGCAAGTTTTGGAAACAATTGTTCAAACTCAGTGGCACCACCCTCTCAATGAGCTCTGCTTACCATCCGCAGTCCGATGGACAAACGGAGGCTGTTAACAAATGTTTGGAGCTTTATCTTCATTGTTTTACTGCTGAACAGCCCAAAACTTGGTCTCGGTTGCTGCCGTGGGCCGAATTTTGGTATAATACTTCTTTTCATGCTAGTATTGGCATGACTCCTTTTAAGGCCATTTATGGAAGAGACCCCCCTATGTTAATTAAGTATGAAGTTCAACCTGCTGATCCTCCCTCCCTACAATCTCTGTTGACTGAACGGGATTCCTTGATAGCTCATCTCAAGGGTAATCTTCTACGTGCCCAGCAGATCATGAAGCGTTTTGCTGATAACAAGCGCCGATTTTGTGAGTTCAACATTGGTGATTTGGTGTTAGTCAAACTCCAACCGTACCGGCAACACTCTGTCTCTCTGCGCAAAAATCAGAAGTTGGGTTTGCGCTATTTTGGACCTTTCCCAGTGATGGAAAGCATTGGTAAGGTCGCTTATAAGTTGTTGCTTCCTCCCACAGCAAAAATTCATCCCGTGTTTCATGTATCTACACTTAAACTTTGCAAGGTTGATCACTCCACTCCTTATCTTCCTCTGCCACTTCAGACTACTGAGCAAGGACCGGTTCTAACTCCTGCTTGCATTCTGCAGCAGCGACAGATTCTGCAAGGTGAGACATTGATTGATCAAGTGTTCGTCCAATGGGAGGGTATGACCCCGGCTGAAGCTACTTGGGAGAATTGGCTCGAATTATCCTCTATCTATCCTAACCTCAACCTTGAGGACAAGGTTGTTGACAATGGGGGGAGTAATGTTATGCGTAGCAATAACACTGCAGAGAATGGGGAGGATAAGACAAATTCTGTTAGAAATGAGGGACAGGTGTCGCAAATCAGAAGGGGATCAAGAGAGAGAAGGGCCAACAAAAAGTATGTGGGCTATGCTGCATAAAAGTGAGGGCTTGTCCATGATGAGGGTGTGAATTGAGAAGGAATATTTCCACATTCCTCTCTTGGTTCCTGCACTATCAGTAACTTTTATTTGCTTTCATCACTTGTAACAAATAGGGATATTCATATACTGTCATCTTCAAATTATTCTTCTATTTGTACTAGTGTACTGTTCCATTGAGTCAATTGAATGAAATCCCCCTTTTTGCAACCATTTTGCTGTATTGTTTATGTACTAAGCTTACAAGATCACATAGAAAGAAGAGGAAAGTTTTGTGTATTATTCTCTTCACAAGTGTGTCTTTACACTAAAATATGAGTCCTATTTATAGGACACAATGTGCAAGTGAATGATCAAAGTAAGTAAGGTCCATTAACCATCCATTCACTTTAGGGAGTTATAGGAAGGTGGAAGACTAAGGATGGACATCCACTAAACTAATTATTCATAACACTCCCCCTTGGATGTCCATCAGGATATGCCTCATTAAAACCTTACTAAAAAAAAAACCCAATGGAAAAAAATTCTAGTGAAGGAAAAAGAGTACATAATCCTTTTACATAATACATTTATTTCTCCCCCTCAACAATACAATCATCTTTGAGTCGACGAAGACCAATTTTTTGTATCAACTGTTCAAAAACTCTGCTTCGGAGTGACTTTGTGAAAAGGTCTGCAAGATTATCACAAGAACGAATTTGTTGAATGCTTATATCACCGTTCTTCTGAAGATCATGCGTGAAAAAGAATTTAGGAGAAATATGTTTTGTTCGATCTCTTTTAATGTAACCTTCTTTCAACTGAGCAATGCCTGCAGTATCATCTTCATAAATAGTTGTCACATTTATTCTCCTGATAGATAAACCACAACTCTCTTGTATGTGTTGAATTAGAGACCTTAACCAAACACATTCTCGACTCGCCTCATGTAGTGCTAAGAGTTCAGCATGATTTGATGATGTTGCTGTTATGGTTTGCTTCACAGATCTCCATGAAATGGTTGTACCTCCACAGGTAAACAAGTAACCTGTTTGTGATCTTCCATTATGAGGATCTGACAAATAACCTGAATCTACATAACCTGTTAATTCAAATTTTTGTACTTTTGAATAAAACAAACTCATGTCCATTGTACCTCTAAGGTAACTAAATATATGCTTGACTCCGTTCCAATGTCTCCGTGTGGGTGAAGAACTATATCTTGCTAACAGATTGACAGAAAATGAAATATTAGGACGCGTATAATTAGCAAGGTACATTAGTGCTCCGATTGCACTGAGATATGGTACTTCAGGACCAAGTATTTCTTCACCCTCTTCTCGAGGTCTGAAAGGATCTTTCTCCACATCCAGTGATCGAACAACCATTGGAGTAGACAATGGATGAGATTTGTCCATATAGAAACGTTTTAATACTTTTGCAACATAAGCTTCTTGATGCACAAATATTCCATTATTCAAATGCTCAATTTGTAATCCCAAACAAAACTTTGTCCTTCCCAAGTCCTTTACCTCAAACTCTTTCTTTTAAGCAATCTATAGCTTTTGGAAGCTCTTCAGGCGTTCCAATAATATTCATATCATCAACATACACCGCAATTATTGCAAATTCTTTTCCAGATCTTTTTATAAAAATACATGGACAAATGGAGTCATTTGTATACCCCTCTTTTATCAAATATTCACTGAGGCGATTATACCACATGCACCCTGATTGTTTTAGCCCATATAAAGACTTATTCAATTTGATGGAATAGTCTTCTCGAGATCTAGGACAATCTGTCTCAGGAAAATTAAATCATTCTAGGAGTTTTATGTAAATGTTACTATCAAGTGATCCATATAAATAAGCTGCAACAACATCCATCATGTGCAATTTGAGCCCTTCATGTGCTACAAGGCTAATTAAGTACCGAAAAGTACATGCATCCACTACAGGTGAATATGTCTCATCAAAGTTAATTCCAGGTCTTTGTGAAAATCCTTGGGCAACAAGTCGAGCTTTGTATCTTACAATTTCACCATTCTCATTTCGTTTTCTCACAAAAACCCACCTATATCCAACTGGTTTCACACCTTCAGGTGTTCGGACTATAGGTCCAAAAAAATTTCGATTGTAAAGCGAGTTTAATTCAGCTTCAATTGCATCTTTCCATTTTGGCCAATTCTCACTTTGCCTACAATCTTTGATAGACTTTGGTTCATGATCCTCGCTATCATTTATCACATTTAGCGCTATATGATATGCAAAAGCATCGTCAGCGTTGACTTTTTGCTGGTTCCATTGTATTCCATTACTGACATAATTTATTGAGATCTCTTTATTTTCATGAATTTCAGGTACCTGATCAGCCTCTTCCGGAACTGAAATATCAATTATGTCTGAAGACTATTTTAGTGCTTCTATATCCTCACTTGGGCCATCTTTCTTTTTAGCTCCTTTTCTCATTCGAGGATTTTTATCTTTGGAACCGACTGACCTACCACGCTTCAGGCGTGGTTGAGACTCATTTGCAATATGAGATTGCCCAATTGTGACATCCATTTTTATCGGAGCATTAGCAGTTGGTATATATGATTTTGTCACACTTTTTGGATCAGTGAATGCATTTGGTAATTGATTTGCTAAGCTCTGCAAATGAATTATCTTTTGAACTTCAAGTTCACAATGTTTAGTTCGAGGATCAAGATGAGACAATGATAATTCTTTCCAAATGATTTCCTTTTCCAGCTGCTTACTCTCTCCCCCTAATGTTGGGAAATTTGATTCATCAAAATGACAATCAGCAAATCGGGCTGTAAATAAATCTCCCGTTGTTGGTTCAAGATACTTTATAATAGATCGAGATTCATATCCAACATATATTCCCAACCTTCTTTGAGGACCCATCTTAGTGCGTTGTGGTGGAGAAATAAGAACATACACCGCACATCCAAAGATTCTTAGATGGGAAATATTAGGTTCTTGACCAAAAACTAATTGTAAAGGGGAAGAGTTATGATAACTTGTTGGTCTGATGCGAATCAATGATGCAGCATGCAAAATTGCATGTCCCCAAGTAGAAATTGGGAGTTTGCATCTCATGAGAACTGGTCTTGCAATTAACTGTATACACTTGATAAATGATTCTGCAAGTCCATTTTGTGTATGAACATGTGCTACAGGATGTTCAATGTCAACTCCAATGGACATACAATATTCATTAAATGCTTGAGATGAGAACTCGGCGGCATTATCAAGTCGTATTTTCTTGACGGGATAATCAGGGAAGTGTGCTCTTATTCGAATTAATTGAGCTAGCAATCTTGCAAATGCCTGGTTGCGAGTTGACAACAAACAAACATGTGACCATCTAGTGGATGCATCAATTAAAACCATAAAGTATCTAAATGGTCCACATGGCGGGTGTATTGGCCCACAAATATCACCATGTATACGCTCTAAAAAATTTAGAGATTCACTTCCATTTTTTGTTGGTGATGGCCTAATTATCAACTTCCATTGTGAACAAGAGGTGCATGAGAACTTATCAGATTGAAGAATCTCCTGGCTCTTCAATTGATGACCACAAGAATTTTCAATTATTTTTCGCATCATTATAGACCCGGGATGGCCCAACCGGTTATGCCAAACAACAAATTTTTTATGATTTGTAAACTTCTGGTTTACGATCACATGTGCTTCAATTGCACTTATATAAATGTAGTACAAACCAGAGGAAAAGGCGGGTAACTTTTCCACTACACTTATTTTATCCAAATTATGTCTCGTTATATAAAGATATTCAACAACTCCTTCATTTATTGTTTCAATATGATATCCATTTAGACGGATATCCTTGAAACTTAATAAATTTCTATGAGACTTGGGAGAATATAATGCATTCTCAATGTTTAAATTTGTTCCTCTAGGTAATTTTATATTAGCTCTTCCGGAGCCTTCAATTATTTTTGAACTTCCAGATATAGTACTAACATCGGTTTCTTGCTTTACTAAATAAGAGAAATATTTTTTATCCTTGAAAATTGTATGAGTAGTTGCACTATCAGCGAGACACATATCTCCATTATTGAGGTTAATGTTAATACTCATTCTATCTAAAAATAAAAAATAAAAAAAAAATTAACAAACAAAAGATAAGTATAAAAACAAAATTATATAAACGTAAAATTTATCATGACTAGCATTGGAGGTTGAAAACACACTTAGAAATAAGACTTTATAATCATTAACATAGGAAAGTTAAAACATAACATAAAATTTTTATTATCATAGGAAATTCAAAGTCATTTGTAAACATGATTATTTATTGCTAGGTTTTATTTCTTGACACTTCCATCTCCAATGAGATGATCAATCTTTCCATCAGGATCAACAAAGAAATCAGCAACGTCTAAGTGGGTAACATCCATATTACCATAATCATAATCACCATCTTCACATGCAAAATGTGTCTCAGCCTTTTTATCTTTATTTTTAAGTGATTGTTGGTAAAGATCAACAAGATGCCTTGGTGTACGACATGTACGACTCCAATGGCCTTTTCCTCCACAACGATAGCAAATATTCTCATTATTTTTGCTACTCTGACCACCCTTTTCATTCTTTCCAACATTTTTCAACTTCTGGTGAGAAAATGTATTTTTGTAATCGCTACTGTGATTATGATTAAGACTACGACCACGTCCACGACCATGACCTTGCCCACGACCACAACCACGTCCACGACCACGACCACGAGTTTGCCCATAGTGATCGTGCGTTGCTACATTCACGTCTGGGAATGGAGCACTACCAGTGGGACGGGTCTCATGATTTTTCATCAAAAGCTCGTTATTTTGTTCTGCCACAAGCAGGCAAGATATCAAGTCAGAATATTTTGTAAATCATTTTTCGCGATATTTCTGCTGCAGGAGCACATTGGACGCATGAAAAGTGGAGAATGTTTTTTCTAACATATCTTCATCGATCACTTTTTCTCCACACAATTTCAATTGAGAAGTAATTCTAAATACAGCCGAGTTATACGCGGTTACAGATTTAAAGTCTTGTAAACGCAAATGCATCCATTCGTAACGAGCTTTAGGAAGAATGATAGTTTTTTGATGGTCATATCTTTCTTTTAAACTGTTCCAAAGAACTTGTGGATCTTTTACGGTAAGGTATTCATTTTTTAGATCCTCGTGAAGATGGCGACGAAGGAATATCATGGCTTTTGCCTTATGCTGATCAGATGATCTGTTTCCTTCTTTAATAGTATCTCCATGACCTTCGGCATTTAAATGAATTTCGGCATCTAGGGCCCAAGCCAGATAATTTTTTCCCGAAATATCAAGAGCCTCAAAATCAAGTTTTGTAAGGTTCAACATAATGAGTACTCAGATTGTTAGAGATTCGTGCTGATAACGTGTTATAAAATAAACTAAAAGCACAAGATCACATAGGAAGAAGAGGAAAACTTTGTGTATTATTCTCTTCACAAGTGTGTCTTTACACTAAAATATGAGTTCTATTTATAGGACACAATGTGCAAGTGAATGATCAAAGTAATTAAGGTCCACTAACCATCCATTCACTTTAGGGAGTTATAGGAAGGTGGAAGACTAAGGATGGACATCCACTAAACTAATTATTCATAACAGTTTTCACTTTTTTTAGAAAAAATATATTTGTACAACCATTTTTAACAACTTTTGTAACAATTTTCTTTTTCATACTCACATTATGTTTTTATTTTTTCTCTCTATTGTTTTGGTTTTTGTATCAATACCTCTTTTTCTTTGTAAATTTATGGTTGTCCCATAAGTTGTCAACTTGTCATTGAAATGGTTGTTGATATAACACAACTCCTCTTTTTATAGGGTGATGATATTTGTACTAGGCATGGCAATGGGGCGGGGCGGGGTGGGGACGGGTTTTACCTTCCTCGTCCTCATACCCTACTCACATATACTTACCCGTTACCCTACCCATACCCAGCGGGGATGAAAAATCGAATCTCATCCCCGTCCCCGACGGGTTCGGGTATCTCCGTTCCATCTCCATCCCTGCAATGGATAATTTTTTTTAATAAAAATAAAAATATTTATCAGCCCCGAGCGCAATGTTGTAATGTTTTATCCAACAAAGAGATGATGACAATCAATGACTATATTGAGGGAGAAGAGAGAGGCCGAGAGTGTGAGATATGGAAGGAGAAAATAGAGAACTATGATAAGTGAGTGTCGTCTGAAAAACTGAGACTCTGACTGTGTGAGTGAAATGATTTAGGGTTTGAGTTTCTATTTATATAAAAGGGGTAATAAATTGATTTTCAACATTCGGGACGGGTTTGAGTATGGGTTCGGGGTGGGTACCTATATCCCCGTTACTCGTCCCATACCCGTATTTTAAAATCAGATAAAACCCAAACCCATACCCAAACCCAGTCAAAGCGGGGAAAACCCGTCAAATTGGGTTTGGTTTGGGCGGGTACCCGCGGATATAGGTTTTATTGTCATGCCTAATTTGTACATCAATTTGATGACAACTTTAGTAACAACCTTGTTTTTCTCCCTTCTTATTGGTCAAAAACAACGGAGAGAGAAAATGGAAGAGAGCTTATAAGAAGATCATGTAAGTATGAGAGAGAAAGTTGTTTAAAAGTTGTCACAAAATGGTTGTACAAATATTATTTCTCCTTTTTATATGATGAACAAAATATCTCACTAGAATAAAATTGGGCCTTGCTAATTTGGAAAACGCAACACTATATCATGATGAGCACCCCCTCCCCTTCTCTTGACAGATATTTCACATATTCTATGTTTTGAATTGGTAAAACTAGGGAAAACCCCATTTTTTCGGATTTTAGGATCCGTAACAATACAAAATGAAATGTCATTTTCTTTTTTCACCCTACTCTCTTCTCACATGCTTTATTAAATTTCGAAAATATCCACGTTCGGATTATATAACCGAACTCTTTTTTGGAGATTTATGGATTATATAATTTGAACTCTCTTCTCACGCACCTTATTAAATTTCAAAAATATCCACGCTCGGATTATATAACCAAACTCTTTTTTGAGGATTTATGGATTATATAATCTGAAATATGCTTATATATAAGCAATAATCGAAATTCATCTCATTTCAGCGGTTGTAAATTTTGCTTTTAAAACAACCAAAAAAATAAAGTAAATAAAGTAAATAAAGCTAATGCGAATATTTTTGAATTTTTATGAGAATATGAAGAAAAAAAATGAAAAATGGGTTTAAAGGATATAATTTTGGATTTTGAGGGAGCGGGAGTCTCGTTCCTTTTTCTTTCTTATTTTTTGGCCAAGTTTTGGAGCAAGTAACATGATTTTTGATTAACTTCTTAATCATTAATCGAAACTGTAGAACTTTTTCGTGAAGTGTCGGGGAGCTGCGAGGATTGCTTTTTTTTTGTGGAACTTTTTGGATTAATTTCTTAACATGATTTTGAGGCTCACATTTAAATGTGGAGAAGTAGAGAGTTTGTGGTTCAAATCTCAGCGCCCTGAATAATATTGTCCTTGCAGCTATCAACTGAGTTGTGTTTGCAGGACTGCGGGTATTGCTTTTTACCATTCGTGTAAATAATATATGGGCAGTGGCAAGCCAGATATTTTCGTTCTTATGGAGACGAGGGTTGATCCTAAAAAACTTAAAAACTCAATCAAGATGCTAGGATTAGATGACGAGAGTAGAGGTTTTGCATTAGCAATTTTAGTTGCTTGGAAAAAAGTTAACGTCAATGTTGTTCAAGTTGAGATCAATGATATTCGATTCATTCATACTTAAGAAGTTAAGTATCTTTGGGATGGGGGCCAATATGGAATTTCACAGTTGTATACACAAGCCTCGTGGAGGAACTTCAAAGAGAGTTAAGGATAAATGGATGATGGGTAAATGGAGGGAATCCGGACTCTAATTTTACATGGTGAGGACCTCTTTTTAATAGAAAAATGTCGTATTTTTGAGCGACTGGATCGTGCATTATGCAATGACGACCGGAGATTTATTTGAATGAGATGCAAACTCCTAATAGGACAAGGAAAGTTTCGATTTAAGCAAGCTTGGATGAGTCACTCTTCAACAAGCTTGGCAAAATGCAAATACAGTTCAAAATAATATAAAGAATTTGGAGGATAAGCTTGCTCATTGGAAGAGGAATACTTTTGGTGGCATCACGAAGAAAAAAAATTTATCTTTTGGCCTGGTTGGGAGGTACTCAACATAGTCAGTATGCTGGAACGTCAAATCAATTTATGAACAAGTTGGAAAGAAAAGGAATTGGAGATTGTTTCGTAAAAAATGATTATTTTAAAATAACGGTTCAGCAGGTTATCAGTTATCACTAATTTTCACTTTTCTCGTTATCACCGGTTCAACTCCTAAAGTTTTGCATCAGATTGTCACGTAGACATCTCGATTCCCACCCCATGCCTTTGAGAGTTGAGATGTTGAGAAAGAATGTTTGATATTCATAACAATAATATATAGGATCATCCATTTTTCTATAGGACAACAATATCCACTACGCCACTACTTCATTCTACACTGAATCAAAAATTGGCGTTCATGGCCAAACTAAAAAGCCCTATTAGATGTTGGCTGATGGTTTAGACTTTGGTCATTAATAAACTTACTAGCTCTCCTTTGAAGCAAGGGAAGCTTTTGATCCGTACTTGGAGAAAACATCACTTAATACAGTCTTTTCTTTGATCTTTAACCTGCACAAGAATCAACCATACATGAGAAATGAACACAGAGCATTCAAAATTAAAATCATAATAAACTGCTAAAGCCAACTATGATGCACAGGGAATCACCTTTTTGCAGATCCAGGAACATCTAAAACCCTTTTCACGTTCTCTTTTGTACTAGATTTTGTCTTAGGGGCATTCTCTTGTTTAACTTTGACAGATGACTTCTTCTCAGCTGAGGGTTTTCTTTCAACCTGCTTAGAGAGAGGTGATTTGATTTCAGAAACATTCGTCATTTCTACGCTGTTGTTGCTATCCACCGTCAGCGCAGTGGCGAACTCTTGACTCTCCCCGTCACTTTCTTGTAGCTCATCCGAATCATCTACTTCAGTCTCATCCCATGTATCAAAGGCAGAATCATCCATATTGGAATCCTCATTCGAATCTTCTTCAAATGAGGGCAAGAGAGGTAGAGCAGTGTTTAGATTTTTGTTTAAACCCGGAGAAGAGGAAGATTGTGCATTTACAAGTTCACATTTTATCGGCTTCTGAATTTTGCCAAACATAATAGTTTGTCCTGTGTATAACTCTACAAACCTGAAGAAGAGAGAGCAATTGAGTTAGTAATAATGTTAAGAGATTAGAACAGTAAAAACAACTTGAAAAAGGAAAACCAAGAAGTAAAATATTTTCAATAACATGGGAACAGCGATCAAAATGGCATAGATCCAGATGCTTCACACATGCACTCACTTTATTTAAGTCAAGCAAAATAACATGAAGAAGCTCAAATCAATTATCCAAGAATAGCAAACCATCTTCTACTAAATTACACATATTTTTCATGATGATATAAATCCGATGTATCAAAAATAAAACACTTTTAACTTCATCAAACTTTATAAAGAAATCACCAATGTGAAACTTTTTCCACATTATAATAATGTTATGCATTGTATGTATGAAATTAAACATACTCTTCCCTTATTTTCCAATATTATAAGATTGAGCTCAGAACACACCTAACTGCATCTTCTTCATGCTTGAAATCCACAAAAGCAAAACCCTTGCAGACAGGATCCCTTGTCTTCTTGTTTCCGATAACAGCAGGGACTATATTTGCTATGCCCGGAATCCCTTGAAAAGCTGATTTCAAATCCCTGTCAATTTTCTTTTTCTTTGGTAAATTCACCAAGCGCACTCGGCTTTGGACAGGAACAACTATTTCATCTGCAAAGTGCAAATTCAAATTGTAAGCTCAATAGGAATAAGAAGACAGTCTTGGACTAGACCCCCAACATTTTTTATCAAGTCTTCAAATTCTTTCCAGTCACAAATAAGACGAGTTGTGCAGCTTCATACAAGTCAAATTACAAAAATGTGTGAGAAGATAAAGAAAAACAGAAATCATCGAGAGAACAAAAAAGTGAAACATACAAGATTTAATACTCCCTTACAATTAAGCATTAGTGCACCAGTTATGTATTGATTATACCAACCAATAAGCATTGATGTCACTTGCGTTCTACCTGTTTTTTTATTCGTGTACCGGTGCTCCACACATTAAGTGGTTGGATCGGAATAGTTGTTATACGGGAAAATTTTGGCGCAATGATAAGGCTGCTGCCAGCCTCTTCACTTGCAAAGGTAAGAAAATATACATCTACCATCCCCAAACCACCTCCCACCCCACCCCACCAGGTGAGAGCCTTGTGCACTGAGATGCCCCTTATCCCGCATAACTGTTAGATTGGTATACTAACCAAATGAGTTAAATATGTGGAATCTAAAAAAGGGGGTGTACCACAAATTCCCCATATGCATTATTCTCTGAATCTCCAAAACAAACTGAAATGTGTACACCTCAATTAATTAAGGAATAACAAAGCAGTCTTGCATCATAGAAAATGATAAATTACTTCGTCATGCATACACATGTATGTTTGGTTCCACTTTTGGAGGAGCCAAAATTGATTTTGACTTTGAAATGTATGGTTCCTTCAGAGTATAATTGATTTTGCCTCTAAAATTGATTCTACTTGGAGGGTTTGGTTTCACTTCTAGTGTCCTAAAAGTGCTTTTCAAGTGTTAAAAGCAATCTAACTCTAAAATTATGTGTGGCATTTTATTGAGAAATCAATATTGGGAACTAAAAGCAATTCTATTTGAAGCTACTAGTTGTAGCTTTTGATTCTAGAATTGATTCTAACACACAAATTTATAATTCAACTCACTTTTACATGATGAACCAAACATACAAGCTAGAAGTTGTAGCTTCTGATTCTAGAATTGATCTTTTACACTCAAATATTTTGTTCAAGTCACTTTTACATGAATGTATTCAAAATAAATCACTTTCCCTTCGACTCAATTTTAGCCAGAATCAATTCACTCAAAATAATTTTTCCTCACCGCACAACCAAAAATATAAGATTGCTAATTCTACTCTCTAAGTGAATAACTCATTTCAAATGAACAAATTCCCATAGAAAAATGCTTTATGCACACACAAGCAACAAACACAACACAGCAACAAGTGCATAAACAAAACCCCATCATCAATAACAGAATAACTTCACCAAACAAATAACTCTAATAGGGTGCAATAACAAAATTAAAAATTAAAAAATTGAATTTTGATGAGTTTACCTATCTTTTTTGTAACATTATTTTTTATAGGATTGGTTTTAAGCTTTTTCAAATTAAGTGCTTGAGCTTGTTTACTCTTCTGCATTTCTTCAAACAGCTTATCTTCAACTGAAGTATCATACACTTTCCCTTCTCCAAACCCCTTCGGTTTCTTCTCTAACCATTCTTTCATTTTATCAAACCCAACCATCTCTTCTTCCTCCTCCTCCTCCTCCTCATCACCATCATCAACCTCCTCATCTTGATCATCTTCGTCCTCGAATTCTTCCTCAATTTCATCAACTATGCTTGCGCTTCCGCGTACTTCTTTCTTCGCGGCCGCCGGGATGAATCCACCGCCGCGCAGACACTTCACGTGGTTTCGCCGGAATTGTAAACGTGAAATGAAAGAAGAGCGAGGGAAAATGACACGTGTGGGTTCAAGATAAGGACACGTGTGATTTCCGGTGAGAATCACCACCGAATTGTATGGTGCTGGAAATGCAGTTGCTCGGAGCATTGTTATTAAAGTGATAGTGTGAAATTTCAACTTCAATTCTTTTACACACAGAAAATGTCTATAACGAGTTAATATAGTTAATTTGGTTTATATATTTTTTAATTTCAAAGATTAATATCAAGGTTTCGTGGTGTAGTTGGTTATCACGTCAGTCTAACACACTGAAGGTCCCCAGTTCGAACCTGGGCGAAGCCATTTTAATTTTTTGGGTCTTTCCTTTTGTTTTCATACATTTTTGTTGGGCTCCTTTAAACATTTCCAAACATTTTGGGAGGTAATTCTCGAACAATATTTGTTGTATTTTTAAGAGCTTCAGAAATTAACTTTTGAAGTTTTTTTTAAGTTAAAGAGCAATCAATCATCACTAACTTAAGTATAGATCGTACTTGGTATATAACCCGTGCGTTGCACAGATTTTATTAGGATGTTCTTATATAATTTCATTTTTGGTATAATATATTTATTATTTGATTTTATTGAATTTGGTGACTATTGCAAATTCTTAATATTATTTATTTACGAACTTGGATAATTTCTTAAAAGTAAAATATAGAACGACACATCATACTTAAATAATTATATAGATTTGACTTCAATAGTGAAAAATTTAACCACCTTTATACGATTGATTTATTAAAGAAACAATCTCTATAAAATCCATAATATTATAAATAGTTATTTAATTACACTCAATTATGGTTTAAAAAGGAAATCCAAATCTATTTATTTTAAATGATAAGAAAAGATTATATTAAACATTTAAAACATATAATATATTTACTTTAATTAAATTTTTTAATTCATTTTAATAGCTTCATATCCCCTCTCTCTAACCTTTCCTCTCTCACTTCTCTCTAAACCAACCAACCCACCGCCTTTCCCCTCTTTCCCTTTCATCCAAATTTCACACAGCAAGATGTAGCCCCTTTACACGGTGGTGCGATGAGAGTCTTTCTTCTCCGCACCACCCTTTTCCGGTCGTTTGGTGTTGAGACGATTTCTTTCTTCGGTTCCTATGGTGTGGCATCGGTTGCTTTGGAGGTGGTTCTCCTTCCTCGGATCAGCGTCCTTTGTGCCTTTGTTCGATCTTCACCATCGTTCACAAGGTTGTTCCGGCAGATTTTGTTTGTGTTTGCACCAAAGTCTGGATTCTGTTCATTGATGGCGTCGTTGCAGAGGTGAGGTCGGTGGCAGCGCCATTGCTTCTTGTTTTGTTTTGCTAGTTCAATGGTGGTTCTGCTCTGTTGATCTGGGTTCTGTTGGTATCGTTTTTCTACTTTTTTGTATTGTTTGCTTTTGCGTTTCAGATCAGAGACCATGGGTGGTGGTAGATATGGCCTTTTTTGTTGTGGTTCGGTTTCGTAAACCCGTTTGCTAGTTCAATGGTGGTTCTGCTCTGTTGATCTGAGTTCTGTTGGTATCGTTTTTCTACTTTTTTGTATTGTTTGCTTTTGTGTTTCAGATCAGAGACCTTGGGTGGTGGTAGATATGGCCTTTTTTGTTGTGGTTCGGTTTCGTAAACCCGAAAGGGTCTGGTTCTTTTAACCCGAAAGGGTGGTTTGGTGAAATCTGTTAGGTTGGTGTTCATGTGCTTTACTCTCTGAAGTTCTAGGTCTGTTGAGATGTGCAGGCCTCAAGTCTTCAGGGTTACTGTTAAGTGCCTGAAAGTGGTTAAAATGCTTATTTAATTTAGGCACTTATGTTACTTATTTCACAAGTTACCATAGGATAAGCTCTTAATTTATCATTAAATATCAAACTTGTGATCCTATGCATTACCCCATGTTTTTACTGCAGGAAATTCATGCTTGAACATGCTGAGCAAAGAAAATGAAGTTTTGATCAAAGCCATCGCTAGAAGCGCACGCTTCCTCGCTACAAGCGAGGATAGGCAGGGAGTTTGGAGACTTCATCGCTTCAAGCGCCAGATGCCACGCTACTAGCGAGCTTAGGCAGGGAAATTGGAGAGTCCATCGCTACAAGCGATGGACCGGTCGCTTCAAGCGACCAAGGGCGGTTTAATGTTCCATACTGACGTGGAGCTCTCCCATTGGCCAGAAGACTTCATCGCTACAAGCGACCAGCTCATCGCTTGTAGCGAGCGTGCAAAATTTCAGTTTTATAAAAGCATTTTCAGCTTACTTTTCAAAGAGAACTGGATCATTGACTACTTCCAATTTAGGGATTGCTTTTAATTCAGTTTAGTAATAGTTTAGGACTTAGTTTTAGGGCTAGAAGCTATGATCTTCAAGGAGCAAAAGGATTGAATTATGGAATCAACCAAAGGTCTTTGGGAAATCAAGAACTTGGGTTATGATCTTCATCTTTTCTTTTAACTTTTGTATAGTTGTCATGAAAATGAACAACTAACTCCCCTTTGTTGGGATTGGAGGTAATCTTTTCTTTTAACTTTCTAGCTTTGATGTAAAACATGATTATGTGAATATATGATTTTGGCAATTTATGTGTTTATGAAGTTATTCTTGCTTTTCACTCTCATGCTTGATTCAATTGATATTGACAAATACTTTTGAATCTATGTTTAGAATAATCTTCTATCAAAATAAGAAAATCTAGAAATGGATTTGGGTTTTGATAATTGCACAAAGTTTCGGATCGTAATGCTTTCGAATCGTTTGATTGATTGGAAAATCGTCGATTAAACGATACGATCGATCTCACGACATCATTTGGGAAATCAATGACGTTGTCGAGCGATACGTGATATTTTCGCTAAAACGCTAAATTCATATGCATGATTTATAGATTATATTCTGTGCAAGATTGATGAACTCCGATTCCAACACTTTGATACCCTATTATTCGTCGTTTTAATTCTGCTTTTAGTTCCATTAGTTTATGCACACAAGTTACGAAACCCTTAACTCAAAACAATACTGATTGTTGAACGGTTTGAAGTAACGCACCTAATCCCTGAGGAGACGATAATTGAAAATACTTACTTTTGTTGTTTGAAATACTGCATCAACAAAATGGCGCCGTTGCCGGGGATTAGTGTTAAGTTATTTTGAGCATCGCAATAATTGATAGTGTTTTGAGCTTTTGTATATATCTTGTTAATATTCTTGTACATTATCAACTGTTTGTGCATTTAACCCTCTTTGCAAAGCAAAGAAAATTTTCTTGTTAGTTACACTTGTTTCAAATTCTCAACATTGGAACAAATCATGGCTGATCATCATGATTATTTCAACTTCTATGATCCATACGAGCATGAATCATATCAACAACATCAACAATATCCGTCTGAAGATGAACAAATGGCAAGAACGAAAAATATTTTGAAGATGTTCATGCAACAATCCATGATCAATATGCAAAATACCAACCATAGATTGAGAGCCTTATCATGCCAATTGGAGATTTTGCAAGTTCAATTCAATTTTCTACCAAGAGTCATGGATGTTCAGACCAACAATCAATCTGTTTTGGAATTCGGAGAGATTGTTGAAGATGATGTTGATGAGAGTGAGGAAGGGACGATGTTTGAAGGATGTGGTATAAGGACATTAATGGAAGAATTAGAGATACCACACAAGGATGAACTTCCTCAAGAAAGGTCAAATTCTGAAGAGGCCAGCGTTGTTGATAGCAAGGAAGTGATGGATATTGAGAAGCCGGAACAGTTTCTTGACAAGGAAGAAACCTATGAAAATGAGGGGATGAAAGTGAGCAAGGCCGAATTGGAGTTGGTAATAGATAACTTATGTTCCTTGCTCAGCTTATTCTGGATAGGGAGGTTATGGACTCCACATCAGCTGTTTTGCAAGTTCATGGAATTCCTCCCACAACAAAGGAGTACTAAAGCTGATGTGCTTTCCGTCTCGTTTTGGCCACCCTAACGAATAAGGCGTCAAGCTAAAGACGTTAACCAAGCGCTTGTTGGGAGGCAACCCAACTGTTTAGGTTTGTTGTTTTTAATTAGTATTCTATATCTGTACATCCATTCATGCATAAAGGGATAGTGGCAAAGGCTGAAAAATTAATTTTTTTGTTTCCTGTCATGGTCGCTACAGCGATGGATCTCATCGCTATAGCGACGGGCTTAAAACTCTATCGCTGTAGCGACGTTTTGTTCGCTTGTAGCGATGCATTTTAAACTTTGCGCTTGTAGCGCCATGTTTTCGCTTGAAGCGATGGGCTTAGCATCTCGTCGCTGTAGCGACGCATCGCGCGCTTGTAGCGACAGCAGGCATAACGGCTATTTCAAGTTCCTAAGCCACTATAACCTTTCCCCTACCCCCCAACCACCTAAATTAATGCCATATCCATTATACCTTATCATTTTCGCATTCCATAGTTTCAGTAAACACATTCCATTCCATTTTGTATTCCTGCAATTTCTGCATCTTTATTTTTCTGCAATTTTCTGCTACACTTGCAAATCAATCTCTGTGCTTCTGTAATCTGCACTCAATCTCCATTCAGGTATGTTGTTCGTACTTTTCTGTCCATGTTTGTAGCTTTATACATGTTTAAATGTGCCAGCATGCGTATTTAGAACTTAGGGTTTTAGGGTTTTCAATTTTTGAACTTAAGGATAAGCCTTTTTGCTATACCCATGTTAATCTGTAGTTAAAGCTATAGAAAATGAATAAAAATCATCACATAAACTTGCCTTTCATCATGTTGTTCAAGCAAATCGTATTTTAAAAAACCTAAATGTAAAAATTCAAAATAAATTTAGGGTTTTTGATGATGAGAGAGTTTTAGTGATTTTTATTCATTTGTATTAGCTTTAGGGTTATTTTCGCATGCCACAAGTAGATTAGAATCAAGAAAAATCACATTTTTTTTTAAATGCGTCATGTCTCGCTAGACAGCGCTTGTAGCGCAGGCAACCAGCATTTTCTGGGTTCGCTCGCTACAAGCGACCAACCTGTCGCTGTAGCGACGAAGCCCAGATATGGTTTTATTTTTCTGTTATTCTAATACTAACTTGCATCCTACCTGTTTTTGTCTGTTTAATATTATTGTGTAGGTATGGCACCTAGATCATCATCGAAGAGATCAAGGAATGTTGAGGGTTCATCATCCAGATCTAAATCAAACCCTCCACCACATGATTCCAACAGATTCCTAAGCTTGCGTAACCAAGAGCGTTACGCAGAGCTCAAGACCAGAAGGATATGGTCTGAAAAACAATTCAAGATATCAGAGGAAGGAGAATATGGAGGGATTGCACATATGTTGAACGAGAGAAAATGGGGAGTATTGTGCACTCCTCCACGGAAGATTAATTACGATATCGTGCGGGAGTTTTATGCAAACGCGATTCCAGCTGATCCCTCGGATGACTTCACCTGGACAACATTTGTCTGAGGCCGTACTATCATGTTTCATAGGGATGCAATCAGCGAATACTTAGGTAATCCCCTGGACCTTACTTTCCCGGATGACCTAATTGATTATAAGCGGTTGTGTGCTTATCATGAGCATCAAAGAGCGGGGAACTGGGATCATGATCTAATAGCACGGGAAATCTTCCAAGAGGGAAGAACTTATGATGTGAGCAAGGCTTCGGGTAAGCCTTTTAGAGCATTCAGGGATCATATGACCACACCAGCTCAGGTAATACTTACCTTCATTCTTTATAATATAAGGCCTAAGTCTCACACTTCATCTACTACACTGGATGTCACACCTCTGCTCCACTATATCCTTAGCAACCGTCAGGTTGACGTTGCTAGGATTATAGCTAATGAGATGAGAGTTGTGGCAGAGAGTGGTATCCTGCCGCCAGGCAAACCTAAATGCCCATTGACCTTCCCTGGTTTGATAATGGGATTGTGTAGAAAAGCTAGGATACATATGCCTACTCAAGTAGATGAAGAGATAAAAAACCTTATTGATGACAGGTACATCAATAGGTATTGTTCTACCCCCTCTCCTACTGCTCCACCTTCTTCCTCTGCCGGACCTTCCACATCAGCTGGACCTTCTACAGTACCACCACCAGCACCACATGACCCTAGCCACCCTCAGGCCCCAACCTATCCACCATTGGATTTCTCTAGTTGGGACCCTTCTCTAGTTGGCTCATTCCTCATGGCGCAGAATGCGTCTAATCATCGTGCTCTCACGACGATTCAGAGTCACTTGCACGAGAGCGGCTACAGTACTTGGACTCCAGCCTTCTTCCACGAGCATATTGCTTGGCCTGGGGACAGGCCTTTCTTTTCTGGAGGGGCAGCTGCAGATGCTGGTGATGATGATGCTGCAGATGATGGTGATGATGATGCTGATGTTGATGATGACCATGGTGATGACTCCTCAGTGGCTACTCGGAGCATTGACCATGCGGCTGCAGACTTGATGAACTCGGACGACATGGATTCAGATTGAGATCTTGATGCAACCTGTAGATTTTTGTTCTATCATTTCTTTCGTTTTATTTATTATGCTTTGTACTTTATAACATTTTTCATGCTTTGTACTTTGTTTATGGTTATGCTTTTGTACCATGGATGATGTTATTTTGGTTATTATGTTATATTTTGGTTATTACATGTTTAGTGTATATTATGCTTTATTTATGCTTTGTTATTTATTTTTGGTTAAAAAAAAATTTTGAATTATCCCAACAATTTGGAAAGAAAGATGACAAAGATTCAAAAGCCAGTGCTTGGGCTTAGAATCAGTTGAGTGGTAATGATAGAATGAGTGATAAAAGCGCGCAGCTAAGGTACTCGTTTTCTTGTTTTTCTAGGTATATTATTGAATGTGAATAAGTTCTTTACACACAAGTTTAATCTATTCAGTTTTACGCAAGCATATGTTTAGTTTTGAACCAATTAGAACTAGCCGAAATGTGAGGAATCCTCAATCATTGTATATATATGCAGGAGACCAACATATCATGTTTAACTCAGTTATTTTATGTTAAATCTATTGTTGTTTTAAATTGTATAAAAGCATTGAAATGATCAAGGCAATTTTTTGAAATTGAGTAAAACACTTGACCAAATAAACCTACCCTGTGAGAAGTGAGTATCTGTTAACCCCTCTGAGCCTATTGAATCAGAATTGTTAGCCATGAACTGTCAATTTTCATAAGCTCAATTGCTTATTTAAATTGCCGGAGTTTGTAAAAAAAATTCAGTTCATAGTTAACTCTTTATTGAATTCTGATATTGTTTTCTTTTGAACCCTTATCCATCGTGTTTATTGACCTTTGCCATAATGATAAAGGAACATTCGATTAGGGTATCATTGAACTAAGTTGGGGAGAAAGGGAGGTTGTATTTATGTCAATGTAATGGTGAATGATGATAATTGATCTTGACAACAAGAAAAAGAGAAAGAAAAAGAAAAAGAAAAAAAAAAGAAAGAAAAGCAAACCAAGAAAAAGAAAAGAGAAAAATGAAAAGGTTTGCAATAATTCAAAGAAAAAAAGTTGTCAAGATCAATCAAGAAAAGAAAAAAATATGTAGTTCACCAAGAGTTGTATTGGAATAAGGAGGAAGTGTAATTAGATTGAATGTTCCTCTTGCTTGGCCATTTGAATTCAATATCCTACATATGACAATTCTTTTGTAACCTAGCCCAATTACAACCCTTAAAGACCTTTTGATCAATGCCTTTTATGCTTTTAGAAATGATAATTAGATGGACACATAATTTGATTGGAATGTTATCATGTTTGCTGGATGAGTGTTCATACCCTCACAATAGATTTCAATGTGTTCATATTCTTTATATAGAAGTGTGTTAGGTTTGGTTCAAATTTAAACATGTTGCTTGTTTAGGATTGTGTGATTTGATTCTTTGTGTTTAGAACTAGTTCACATTCATAGTATGTATCTCGTTTAATGAGAAACTGAACTCTAGCTTGCGCAGTCACATCTGAATCATTCATCTGACACTTATTTGCTTCAAACTTTTGATTCTTTTGCATTCTTGCTCAAAACTTTGGTTAAAGCTTGTTTCCTTATTTGTAGTGTCCTTTGTTTGAGGACAAACAAAGATTTAAGTTGGGGAGTGTGTTAAGTGCCTGAAAGTGGTTAAAATGCTTATTTAATTTAGGCACTTATGTTACTTATTTCACAAGTTACCATAGGATAAGCTCTTAATTTATCATTAAATATCAAACTTGTGATCCTATGCATTACCCCATGTTTTTACTGCAGGAAATTCATGCTTGAACATGCTGAGCAAAGACAATGAAGTTTTGATCAAAGCCATCGCTAGAAGCGCACGCTTCCTCGCTACAAGCGAGGATAGGCAGGGAGTTTGGAGACTTCATCGCTTCAAGCGCCAGATGCCACGCTACTAGCGAGCTTAGGCAGGGAAATTGGAGAGTCCATCGCTACAAGCGATGGACCGGTCGCTTCAAGCGAACAAGGGCGGTTTAATGTTCCATACTGACGTGGAGCTCTCCCATTGGCCAGAAGACTTCATCGCTACAAGCGACCAGCTCATCGCTTGTAGCGAGCGTGCAAAATTTCAGTTTTATAAAAGCATTTTCAGCTTACTTTTCAAAGAGAACTGGATCATTGACTACTTCCAATTTAGGGATTGCTTTTAATTCAGTTTAGTAATAGTTTAGGACTTAGTTTTAGGGCTAGAAGCTATGATCTTCAAGGAGCAAAAGGATTGAATTATGGAATCAACCAAAGGTCTTTGGGAAATCAAGAACTTGGGTTATGATCTTCATCTTTTCTTTTAACTTTTGTATAGTTGTCATGAAAATGAACAACTAACTTCCCTTTGTTGGGATTGGAGGTAATCTTTCTGGCTTTGATGTAAAACATGATTATGTGAATATATGATTTTGGCAATTTATGTGTTTATGAAGTTATTCTTGCTTTTCACTCTCATGCTTGATTCAATTGATATTGACAAATACTTTTGAATCTATGTTTAGAATAATCTTCTATCAAAATAAGAAAATCTAGAAATGGATTTGGGTTTTGATAATTGCACAAAGTTTCGGATCGTAATGCTTTCGGATCGTTTGATTGATTGGGAAATCGTCGATTAAACGATACGATCGATCTCACGACATCATTTGGGAAATCAATGACGTTGTCGAGCGATACGTGATATTTTCGCTAAAACGCTAAATTCATATGCATGATTTATAGATTATATTCTTTGCAAGATTGATGAACTCCGATTCCAACGCTTTGATACCCTATTATTCGTCGTTTTAATTCTGCTTTTAGTTCCATTAGTTTATGCACACAAGTTACGAAACCCTTAACTCAAAACAATACCGATTGTTGAACGGTTTGAAGTAACGCACCTAATCCCTGAGGAGACGATAATTGAAAATACTTACTTTTGTTGTTTGAAATATTGCATCAACAGTTACCTCCTCTCCGATACTGTCTTTTTATCCATCTCAGTCAATATGACTGTTATCAGACTGTTAAGCTCGAAAGAGCTATTATACCTACTGTTTTGTTCAAGGGGTTGCTGGTACGTGGATCTTGATACCGTGTTGGCGGTGGATCTATTCGCCAATTCTATACCTTTTTTTATTCTATGGATGTCCACTCTTCATATTTTATTTGTAATCTGGTTTCGTGCTCGTACGCTGGTGCGTTTGGTTGCATTCTTGAGGAGTGCTCTTTCTGTTATGATTAATTAGGGTTGATCTACCTGGTCTGTAATGTATTGTGTTATTCCTATTTAGGTTGAACCTGGGTCAGGTCTAAGGTCCCCCCAGTCTCTGTATCTTTTGTGTTTTTTTATTTAATTTATTTTTGCTTAAAAAAAATTCGTTAGTGTGTCAAATAGATGCCTGCTATCAAAAAATTATATTTTTTTTTGAAAGATCAAAAAATTATTTTTATAGTGAATAAAACATGTCAATAACATACAATGTGTTTAAATCATAATTAAAAAAATTAAAATATGTTTAGAACTTTCTCATCCCTTATAAACCCTAAACAACATAATCATCTCTTTTTCGCCACTATACCAACACTAAGACCATCTTAACACGACAATGGTTCGTTATCAATTTTCTATGATTGAATATTTTTCGCATCTTTTGTTTACGAACACTATTTTTACAAACACTATTTTTCAACTAATGAACCATATACTTTTTTTTAAAGAAAACCGTATACTAATTTTTTTGTTTACCAAAATATTTGTTTTTTAATAAATAATAACATTGAGATATTTTTTTATCATTCAAAAAAACATAAGAGATATTTTTGTAATACAAATACGGGTTTTCGTCATTAATTACACACAACACTTCATTGAACATTAAAACAGATACAATTTATCACTCATTTAACATATTTATCATTAATCACTAACATACAAATCAATATAAACAAAACTTATTTAAAAACTTATTTAAATCCTACTAAATTTAAATATTTTTGTTCTTGTCATTCTATCGTTTTTTGAGTACACTCATTCTATTAAAAAAAGTTTAACTCTGATTTATAGGGAAATGAGATATAAGAATCTGAAGTTCAACAAATGGTATTACCATTATCTTTTGTATTTTACACAATCATTAACATTTGTAACTTCAATTATTATTATTAACATATTTTAGAGTCATGCATTTATTTTACTCATAAAAAGTCATGAATTGAAGTCCAAAATTATATTATATTACTTAAGTATATCATTAATAAGAATACACTATTATTTTTTGTATAAAAAAGACAATATTATTTTTAAGAGTTTTAGATCAGTAAGAGTATCTTGACTTTGTAAGCTTAAAGGACGTGGTTTAAATCCCAAGTGAGATAGTTGTAAAATGATCATTAATGTGATTGTTATTAATAATATTTTTCTCTTATCTATTTCCTTAAAAAATAAAATACATTTTTTAATTGACCAAATATGATTGATTGATATTATATAAAACAATATTAAAATGTTATTTATTGAAAGGACATTACTGTAAATGTTTTTATTGAAGGGACATTACTGTAAATGTTATTAACAATAACTCACCCTTCCCCTTTGTTTTCCAAAATAAAAAATACACTATCATTTAGAAATGAAAGAATGCGATTGATCAATTTTAATGTAAAAAAAATACAAAAAAGTTACTTGGACACAAAATAAATTTAATTACAAAAGTTGAAATGAAATCTACTAAAAATCTACCAATTAAGATTTTGACTTAATATTGAACAATTAAATAAATAATTTTATTTGATACGTTAAAGGATTATTGAAATAGTTTTCAAGCATTTTTTCTCAACCTACGATTGTTTAACTAAATTAGCTCTCATCAAGTAATTGTAATTTTAGTGTTTTATTATTTTTGGTGCATATTCAATGTAAATGACTCTCAAGATCTTTAATTGTCTTAAAAAGTCGAATATACATACATTATTGGAACTCTTGAATAAGAGTCAAGAAGACTCTTATTCAAAAATTACAATTAAGTGGCAAGATTGTTTTTGTTTGATTACATTGAGTGGCAAGAATTTTATCAGGAAAAAAAAACGTTCATTTTAGTTTTCATTAGTGTGAATATAATTTATTAGGGTAGCATAACATTTTTAACGTTTAGGTTTGGGACTGACTTTTTGAGTTTTTTTCCAAATTTTTCATGTTGACGTGTAAATAATTGTGATTGGTGCATACATTCTTTATAGGAACATATTATGGTGGGATATAATCATATCATATATTCATGCACTAAATGTTGTAACCGCTAAATTAAAATACCTATTGGTTTTCAATTCTACACACAATGTATTTTTAGAGAGACACACTAATTTTTCTTTTGAAGTGGCACAATATGTAACCAAAAAAAAACTCTACACACAATATATATTTTTTAGAGGCACACTAATTTTTCTTTTGAAGTGGCACAATACGTAACAAAAAAACCTCTACACACAATATATATATTTTTCCAAGAGGCACACTAATTTTTCTTTTGAAGTGACACAATAAATTTATTTGTTAAGCTATTTATTATATGGACATTAAGAGCCACTTGTAGTAGAATGGAATTTAAGAATGGATAGTGAAAAGAGTTACAAAGCTCAATTGTCAGTTACATAACAAAGATAAATGAATATATGTAAATATTTAGTAAATAGATGAAAAAAGGAAAAAAAGAAAAGAGAGAGCCACATGGTCAATGCTTATGGAAAATAAATTAGAAAAGAGGCATTTGTGAGGTGACATGTAAGCAAAGTGTAGCTTAGAATACATGTATATAGAGATTCATTTGAGTACCAACATTAGGTTCTTGGTTTAGAAGTTATCTATTTAAGATTAATTTCTAACTTTCTATACTAACAACAACGACGAAGCATTATCCTACTAATTAAGGTCGGCTATATGAATCAAACGACGTCATAGTGTTCTATAAAAATCATAAATTTCTCCAACTCAATTATCTCTAGATCATTCATAACAGTTTCTCTTATTTTCTAGATGTACCACTACCTATATTGATCTGACCCCCCCTCCATCTTTTTTTTTGACAAAAATAAATGATATTCATTCAATCAAATTGATAGAGTATATCGATACAATGCAAATTCGCTAAAAATAGAAAGGATGAATCTGCGAACAAACTCACAACATCCATGTCAATAGCATAAAACGACAAAGTACAAAAGCCTACACATATGACTATATTCAAGTCTCTGCAATACTCATGTCTCTGGATAAACAACGTGGACGACGCCAAAGTCATTGATTGGATCTGCACTGGATCAAAGCTGATATGACAATCTGAATCGAACAAACATGAACGAAACCAGAAAGACAAACAACGCCGCACAAAGACGACGAACAAACCAACGTCACACTAAGACAACGAAATCACAAAATAAAAAACGAAATAGATGTGAAAATCACTTATTTCAATAAAAGGGAAAGAGAAAAACGAGTTAGAGGGGTGATTTTGAGTCAAAAATTGACCCTAAATCACCCATCTTTAGTGGATGAAGGAGAAGAAACTAGGGTTTTGGTGACGGCTCACAAGAGAGAGAAAGGGAAAAACGACCCCCCTCCATCTTATATACCCTCCTTAAAACAAAATCCACAGAAATTTCTCTCTACATTCACAAACCACCTAAGTCTAGTTTTTATCATCCTTTCTACTATAGGTGTTACCCCAACTCTCTCTCTCTCTCTCTCTCTCTCTCTCTCTCTAATGTCATCATTTCTAATTCTATCTCATCTACTCTTACCACACATCCAACGCAACATTCTCATTTCTGTTATGCTTACTTTATGCTCGTGTTGGTTCTTCACCACCCAACACTTTGTCTCGTACAACACTGTCAGTCTTACAGTTGTTCGATAAAATTTTCCCTTCAACTTAAGTAGTACTTTCGTATCACATAAAACACCTGAGACAATACTTCATTTCAACCGTCCAACTTGTATTCGATGGTTTACATCTTTTCCTATTTATCCGTTATTTTGTATTATTGACCAAGATAACTTTCTATACACCAATGAATGAAAAAAAATTACAAATACATTCAATCAAATCGCATCAAATTATCTTTTCTATTGGTTAGATACTAAATTATCTACGTGGCACATTTGATTTGATACATTTCTAAAAGAAGTTTTACAAACATAAGTATATACAAATCAAATCCATGATCCAAAACCTAACATGTGTGCCCATGATAATCAAGACCACCACAGTTTTTTTTTTCTATTGGACCAAATTACCATTTCCTATTCTCTTTTGCACACCTCATCCTTTCCATACATAAATTTTCAGATTAGATCTACTGTAAATTTTTAATTTATGGTATACAGACTACTAGTGTCTTGTAATAATGAATTGTAGTGTATTTTACTTTATACAATTAAAAATGTGAAGATATATTAGTCCAGATGTAGGGATATATGGACAATAGTCACAATACCAATTCCCTTTGATTTTAACATCTGGTCAAAAAATAAACCACCAAGAATTATTTCACTGGTATGACCATAATTATTTCAACACACATTCATTTCAACAACTTGTTGGAAATGATAAGGTTATTGATTTCACCACATGGTCCTTAAGTGCTAGAAATGACCATCATCTTGACCTCCATTCAATGCCAACATCTTACGTTTCCACTTTTGGTCACATGCACCTTCCCCCCACCCCAGCTATATCTAAGCTAACTCTAGCCACTAAACCACACTTCAAATGTATCTCTCTATTTGTCCATTGCTATGTCTACATGCCATCAATTTACCATTTTTTTTATATCTTATTTTGGAACTTTTCACACCTATAAAAGTCATGCTTCTATATATGTCGGCTATTTTAGCTTACGAATTCGCATACAATTTATTTTGCTCCCTACCAAACACTATTTCGGTCCATATCTCATAATCCTCCATTATTTTGATTTGATATATCAAACTTTAGGGTTAAGGTGGTGGTGATTAATTTTTTAGAAAATACTCAGTTTAATTTCTTAAAATATGTGGCACTCAGTTTAGCAATAGTAATTCAAATAAAAGTTCACAAATAGTTCATAAAAATTACCAATTCTGAGATTTTAGTCCATAATAAAAAAATTAAATATCCTAAACGCTATCTATAAGAAAACACTTTATCTTGGTAGCACTTGGGTGTCATTGGTTTTTGGTGTCATTTGTACATTTGTTCATATCTCTCTCTTAACCACTCATTCTCTTTCATCTAAATAATTTATTTTAATTATTAATTCATCATTCTTTCTTATCTAAAACGAACCAATGACACCAAAGACCTATGGTACCCAAGTATTTCCCTTTTATCTTGGGGTTGGTTCATTGATAGAGAAGGTAGAAAATCGGGGTTAAATTTTTCAGTTTGATGTTGATGCCGAATGAGCTGCTTAGACTAGTAATTTTGCTATTTTATAGGGTCTTGTTAAATAGTACTCCCTCCGTTTCAAAATACATGTCCATTTTAGAGAAATTGCTTTAACCAAGGAGAAGCTAATTTGACCCAAAAGTTCCTATTATACCCTTGTCTTTGATTTTCTCCATTTTACATTTATTTATCCCATCTCATAATTACTCTCAATACCAATACCAAAATTAATTAAACAAGTTCTTGGGAGAGTGCAAGAGTAAATCCACTTAAAATTGGGTCAACATTTATTAGTAGAAAATAATTATTGTGGAGAAAATCTAGAATCCAATTAATTGGTAGGCAAGGGTAAAATAGACAAAATGTATCATTAAACTATCAAATGGACATGTATTTTGAAACAAAAAATTTCTCCAAAATGGACATGTATTTTGAAACGGATGGAGTAACAATTGATAACTTTCATGTAGAAAAAGTTGTTTTTTGATATTTCAATACGTTGAATGCACAAATCCTTAGATAAAATTTTCACTTTAAATTTCTTATCAACTGTCCCAAGGACACTTGTTAGCATTTCTCTATTTTATATGATGAATTTGAATGCTCCTTATACTCCCAATAACGTTGTCTTCTTTATAAAGAAAAAAAAATCTGCAATATTGTCTAACAGTGAAAATAATTTGTCTTATCTTAATTCTATAATTCTAAAAAGTTATTTGTTAGTTTAGTAAAAAAAACACAAATTCTAGTTCAACTATTAAAAATATTAAAATTGTTAGGTCCGACTTCATAATCAAGATTTAAATCCTAACTTATTACTTATTTGTATGAATTTTCAATGATTATTGTCATTTTGTTTATCTAAAAAAATTGTTCAAATACTAAAACGAAAGTTTATTTTATTTTTTATTTTTTTAGAGGAAGTTATTTTTGTAGGTCTTAAATTTGTATATTCGCTATCCCAAGCTGTCACCATCTTAGGAAACTTGCACACGATACACCAAAATTAATGAAAAGTAGAGTGCTTAACTTTTTCGCACGAAAAATAGCAACAAGCATCCATGATGGTTTGCGCATGTGGGGTTCACAATATCTATGGCTCATTTGGATTTTCTTACTTTTGAGTTGAGTTATGTAAAACAGATATAAATTAATAAGTTTTATTTATTATTTATAAGTTTGTTAATGTAGATATAAAAAAACAGTTTATGAATATAGAATACGCATTGAAGTTTCAAGTCAATATTACCAAATCAATCCATGTAGGTTAGATAAAATTTTTGTTAATGGAAACTTATGAATTAAAATAAAAGCTTATTTATTTATGTAAGTTATTTTGCATATATGCTTAAAAATAAATTAATACAAACGAGTTGCTAGTAATCTAGTTGTATTATTTATGTATTTATCATGAGTGAGAATAGGTTAGGCTGCGGAACCTTTGTTCTAGTTTATCTGATGTATATCAAAATTCGGCCAGTTTATAGTCATCAACCATAACAAAATGTGGCCAGCTTATTCTCACCCTAGTTATAAGGGGTGTATATTTCAAGTGAAGTTTTCCATCAATATTATGTCCAATATCATTTTATAAAAAAGGAAAATGCTTATGGCATATGTTAGTATACCAAAAAAAATAATTATATATTAAAAATTGTGGCAATTTATTTCTTTAAAAGTAAAAAAATTATAATAAATACTTGTTATTTGTATAATCGTTAACCTTCCTCTTGATTCATAAAAAAAAGAGTAGAATCCTTAACATGAGCACATGTTACATGACCCTATAAAAAAATATCATGTATAACTATTATTATGTTACATGACCCTATAAAAAAATATCATGTATAACTTTTATTTTATTTTTGCTAAAATATAGTATATAACTATTATTATTATTATTTTTAGTTGAATTGTTATAGAATATGAATCAATGGTAGAAATTAAGAACCACGGACAAAAAGTGAGCCCACTTGGAGTTTATTTGAAAGTACTAGTAGCCAATCTTAGCACCTTCTTGCAACTCGTTAACGTTTTTACTCAAATTTCAGATGATGTGATCTTTGAATCTTCCAATTTCTTATCTAAATTAAGGTTCACTTATCCATCCAGGTTGGCTGTGATATTCAATATTTCATGGGATATATAATAATATATTTTTTCAAAGACTTTAGTGACTACAAACTTACCTTTTAAAATGAATAAGTGGAGAATTTAGAATCTCTAAAAAAAAATGAGAATCCAAAATTCGAACTCCGACATCTACATATATAATGTAGTGTCTCTATCATCTAAGTCAAGCTCATAAAGTAAAATAGAAGTAATAAAATAAGTGGGGGAGGATGAAGTAAAATTATGATAAGTGGGGGAGAGAAAAATAATAATAGATGAATTGCCCAATTCCCTATTATAAATAGAGAAATAGAAATCAAAATAAACACTTTTGGCTGCACATGAGAATCAGAGAGAAGAGGAGAGAATAGGAGGCTAACCCTAGCTTAAGGAGAAACTGAGTCAAAAGTTGCACTGTCAGAGAATTTGACGCAAGGGTGGGGAATCTTTCATCATAGGGTATTGTTATTGTTAATTGAATGGTTGTTTTCAATTCTATGATTGTTGATGATGTTATGATGATAACCATGGAGGGAAATCAGAGATGAAATAACGATGATTAGGGTTGTTGATGTCCTTGTGAGTTTAAAAGTGAGAAACCAAAGTTAGTGTTGGATTTTTATACTGTGTTGGCTGCATTTTGTTAAAACATGTTGTTCTAGCAAGATGTCGGACCAGATGTTACGAAATGTGAGTACGATCAGTGTTGTTGTAACACCCATACTAAATTATCTAGAATATTCAGTATGAGTATTAATCTGATACTGGGTACATTAAAATTTTCAATAATAAATACAATACAATACAACTGAAAGGGGTACAAGTAGCTCGTTTTTACAAACATCCGTATACCAAAATGAATACCATACATAATGATAATAATCTCCTGAGCTAGTCCTTGACGAGCATCTGCACTCCATCCAGCGTCTTCCTGAAGATCTTCATGAACATCTCTTGCTAACCTGTAAACCTGCACCAGAAGGATTGGGATGAGACATAATGTCTTAGTGAGCTCCAGCCCAACCTACTGTTGGCAACCACGGGGGAAACCTAGGGTCGCCGTGCCTACTCTTAGCGATCTTGGGGATACCTACGATCGCCGTCATTCTCTACATATTTCGCGATCAAGGGGAAAACTTAGGATCGCTACTTGTTGTGCGCACCTCGTTTTTTTCCTTGGGAAAAAGACGCGCAAATCCTCCGAGGTCGTTCGTAAACGCTCGGAGGGCCTTTGTGAAGCCGCCACCAAAGTTTTTGTGTAAAGGGAACGTTGATAAACCCTTAAGTTTTTTTTTGTAAAGGGAAACGATAATAAAACCCTTTTGACGATGAGGAAAGGATGGCCATCGCAACCATTGTCGGGTTCGGGAGTCGATTACGCAAGGGGAAGGTATTAGCACCCCTTACGTCCGTTGTACTCAACGGGAACCTTCTATTTGGCTAAAGCTTAAATTGTTTTTAAAGGTTTTGCGTACATGCTTATTTATGTCAAAATATAATAAAGGGGGGAAAAGAGATAAAAACAAACGAAAGAAAAGAAGAAAAAAGTTTTTATTATTGCGCTTGACAAGATGTCGATCTTGCTCCTACGTATCTCCCGGTAGTCGGAGAATTCAAAGCGTACGTAGTTCTTTGGTAGAAAAACGTACATATGTTGGTTAATTTTAATTGGACGATGTTTTAACCGAATTCTTGCGATTTAAAACGTAGCTTGTATGCTCGCGCTTGGGAGACTTATTAAGCGTTTGTTCACGAATCGCACTAGAATTGTTAAAAGGTACGTCCGTTAGGGTAAAAGGTTCGAATTGGCCGCTATGGGACCAAGAGAGGTGCAATGGACTCATACAAGTCAATCATTGACCGAGTGGACTCCAACGAGTCGGGCGATTGTTCGATTGATCCACTGAGATCAAGAACGGGTACAATGGACTCGGACGAGTCGAACATTGACCGAGTGACTCAAACGAGTCGAGGTAATGAATCTAATGGCCACGGGGGACCAAAAGGTTTGGATTGACCACAAGGGGCCAAGTTTTGGTTTGGTTGGGGTTGTATATTAAAAATGGAATGACGATTGTCCGAGCGACGAGACATACGTCACGCATTCGTACAATCGGGGCGATGGAGAGACATACGTCACACCATCCCTTTTTCATTCATGTTTTTGGGTAGAATTCTTTAGAAATCCCAAGGTATGTCAAAACATTTGGTTTGAAAACCCAAAATGGGAAGGTTTAGCAATCTTGCTAGAAAACGCACAAGTTCGGCTCATTTTGAGAACGGTTTTGAAAAGCGAACAAATTTGGTGTATGTTCATGCTTGAGTTTTGAAAATCATGAACAATATTTATTGTTCAAGTTTTGATTTGAAATGATGAACATAGCTTGTTTGTTCATGCTTGTTTGAAGGTTTGGGAACATAACTTGTTTTACAAGTTATCCACAAAATGTCATACGAACTTGTGATTTTGTCAAAATTATGCGAAATCCTTGTTATGGTTTGAAGAACATGGGTTTAAAAACTCTTAGGTTCTGAGCTCTGGGGCTAGAACCTCAAAAAATGGTCATTTGGACACAAAAAACTCAGATTCTGAGTTCTGTCCTGGTCGCACTGCGACCATGACTTCGCACTGCGAAGCATGCGAATTTTTGAGTTCAGAAGCTGTTTCTGAACTTTTGTTCAGAAACAACTTCTGAACACACTCAGGACCTTTTAGGTGGGTGAAAAACTTTGAGTTTTTGGGATGAAAAAGGCTGGACAAACCAGTTTTGGTGTTTTGAAAACCTTGGGATTTCTTTGAAATTCAAAAGGGGTTTTTTAGAACCAAATGGTTTTGAACCAAAATTGCTATGCAAACACAAATGAAAATGCAATACAAAAGCTTGGAACACTTACAGAACTCCTTAGCAAAGCTCCAGCTGCAGTGGATTTGAATTGGTTGAAGGCTTTCACAAAGGTTTTTGATATTGGTGATGAACTTGAACTTTGTGATGCTTTGTGTTGGATGGTTTTTTTCTGGTTGTTTGTGAGGGTTTGCAAGTTGAAATGAGTAGAGTTTCTGCTCTTGAAATGCTGTTATCAGTTGTGTTTAGAACCTTGGGCATTGCCTTCTATTTATAGGCCAAAACCAAATCTTTTTCATCATTAGGAAATCCTAAAATCCAGCTGATTTGTGGCTAGGATCAAGCTGAATCCCTTTGCATTAAATGCTAATGGATAGAGGCAACCTTGCCTTGTGCCAAGGGGCAAGAATCAGCCTGATTTCAGCCACAAATTCAACCAATTCTAGAAGGTAATGATGAAGAACAAAGCTGAATTGCAATTGGCTAATGCTTGGGGATCAATCCTTGCAATCTCAATGGTTGATCAATGAAAACGTGCACTGTGATGTGCAGAGATTGAGGGATGAAAAAGGCTACTTATGGCTGGTGTGAGGGGTGAAAAGCTGCTGCAAAAACAGGGTAGGCACTCATGGCTTTTCAAGTGAGAAAATCCAGCTAGTTTGACTGGTTTTGGGGGAGCAAGCAGGAGGAAAGTCCTCAAGCAGGTGGCTGGCAACCTTGTGGTGGTTAACAGGTCACATGGGAGGGACTAGAGCTGCCCAAGGGCAAGCCCACTTGCTTGTCACATGCTAGGTTGGAAGAAAAAGCTTCCAACCTTGGCATTAATGGCAAGTCCTTCAATTATGGTTTTGCTTGGCCCAATTAGCCATGAATGCTACTTAAAATAAATATGGAAATGATATGCAACAAATTCTGGAATTAAATCAAAGCAACCAAAAATCTGCAGAAAAATCGCAGACTTCGCAGTGCGAAGTGAGCTTCGCAGTGTGAAGTCAGCATTTTTGAAATGTTGACTTTTCTGTTGACTTTTGTTGACTTTTGACTTTTTCCTCCCTCTTTGATTTTTTTTTGATTTTATTTTAAAATGCTTAGGACAAAATTAGGGTGCTACAGCTGCCCCTACTTAATTGTGTCTTCGCATAGAGTGCGTGAGTGCCGAGGGCATCTCATGAACTCTTTGCGAAGATCAATTAAGTAAAAAGAAGGACCCGAATTTTGTCCTTCGCGGAATGCAAATGCAATGGTTGGAAAAGGTTGATCGTATCCAGCCGCTAACACTGGAGGTAGATCTACTGGGGGATGAAGGTAATCTTATCTAGGCACTTTCACTAGAGGTTGATTCCTGAGCTAGGTAATCTTATTCAGGCACTTTCACTGAAGGTCGATTCCTAACGAGCTGTGATCTTATCTAGGCACTTTCACTAGAGGTCGATGCACTGGGGGAGGTGATCTCATCTAGGCACTTTCACTAGAGGTCGAACATTGAGGGAGGTGATCTCATCTAGGCACTTTCACTAGAGGTCGATACCTAAGCTAGGTAATCTTATTCAGGCACTTTCACTGAAGGTTGATTCCTAACGAGCTGTGATCTTATTCAGCCGCTAACACTGAAGGTCGATACACTGGGGGAGGTGATCTTGTCTAGGCACTTTCACTAGAGGTCGATACCTAAGCTAGGTAATCTTATTCAGGCACTTTCACTGAAGGTCGATTCCTAACGAGCTGTGATCTTATTCAGCCGCTAACACTGAAGGTCGATACACTGGGGGAGGTGATCTTGTCTAGGCACTTTCACTAGAGGTCGATACCTAAGCTAGGTAATCTCATTCAGGCACTTTCACTGAAGGTCGATTTCTAACGAGCTGTGGTCTTACCCTAAATAGGTGCCCCTGGTTGAACTGGAAAACATGATTGTATGATGCATGTTATGCAGTATGATATGCAGTGATATGCAATGCAATATGATATGAGATGGATTCAAACAAGGATTCCTGCTGGGGAATAGGGGACAGTTAGTGAAGGAGGTTCACTGGGGAACGCTTACTTGACTGTTGATGGATGTTGGTGAATATGTGATACTCACTGGAGAATCCTTGTTGAGGATGCATGATTTATGAAATGAAATGCATGTGTATGAATGATTTGCATAGGCATGCATGAATGAAAATGACATGATGCATGAATTATGCTATGCATGATATGAGGGATACTGGTTGGGTGCCGAGCAAAGTCGGTCTCGGTTGTGGTTGTGCCAATGACGATTGGACTTTCTTTTTTTGTGTTTTGTTGGTTGGTTGGTTTGGAAGGACAAGGTCCTTTGCCTACATACCCAAATGGGATCAAAACCGGTGTAGTTCGGGCCTGTCCCGAGGATTTGTGTGGGTTTGCCAATAATGATTGGGCCTCTTGTTTGGGGTTGAGACTCCCTGGGGAATGTCAAAAGGTTTGGGCTTTATTGTGGGCCAATGAATTGGGCTTTGGTTTGTTGTGCTTGACAAGATGATGATCTTGCTCCTACGTATCTCCCGGTGGGATGGAGAATTCAAAGCTTACGTAGTTCTTTGGTTTGTCAATGAAAATTGGACTTTGGTTTTGCCAATGATTATTGGGCTTTGGTTTAATTGGTTGCCAATGAATATTGGGCTTTTGATTATTGGTTGCCGAGCGAGGTCGGGCTTTTTGATTTTGGTTGCCGAGCGAGGTCGGGCTTTTTGATTTTGGTTGCCGAGCGAGGTCGGACTTTTTGGTTTGTGATCTCACTGGGGATATAAGGATCATTTTGGAAGCATGATCGATATCCGACCTTAGTGGATGAAAAAGATGTATGGGGGTGAGCTTTATTTGGGAAATTTGTTTCCTCCGACACCCGGGATCTTTGCGTTTTACGCGCCGTGGGCTACGCACTTGTTTCTGCTGAAGAGCATGAGTCTTAAAATGACTGATGCAAAGCTTCAAGTTTTGAGTCCTCTGATGCAATACCGGGGACCAACGAAATTCTTTCGACATTTAGCGTCCAAGTAAAAAACACACATTTTTTTGTTTTTTATGTTATTCCCATATTTCAATGCATTATTTATCATGAATAAAAACACACTTTATGAGCAAGTAAGGACGCATAACAATGAAAATGTTTAAAGATGATTTTGATTCAACGAAACTTAGTCCCTTGTATGGGTAACTATTCGTGAAAATGTAATCCCTATAAGAGGTGATTACTGAGATAGGGAGAAAAGAAGAAACAAAAAGACAAATGGGTATTTGCTTGGGTTTCACGTGCTACTTTCCCTATGACTTTGAAATAACCTTTTTTTGAAAGATGATAATGAGGTTGATTCTTTCCCTCTTGAATTCTGTCCGGACCTCACGTGCCGCAGTCTTTTCCCTTTTTTTTTTGAAACCCCTAATTTTTACCTGGACCGCTCTTTCGAGTTTTCAGTCCACTGGGGTATATTTCCTTTTTTGATGTCCTTAATTTTTGCCTAGACCGCCTTTTCAGGTTTTCGATCTACCAGGACGCTCTCTATTGCCTAAACTGCCCTTTTCGGGTTTTCGATTTAGCGAGCTCTTTTTCTTTTTGGCATATATTTTTTTTTGACTGCACCGGAGTTTATTGATAGGGGGATCCTTGTGGACGGGTAATACCTTTTTTCCAAGCATTAAGTCTCCTTCTCTAAATTCTCGAGAATGAACTTTCTTGCCGAGCTGTCCATGCCCCAATGCTGTGAGGTGTTTCTCTTTTATGGGGTTCAGTTGGTCGAACCTTGTTTGTGTTTGTGAATGCCAATGGAAATTGGGTTTTTTGTGATTGGATGACAAGCATGGTTTTTTGTGTTTGGTTGCCGAGCAAGGTCGGGCTTTTTTTTTGATTGATTTTTTTTTGGGATGCCGAGCGAGGTCGGGCTTTTTGATGGGATGCCGAGCAAGGTCGGGCTTTTGTTTTGGATGCCGAGCGAGGTCGGACTTTTTGTTTGGATGCCGAGCGAGGTCGGGCTTTTTATGATGGGGTACCGAACGAGGTCGGGCTTTTGATATTGGCTTCCGAACAAGGTCGGGCTTTATGATTGGCTTCCGAGCAAGGTCGGGCTTTATGATTGGCCTCCGAGCAAGGTCGGGCTTTTGATATTGGCTTCCGAACAAGGTCGGGCTTTTGTTGTTTTTTTTTTTTGGATGGGAATGCCAATGAAAATTGGGCTTTTATTGGAAATGGGGTTTGTGAGCGCCAATGGAAATTGGACTTTTTGTTTGGAAATTGTGTGTGCCAATGAAAATTGGTCTTTTGTTGGAGATGTGAGGAATGCCAATGACGACTTGGCTTTTTGTGTTTGGGGATGCCAATGAAAATTGGGCTTTGTTTGTTTGGGAATGTGAGGAATGCCAATGACGACTTGGCTTTTTGTGGGAAATTGTGGGGAGTGCCGTAACGGCAAATGGTTTCTTTTTTGATGAATTGGGCGACCACTTGTTTGGTCATGTTTGCATAGGTAGCTGCTTCGACCCATTTGGTGAAACAGTTGATGGCAACTAGTATGAACTGGTGCCCTTTTGAAGCCTTTGGCTCAATCATTTCGAACATGTTTATGCCCCACATAGAAAAAGGTTAGGGTGATGTCATGACATTCAGAGGTGTTTGTGGTATGTGCCCCTTGTTGGCATAAATTTGTCACTTGTGACATGTCTTGGCATGGGTTTGGAAGGACTCCTCATTGATTTCTTTGGTGAGCATGACTGCTTCACATTTACCCACACATCTGGGGTAAGACCATGATTTCTCTTATAGAGTGTGCCCCGGCAGAGGGAGAACTGTGGTGCTATTTTTTTTGAGGGCTCTCTTGGTGAGGTTGCATTACCCTATCCTCTTGGTCCCCAAGTCTGGACAATCCTTCAGGAGGTTCAAAATCGTCCTTATTATCATCTTCCATTTGGTTAATTTGGAGATTGAAGTCAAAAGGGATCGTAGCAGTGTTATTTTTTGGTGTATGATGATGATTTTTTTTTGTAGGGTTTATGAAAATTTATTTGAGAACGAAAGAAAAACGAACTCTTTTGAACATAAACTGCAAAATTATTAATGACGGAAATGATTTGAAATATGGGGGTCCCATAAAATTAATCATTTGCCTTGGGAAGAGCAAAATGATTTGATTTTTTTTTTTTGAAAAACAAGATAAATTACTTGGACAGAGAAATGATTTCCGAAATTTCGATGGCCTTCCGGTTGCTCGGATCTCATCCGAAACGCTACAGTACACCGGGTCGGGTACTTCCCCTTTTTTTTTTTTTGCGAGGGAAAAATGTGAGGGTTCCTCTTTGAAATACATGAAAATGCATGTGAATGTGTGAATGCAATGAGTATGCAAAAATATGCCCCTCTTTTTTTTTTGTATGCAAAAAATTTTTTATGAATGCAAATGTAATGATATGCAAGGGTTTGGTAGATGAAGGTTCGGAACTTTCCCCCATCCTCACATGTAGGCTCTAAAAGGTGAAATTTCCTAAGAAGAGGTCCTTAGAATCATAGACCTCACATGGAATTAGGGTTGTCTTTGGACATACGTCGACATGACTTCAATTAATTCCACATGAAAATCTCCTCTAAGCGGGGTTGGGCATCCTACCTCACGGACATACGTCAACGCGGGCTTCCGCACACAACCTCCTTCTAACTTAGTTTTTTTTTCTCAAGCTCGGGTAGAGAGCCTCACACGTCCGGCATTAACCCGAACAATGTGGAGTAACATCACTCAAGTAACCCCCGCATTTGATATATATATGATATGAATATAAAGCAAAATAAAGCAAATATAAACATAAAGCGTATGACATGTATGAATAATAATCAGCATGGCGCGCAAAGAAGATAAAAACAATTGGCTTAAAAGCCAAATAGGTTAGGCTTGACTCGCTAGTGGGAAAAGAGTCCCCAGTGGAGTCGCCAGCTGTGCGCACCTCGTTTTTTTCCTTGGGAAAAAGACGCGCAAATCCTCCGAGGTCGTTCGTAAACGCTCGGAGGGCCTTTGTGAAGCCGCCACCAAAGTTTTTGTGTAAAGGGAACGTTGATAAACCCTTAAGTTTTTTTTTGTAAAGGGAAACGATAATAAAACCCTTTTGACGATGAGGAAAGGATGGTCATCGCAACCATTGTCGGGTTCGGGAGTCGATTACGCAAGGGGAAGGTATTAGCACCCCTTACGTCCGTTGTACTCAACGGGAACCTTCTATTTGGCTAAAGCTTAAATTGTTTTTAAAGGTTTTGCGTACATGCTTATTTATGTCAAAATATAATAAAGGGGGGAAAAGAGATAAAAACAAACGAAAGAAAAGAAGAAAAAAGTTTTTATTATTGCGCTTGACAAGATGTCGATCTTGCTCCTACGTATCTCCCGGTAGTCGGAGAATTCAAAGCGTACGTAGTTCTTTGGTAGAAAAACGTACATATGTTGGTTAATTTTAATTGGACGATGTTTTAACCGAATTCTTGCGATTTAAAACGTAGCTTGTATGCTCGCGCTTGGGAGACTTATTAAGCGTTTGTTCACGAATCGCACTAGAATTGTTAAAAGGTACGTCCGTTAGGGTAAAAGGTTCGAATTGGCCGCTATGGGACCAAGAGAGGTGCAATGGACTCATACAAGTCAATCATTGACCGAGTGGACTCCAACGAGTCAGGCGATTGTTCGATTGATCCACTGAGATCAAGAACGGGTACAATGGACTCGGACGAGTCGAACATTGACCGAGTGACTCAAATGAGTCGAGGTAATGAATCTAATGGCCACGGGGGACCAAAAGGTTTGGATTGACCACAAGGGGCCAAGTTTTGGTTTGGTTGGGGTTGTATATTAAAATGGAATGACGATTGTCCGAGCGACGAGACATACGTCACGCATTCGTACAATCGGGGCGATGGAGAGACATACGTCACACCATCCCTTTTTCATTCATGTTTTTGGGTAGAATTCTTTAGAAATCCCAAGGTATGTCAAAACATTTGGTTTGAAAACCCAAAATGGGAAGGTTTAGCAATCTTGCTAGAAAACGCACAAGTTCGGCTCATTTTGCGAACGGTTTTGAAAAGCGAACAAATTTGGTGTATGTTCATGCTTGAGTTTTGAAAATCATGAACAATATTTATTGTTCAAGTTTTGATTTGAAATGATGAACATAGCTTGTTTGTTCATGCTTGTTTGAAGGTTTGGGAACATAACTTGTTTTACAAGTTATCCACAAAATGTCATACGAACTTGTGATTTTGTCAAAATTATGCAAAATCCTTGTTATGGTTTGAAGAACATGGGTTTAAAAACTCTTAGGTTCTGAGCTCTGGGGCTAGAACCTCAAAAAATGGTCATTTGGACACAAAAAACTCAGATTCTGAGTTCTGTCATGGTCGCACTGCGACCATGACTTCGCACTGCGAAGCATGCGAATTTTTGAGTTCAGAAGCTGTTTCTGAACTTTTGTTCAGAAACAACTTCTGAACACACTCAGGACCTTTTAGGTGGGTGAAAAACTTTGAGTTTTTGGGATGAAAAAGGCTGGACAAACCAGTTTTGGTGTTTTGAAAACCTTGGGATTTCTTTGAAATTCAAAAGGGGTTTTTTAGAACCAAATGGTTTTGAACCAAAATTGCTATGCAAACACAAATGAAAATGCAATACAAAAGCTTGGAACACTTACAGAACTCCTTAGCAAAGCTCCAGCTGCAGTGGATTTGAATTGGTTGAAGGCTTTCACAAAGGTTTTTGATATTGGTGATGAACTTGAACTTTGTGATGCTTTGTGTTGGATGGTTTTTTTCTGGTTGTTTGTGAGGGTTTGCAAGCTGAAATGAGTAGAGTTTCTGCTCTTGAAATGCTGTTATCAGTTGTGTTTAGAACCTTGGGCATTGCCTTCTATTTATAGGCCAAAACCAAATCTTTTTCATCATTAGGAAATCCTAAAATCGAGCTGATTTGTGGCTAGGATCAAGCTGAATCCCTTTGCATTAAATGCTAATGGATAGAGGCAACCTTGCCTTGTGCCAAGGGGCAAGAATCAGCCTGATTTCAGCCACAAATTCAACCAATTCTAGAAGGTAATGATGAAGAACAAAGCTGAATTGCAATTGGCTAATGCTTGGGGATCAATCCTTGCAATCTCAATGGTTGATCAATGAAAACGTGCACTGTGATGTGCAGAGATTGAGGGATGAAAAAGGCTACTTATGGCTGGTGTGAGGGGTGAAAAGCTGCTGCAAAAACAGGGTAGGCACTCATGGCTTTTCAAGTGAGAAAATCCAGCTAGTTTGACTGGTTTTGGGGGAGCAAGCAGGAGGAAAGTCCTCAAGCAGGTGGCTGGCAACCTTGTGGTGGTTAACAGGTCACATGGGAGGGACTAGAGCTGCCCAAGGGCAAGCCCACTTGCTTGTCACATGCTAGGTTGGAAGAAAAAGCTTCCAACCTTGGCATTAATGGCAAGTCCTTCAATTATGGTTTTGCTTGGCCCAATTAGCCATGAATGCTACTTAAAATAAATATGGAAATGATATGCAACAAATTCTGGAATTAAATCAAAGCAACCAAAAATCTGCAGAAAAATCGCAGACTTCGCAGTGCGAAGTGAGCTTCGCAGTGCGAAGTCAGCATTTTTGAAATGTTGACTTTTCTGTTGACTTTTGTTGACTTTTGACTTTTTCCTCCCTCTTTGATTTTTTTTGATTTTATTTTAAAATGCTTAGGACAAAATTAGGGTGCTACACTTGTCTTTATCATGTCTTATCATATTCTAACTTTAAACTTTGACTTATACTTAGTGATCTGGGGACATCTTATGATCACTTTCTTTCTCTGCTGACTATTGACATATTCTCTTAATAATTTCAAAAGTATTAATATACATCATTCTTAATTATAAAGTTAGTAAGTCAGCGTTGAACAAACAATAATTATCTTGGTTCATTTTACGGAGTGCATCCAGGTGGAGTAACCCCAGAATACATCTCCCCTCTACCGGTGAAAATTCCTATCATATCAGGCTAACACCGGACTCCTCTTGTCGTCGTGCGGTCATCCTTGCGGAATAACACGTCCCACTAGCGTGAACCTCCTGTGTCCCACTAGCGTGAACAACAGAAGACACGACTTAATAATCTTAACTTACGCGTATACCTCCCGTGTCCCACTAGCGTGAACGACGGAAGACGCGAATTATTATTCTTTAAACTTATGCATGAACCTTTCATGTCCCACTAGCGTGAACGATGAAAGTCACGACTTAATAATATTAATCTTAGTCTTTACTTTGCGTGAACCATTCGTGTCCCACTAGCGTGAACGACGAAGGCCACGGCTTAATATCTTAATATTTCTTGTTCATATTCTTCTTATATATATATATATATATATATATATAACTTATAGCTTATGTCTTAAGCATATCTGATGCATTCTTGAATAATCCATTCTTAAAGCTTTACCTATAAAAAGGTTCTTAACTTTGATCATTGGATCATTCTTATTCCTCATTAATTCTTAACTATTGTACTTGAAAGTACGCCTAATAATCTACCATAAGCTTTGCATATTAAATGCATCTCTTGAGGGAACTAATCGTCCAAATCATAACCTATATGTATGGGATCATAGGCTTATCGTTATCATAAGCCACTACATAGTTACTAGATCATTTGCATATTTGTCTAGACTTTACCCTCTTAACTCAAACTATTCTAAGTCAATGCACAATCCTTGTTCCATACATTTTCATCCTTTTTGGGAGCCTCTTGAATGTGTTAAAATGGTGGTGAATGTTTCTAAAAAGTTTGTGGAGAAAACGGAAGTGAAAAACTGTTGGGTTTTTGTAGATTGGCTACATTTTGCAAAAACATCTACTAGTCAGATGCTGGGACAGATGTGGTAGCATATGGAACAGCATTTCGTGAGTTGTGATTTTCGCGCCAGCTAGCGCTTTATATTTGTGTACGCAATCTTCCAAAGATTTGCCTGAAGATTTATTTTCCTCTAGCTTGCTGATCAAGGCGCGTGTATCTGATTGAAGATTTGCTTGAAGTTTTATTTGCCTTGCTATTTGTTCCACAAGATATCATTCTATATTTGGAAGCTTTTTATTATTTCTAGAAGATTGTTTCAGCTGGACCGGTCAATGTCCATGCTCTATTTCGAAGCCCAGACCCGTGGTATCTCAGTACTATATATTTGTGAAGACAAACCCTAGTTGGGTAACTAAAAAACCGTGTGTGTTATCAAAGCGTGTGTTTTAAGGTTTTTAGGGTTTTGTTTGTTAATTGTGAGCCTTGCTTGTATCACCCTGATTCAAGCTAAGGACTGAGTTTGTTTTGAGTTGTAATTTGTAAGCTGCTCCTAAGCTTTTAAGTACGGAGTGAGTATGTGTTATTAGCGTGTGTTTCTCTTGGTTGTGTTTTATGTTTTGTGTGTTTGATAACAATACTGTGTGTGTTGTTCGTAGGAATTGAGACGGGGTCTCATATCTAGGAGTTCCTAGATAGAGTTGCCACTGGTAGGGTCTAGGTGCAAAGTCAAGTAGTGTGTCTGCGTTGGTCTTTTCACTAGAGCTATAATAGTGGAATCATTCCTGGATTGGTATCCCCCAGAGTAGGAGAGTTGCTCCGAACTGGGTTAACAAACTCACTGTGTACTTTATATTTCCGCTGTGTTCATTTTTATTTGTGCCTTGTTACGCTGTGTTACTTTAATTGTAGTTCTGAGTAGACACGTGCTCGGACAGTTGTGCCAACATTGTGCACAGCATATTTCAGTCAGGTTGCCAGGAATTTCAAAAACCATGCCTACGCGCCCCAGAACACCCAAAACAGCAAAGCTGTCAAGTGCTGTCTGGGCCTGCGCGCTTGTAGCGACAAGCCTGCGCTTGTAGCGACGGTAGGCAGAATAAAATTCTGCCTGGTCGCTGTAGCGAGCTCCAGCTCGCTGTAGCGACCATGACAGGTCCAAAAATCTCAAAATTGATATTTTTCATCATTCCAACCCATCCCAACACACCCAAGCTTTCCAAAAGGCATAAAAAGGATTTTCTTAAGCTTATAAATCATTTAAACATGGCTGGAACATGGAATTAGCATATAACATGATTTAGGGCATTTTCATAAAATTGCTCTAAGCATAAAATACTCTTAAACTTACTCAATACGGGTTATAAAACCCTAGGGAGCTCACCTCAGCTGCTGGAAGAACAGGAGGAATTGATGAAATGATGAGACTTCAAGATTTTCCCAATTCCAAGCTAAATCTCTTACTCCAACTAAGTTCTTGTACCCACTCCAAAATAAAGCTTCCCAATAGACCAATTTGATGATGGGAGGTGAAATCTTAGCATATAAGCTTGAATTGATGACATTTAAAGAAGTTAGGGTTAGGGTAAAGAGGGAGAGTTCGGCCAAGTAGACAAAGGAAAGGAAGAATTTGTGCTTGAGCGTTGATTAGCTTGCTCTAAGGGCCATAATCCCACTTTTGCATGTTGATTGGTTGAGAATTGTGTGAGGATCAAGAGAGGAGATGAGGGCGTGAGAGAAGAGTAGAAGAAGAAGGAAAATGAAATGGGAAAATATCTTTCCCCCCTCTAATTTAAATAATCTTCTTAAGCCAAGTAATTACCATATTGCCATCGCTTGCATAATAAGTTTCTACCACTGATAACTGATACTCGTAAGCGGGATATTACAATCTACCCCCCTTAAAGAAATTTCGTCCTCGAAATTTAGAATCCACCCTGTAATCACATATATGAATGAATCTCCCATACCTCTTCCTCTACTAGCCAAAACTCCAATTTGTCTTGCTTATCGGAACCCCATGGTTTCCAACTCTTTAATTCAAAAGTACTCGTCAACTTTTCCTTTAACTGAAAAGCTCGTAGTGAATTACAAAACTCTTACGTGGTAGGATGCGAGGTTATCTGAACCATCGTATCCAACTCGCTTGATCACGTTCCTGGTTCATACACTTTTACAATTCCAATCTGGAGTTGTCCAACTCTGACACTTATACTAATCCTTATAAATACCTTCTTAGTTCATGTATCCTTACTTTGACGACATTAGATCGTTCCCATTGTCCTCAAATATTCCCACTTTTCAGTGGATTTCTTGCTCTGCATTTAATTCTACTGATTTATTACTTTTACCTTACGTCTCATACGACGACATCTTACTCGCAGATCTATATCATACCCTTCCATATAGAATCATTCTTAGTCCGAAAACATCTGATATCGTACACGCACATGCAAATGCAAGAATCATTCCAACTTCATTTAGTATTCTCAGTGCAAGCAGGAGTCTCACCTCTAGCACTTGCTCCTTTCTTCCTGACATCATGATGCGCTACTTACCACAATCGCAATCATTATCTTCACTATGAATATCTCAAAGATTTGCGGAATTCTTACAGATTATTCCTGCTCCGCTCCAATTGGTCTACGGCGTCACTTATCTTAAGAACTTAGAAATCATTCTTCATACTGAGAGTTTGCCAATCTCCCATCGTTCTTGTCACAACTTATTCTCGTTTTCTTGCCGTAGCATAAATATTTTCTATACTGACAAAATCCAAAACTCATAGGAGTTCAGTCCAAGTGATGAGTGGTATAAGTCGTCTCACAAATCATTATATAGCATATTTCATAGCACTTAATTTACATCTATGTTAGAGTACATGTACACTACTAATGGGTACGTAGTACATCGCATCATCATTGTCCAACTAGCGGGACATCATTCTTAATCTTAACATATTTGAGACACTACCACATCAATTGGGAATCTTTCTTACTCTTAACTTATCTTTTAACATCCGGGATTTGCCTTTCGACTGGCTTGCCAGGTTTGCCCCGCCAATGTTACTCGTGTTTATTTCTTAAGTGTACAACAACCTATAACATGAATTGTGGTTACATTCTCTCGGCATCGTAAACTTATTTTCTCATTCTGGATGTCGAGTCCAAGATCCTTATTGTCAAAAGAAAGCTCTATTTGATTGCTACCAAACATAGCACGCTTTATCTTTAATCCTTTAATCAAGACCTGAACTTACGTAGCCCTTTACTGTAGACTACGAGTGACTTTTTAGCTGCATAAAATCCTTTACTAGTGAACATCAAGTATAATAATTTCTGAACTCTTCTGCTGAGATATGATTAATATCAACGAATCTATTCTGGTAAAAACCTTCATACTTAAACATTCCTGATTGCGTACCACTATTGCCAAAACACGTCACATAGCTGAAAATCTGCTACACTACTATCTGAGTAGTTTAAGTATTGCCTGATAAGTATATATAATACTAACATAACTTGATACATGTGACATGTTGACATAGCGGGGTACAACGTGGATTAAACTCACATGTCACCACAATGTTGTTTCTGATCAACGCTTCAATTCCAAAAATTACCGTCTTGCAAGAGCAACTTTTACTGATATTGCCTTATGCGTAATCCTTTTGTCTAAACTTACTCTTCAAGTACCGTATTCGTGGTGACTTTCCTTGCTCTAGATTTATTATGCTAGAAACATATCCTTCTTATTCTTATCACAGAATCTTAAACTGCTTCAATTTCCATTCCTCTTGAGTCTCGAGGTTTGAAATATCCCTCGGCTTACTTTTAAAGTTTCCCGCTAAAACTTATAACAAGTTCAAGTTGTCACTGCTTACTGATATTCTGTGGTTCAATAATTGGGCGTTTATTGCCTTCCTGTGGTTCATCTGGCAAGGACTTCACAAGCATCCTTGTCCTCTAAGCTTCAGCTTAGAATCGTTCATTGACTCATTCTTGAATCACTTTTCTGCTGCGCAACTCTGATTTAAACAAATTACTTCGGAGTAGGGGTAATACACCATTATAAAATCCTCTGGCTGACTTGTTCCTTAATGACCCGTAGCTATCACAGCAGAACCATCTTACATTTGTTTATTCTCTTATGGCTTAAACCATCTGTTTAACTTACTGACCGATCGTCATCAGACTTTGGGTTTCCCTTCGGACTTAAACCATATTCTTACTTTCACAATAAAACGCCAAAACCTGTATACGGTTTTCAGCAACTATTACGAGCCCAACAATGCTCCCATCAAACAGTTTAATAACTGGTTCCAACTTTACTTTCCTTATTCTGAATTCTATAATCATCTCTTGATCAGGTCATTGTGTATAATCATTAAACATTACAGAAACCCGACTGAAAGCATGCCTGAGGCAACTTAAGTCCACATACCATCACTTGTGGCAACTCCTGAAAGCATTCTATTACTTCTGGAAATTCACATCTTTTATATATATTGAATCCACTGAGGGTTTGAGTCCCGTTACTAATCATTCTATCTTTATCCGTAAGGATTTCATACTTATACTCTTTCTCGAAACAACTTCGGTTTCTATGGTCCTACCATATCTCGTAGGTTACCTTCAAGTTCCTTCAGCTAACTGATCTTGAACTTCCACACCTTATCATTACCTTCTAATTCATTCAGCAACTTGTTACTACATTAACAACTCGAAATCTGCTTCTAGTATATAAATGATCCTCCGTATAATACAGTCTTAATATAATTTCTCGGCTAAAATTTCCAATTATCCTTCAAAACTGATCTACTATATTCTTGTGTCATCTTGAACTTGCCTTCTTCATCCAATCAAGGAAATTCAACTTTATTCGTCCATCAGTTCACTAAATTCCAATGACTGACCATTTAATATACACCTTTTGTTGAATAAAATTTCAGTTAAGCTTAGCTTGTTTCCAATCTTCTTACTAATAAAACTCATATGAATATCTGATTAACACCTCGATATGCAACGGGTCTTATTATCGACACTTATTCATCCATCTTAGTTCTTAGGTTGCATACCAACTGTATTAAGGTTCTTCACCTTATCCTTAAATATTTCCGGCATTCCTGAAACTCTGCTATAGACAAGCTTAGTCACTTTACGGATCGATGGCCACCATTTGGCGTTGGATACCTCTTTGCCAACTCCATCTTAAAAATCTACCACCTTAATCTTCGCCCTTCATAAACTTCATTCCTCCTTGGTCACATTCAGCTCTCGGACATTTATCCTAACTGTCATATCCTAGATTGAGTTGATCAGGCTCAACTAGATATGACATTTAGAACAACATCCGGAACCCAATGGTTCCACTACTTTATTGAATTTTTAATGACCCAAGGCACGGTCTGAATCGACCTGCTCTGATACCAATTGTAACACCCATACTAAATTATCTAGAATATTCAGTATGAGTATTAATCTGATACTGGGTACATTAAAATTTTCAATAATAAATACAATACAATACAACTGAAAGGGGTACAAGTAGCTCGTTTTTACAAACATCCGTATACCAAAATGAATACCATACAGAATGATAATAATCTCCTGAGCTAGTCCTTGACGAGCATCTGCACTCCATCCAGCGTCTTCCTGAAGATCTTCATGAACATCTCTTGCTAACCTGTAAACCTGCACCAGAAGGATTGGGATGAGACATAATGTCTCAGTGAGCTCCAGCCCAACCTACTGTTGGCAACCACGGGGGAAACCTAGGGTCGCCGTGCCTACTCTTAGCGATCTTGGGGATACCTACGATCGCCGTCATTCTCTACATATTTCGCGATCAAGGGGAAAACTTAGGATCGCTACTTGTCTTTATCATGTCTTATCATATTCTAACTTTAAACTTTGACTTATACTTAGTGATCTGGGGACATCCTATGATCACTTTCTTTCTCTGCTGACTATTGACATATTCTCTTAATAATTTCAAAAGTATTAATATACATCATTCTTAATTATAAAGTTAGTAAGTCAGCTTTGAACAAACAATAATTATCTTGGTTCATTTTACGGAGTGCATCCAGGTGGAGTAACCCCAGAATACATCTCCCCTCTACCGGTGAAAATTCCTATCATATCAGGCTAACACCGGACTCCTCTTGTCGTCGTGCGGTCATCCTTGCGGAATAACACGTCCCACTAGCGTGAACCTCCTGTGTCCCACTAGCGTGAACAACAGAAGACACGACTTAATAATCTTAACTTACGCGTATATCTCCCGTGTCCCACTAGCGTGAACGACGGAAGACGCGAATTATTATTCTTTAAACTTATGCATGAACCTTTCATGTCCCACTAGCGTGAACGATGAAAGTCACGACTTAATAATATTAATCTTAGTCTTTACTTTGCGTGAACCATTCGTGTCCCACTAGCGTGAACGACGAAGGCCACGGCTTAATATCTTAATATTTCTTGTTCATATTCTTCTTATATATATATATAACTTATAGCTTATGTCTTAAGCATATCTGATGCATTCTTGAATAATCCATTCTTAAAGCTTTACCTATAAAAAGGTTCTTAACTTTGATCATTGGATCATTCTTATTCCTCATTAATTCTTAACTATTGTACTTGAAAGTACGCCTAATAATCTACCATAAGCTTTGCATATTAAATGCATCTCTTGAGGGAACTAATCGTCCAAATCATAACCTATATGTATGGGATCATAGGCTTATCGTTATCATAAGCCACTACATAGTTACTAGATCATTTGCATATTTGTCTAGACTTTACCCTCTTAACTCAAACTATTCTAAGTCAATGCACAATCCTTGTTCCATACATTTTCATCCTTTTTGGGAGCCTCTTGAATGTGTTAAAATGGTGGTGAATGTTTCTAAAAAGTTTGTGGAGAAAACGGAAGTGAAAAACCATGCCTACGCGCCCCAGAACACCCAAAACAGCAAAGCTGTCAAGTGCTGTCTGGGCCTGCGCGCTTGTAGCGACAAGCCTGCGCTTGTAGCGACAAGCCTACGCTTGAAGCGACAAGCCTGCACTTGTAGCGACGGTAGGCAGAATAAAATTCTGCCTGGTCGCTGTAGCGAGCTCCAGCTCGCTGTAGCGACCATGACAGGTCCAAAAATCTCAAAATTGATATTTTTCATCATTCCAACCCATCCCAACACACCCAAGCTTCCCAAAAGGCATAAAAAGGATTTTCTTAAGCTTATAAATCATTTAAACATGGCTGGAACATGGAATTAGCATATAACATGATTTAGGGCATTTTCATAAAATTGCTCTAAGCATAAAATACTCTTAAACTTACTCAATACGGGTTATAAAACCCTAGGGAGCTCACCTCAGCTGCTGGAAGAACAGGAGGAATTGATGAAATGATGAGACTTCAAGATTTTCCCAATTCCAAGCTAAATCTCTTACTCCAACTCAAGTTCTTGTACCCACTCCAAAATAAAGCTTCCCAATAGACCAATTTGATGATGGGAGGTGAAATCTTAGCATATAAGCTTGAATTGATGACATTTAAAGAAGTTAGGGTTAGGGTAAAGAGGGAGAGTTCGGCCAAGTAGACAAAGGAAAGGAAGAATTTGTGCTTGAGCGTTGATTAGCTTGCTCTAAGGGCCATAATCCCACTTTTGCATGTTGATTGGTTGAGAATTGTGTGAGGATCAAGAGAGGAGATGGGGGCGTGAGAGAAGAGTAGAAGAAGAAGGAAAATGAAATGGGAAAATATCTTTCCCCCCTCTAATTTAAATAATCTTCTTAAGCCAAGTAATTACCATATTGCCATCGCTTGCATAATAAGTTTCTACCACTGATAACTGATACTCGTAAGCGGGATATTACAGTTGTACTCTATTTTGCATTCTTGGAAGATTTTATTTTCACATGAGATCTGTAACAGCCTGATTTTTAGTATTAAAATTGTTTGTTATTGTTTATTATTAATTGTTTGATTATTATATCGGTTAATTGATTATTTTGGGATTTTGTGGACTTTTGGTGATTAAGGGTATTTTGATAATTTTGAGGGTTAGTGGCATTTTTGTAATATGTTAGAAGTTAGAAATTTGAATTTTAGAGAGTTGTGGTGAATTAGTAAAAGGGGGGGGGGGGGGGGGGGTTTAAGTGTAGTAATAGTGTAGAGAAATAATTATGCGTTGAATTATAACTAAGCACACTAGTGTAAATGACCTATACCCATTATATTTAAAGAGAAGTGGTAGTGTTAAGTGAACTAGGTCAAAACATTTGTAAGAATTTTGAGAAGAGGCTAAGGAGAAAGAAGAGAGAAAGAAGAGGCTAGAAGAGGGAAAGCACTAGGAGGTGAAGAATTGAAGCTAGGAAGCACTTTTGGGGAAGAATTGAGGTAAGGGGGAATATTATTTTCATCATTTGGGTATTAAGAAACAAATGGGTTGTTTGGGATATTTTTATCTTATGCTTAAATTCATGAATGGAAAATTTGAATTGTTGTTGTTATGCTTTGTTTGCGAAATCAAGTCGTTTTGGAAGAAAATTGATTTTTGAGACGATAATTGATTTAATGAGAATAAGTTGGTGTTAAGCGATTTTGATTAAGTTTTTTTAATCCATATTAAGTAGGTAATAAGTGTTGATAACTGTTTAAGGATTTGGAAATGTTTCGGTGCGAATTGGGTCGAAAAACGATGTTGAAAACGGTATTTTTACGCGAAAACGCAAAAATCATAAAATCCTGCACTGGTAGTCACACACGACCGTGCGCCCTTGTGACACGGACCGTGCGCCCCTGGAGCACGACCGTGTGCCCTGTGCAGCATGGTGAAATCCTAATTTTGTGACTTTTTGAGATACCCAATGCACTTGAATGACTTACAAACCCTTAAATATGGCTAATATATGTTTAATGGTGATGTTTATGATTGATTAACTTGGACATAAGTGTAGTAAGGCTTATAGGTTAATTAACTAGAGACGGACTTTGATAATGAAGTAAAACGGAGATGTCGTGCATTATGCTTATGCTATGTGGATGAATCAATGAATATGATGATGATGCGATGTTTGATTACCTGAATTGTTGATGTGTGGCCTTATTGATTTGACAATGCGATCGCCGATTGGTGATTAATTGGTGATGTATGTTATATGATGGTGTAAATTGTATAACGATGATGAGTATGTTTGGTGTGCATTGTCGAGTCTATAAGTGGGTCCATGCATTCATAGTTAGTTACTGGTGCTTGATTTAAGATCAAGAATAAACATTGGTGCTTGATTTAAGATCAAGAATAAATTGGTGGGTGATTTGAGATCACTATGGTACCACATGCATTTAGAGTCCTTAGGGGCATTGCATACACATGAAGCGTCGTATGTGGCAATGTTTTGGTGTGAACTTGTGTATCTAATTGGTAATTGGATACTTGGTGATTGTGATGGGATTGAATTGATTTAACTTGAGTTGATGATTATATACGAACATGATTTAGTATGAGTACTTGATATGTATATAACTGTGGGGTAACCCGGATGATGATTGTATGCGAATATGTTACGAATATATGTAAGACGTAACCAAGCTTCTTGTGATATATATATATATATATATATATGGATTTGTTGATATTAATGTTATTGTTGCCTGAACTTACATGCGTTTATTAATCTCTTATGTTGAACATATATCTTACCCCCAGTGACTTTTGTCGCCTCACCCTGGTGATGTAGACGTCGTGCACGTTGAGGAGTAGCATCTTGTTTGTGAGTTGATGAGGACGGCTTGAGGTCTACTCATATTTATCTGCTTTTTTCGAGGAGTCTAGATTTAGGTGCTCTGATCTAGGATGTCGAGATTTTTCTTTTGTTGAATTTTATGCTATGAGATCTTATGATTAAACTGTTGTTGTTATATTCTGTTGAGTTGTATGTTATGAACAGAGACATGACATTTATACGATGTTGAGTACGATTTTATTCTGCTGTGATATGAATATGTTTGGTGAAAATTTTATATTGGATATTTGATATGAGTTTATGTTGAAGTAGTAAGACCCTAATGTATGATAAATGTGTGATTTATCTTTTAATTATGTTCTCGGGGATTGGGCTTTCACAAGATCTCTGGAGATTTGATTGAAGAACTAATTCATGTGACTTGTGTTCCAAGATGCGTGTGTTTCTAGAAGCTTTTCTTTTCCAGTTTAAAGCTGTCATATATTTGAAGTGTATTTCCAAAATAAGATTTGGAAAAAATATATTTTGCTTCTAGAAGATTGTGACTGAATATATGTTTTATTCAGCTGATTTTTATTTAGCCCGATTGAAGAAAAAGCCCTTGCATCCTCTGGCTATATAAGGAAGACTCGACCCTAGTTTTATTCACAAAATCATTATTATTGAATTGAGTCTTTTTTAGGGTTTCGTCTTTTAGGGTTTTGTTGAGCCGTGTGCTCTATTTTGTATACTACTCTATTGCTGCTCCTGATTATCAAAAGCTTAGAGTTGGTTTGTTTTAGTTGAGTTGTACTTTGACTGAAGCCGCATTTGTGAAAGTGTCAATTAGAGTTTTAGTCTGTTATTTGTTGTTTGTGAGCCACTCTCATATCACCTTGATGCTAGAGCTCGACTGATAGTTGAGTTGTAATTGTGAATCATTCGTAAGCTTTTAAGCAAGAGTGAATTTTGTTTATTAGAGTGTGTCTCTTCTTTGATTGTTATCTTTGTTATCACGGGTTGTGTGATTGAGAGGAAGTGAGAGGGGTCTCATATCTAGGCGAGTCTTAGATAGAAATATCACGGGTAGTGATTAAGTGTGAAGGCTGTAAACCGGAGGTTGTTTACATAGGACCTCAAAGACTTGGATGCCCCCAGATGTAGGTGACGTTGCACTGAACTGAGTTAACAAATACTTTATGTTATTTACTTCCAGCAATTTACTTTAAGTTGTTTATTGTTATTTGTGTTGTTACGATGTCTTGACATTGCATTCGACATTACTGGTTGTTGGAACAAAATGTGTTTAACAAGTCTCTTATAAATTAAGGGGAGATTGTTGAAACATTTATGTGTAAACATATCTCTCTTTATGGTTTTGATGATAACAAAGTGTTAAATAGAAAATTGGTTATTTGCTAATGCTTTGTTCAAGTGTTTTCAGAACCATGTGCTTTATGATTAATTATTAAGAATGGTTATGGAAGAACAAGCTTAGAGCTAGAAAGGAAAGCAAAGAAGCAATGTTGCAAAGCTAGAAGGAAACTGGGTCTGAAGAAGTGCTCCTAAAGTAGTGGTACTGAACTGAGAGCTTCTGAAGTGGTCCTGAAGTGGTACTTCTGAAGTGCAGCTTCTGAGTCTGAAGGCAACTTCTGATGTCTGGGTGCTTCTGAAGAAGTCAACGCAGAGTCAACGTCTGAAGCCAGCTTCTGATCCGTACAAGGCAGCTTCTGATGCAGCAGCTTCTGATGCACTGTTCACACAGAAGCTTCTGAAGCTGATGTGGCATGGAAATTGACCAGTACTGTGCGCATTTAATGCCTGGATGTGTCAGAGCAACCCAATGGAACAGTTGTCTCCATGACCTAAACATCCTCCAGCTTTTAAGGTAGGCAAGTTCAAAAATGGATGCTGCTCTGGTTTTTGCAAAAAACTCAGCACACATTTTCAGTCTATCCTAGTACAACTTGCAACGGCTCTTTCCTCAAATCAAGCAAATCTTCAACAGCTATATTTCATCTATAAAAGGAAGAGGATTTGAAGAAGAAATTTGTCTAAGACTCTTGAAACGTATTGCTGAACCTGTGCTCTGTTTTCTGTGTAAAAACTGTCAAGTTCAAAACTCTTAGAAATTCTCATAGTCTTTGTAACTTAGAATTTCTTAAGGTTAAGAGTCTTAACCTGTGTTGTATTAAGAGAACACCTCTGATATTTTATCAAGTGTTCATCCCAAACTCTTTACTTGTAAACCAGTTTGGTCCTTAAAGTATCAGTCTGTATAGTGAGCATTTGTAACCTCATTCCTTTGTGGTCTGAGTCAGAAGCCTCTTGACTTAGTATCTTGAGCATTGGGAAGTCTCTTGACTGAGTGTCTTGAGCATTGGAAGCCTCTTCCTTGGTGGTTGAGCATAGAAGCCTCTTTCTTTGTGATTGAGCAACTGGAAACCTCTTTCTTAGTGGTTGAGCATTTGTAATCAGAACTGATTATAGTGGAACTCTCTTGTTGGAAAACAAGGGGACTGGACTACTTCTCACATTGAGAAGGAACCAGTATAAATTCTGTGTGTCTCTCTTCCCTTACCTTTTTAACTTGTTTATCCGCTGCATTAACTTCTGATAACAGTTCAGAACCTGGTTCTGAACTTGTGTTAAGATTTAGAAAAGAAAGAACAAGTTTTTGAGTCACACAATTCAACCCCCCCCCTTCTTGTGTGTGTTTTTCTCACCTTCGGTTGGTATCAGAGCTCCGGTTCTGATATTAACACTTAACAGTGTGTCAGTCTTGATCCTGAGAAAAACATTTCAGATAATGAAGATTCACCTCCTCCTCCTCCACCTCCTCCTAGACATACATCTGTACAATATGATTATGGTACGGATGACAGAAAATCCAGATCACACAATAAACCCCCAATGTTTACTGGTGATCCTGAGAAGTTCTCATGGTGGAAAAGTAAAATGTACAGCCATATCATTGGTATAGATGATACTCTATGGGATATTATTGAAGATGGAATCTCAATACCAGTGGATGAAGAAGGTGTTGCTGTCAACAGAAGAGCTCTGAGTGATGCAGAAAGAAAGATCTATAGGAAGCATCACAATGTGAGAGGAATCATTGTGGATTCACTATCTCACTCAGAGTATCAGAAGCTAAGTGACAAGTTAACTGCTAAAGCCATATTCACATCCCTCTGCTCTACCTATGAAGGTAATAAGAAAGTTAGAGAAGCTAAGGCAAACATTCTTGTTCAGCAATATGAACTGTTCAGAATGAAAGAGGATGAAAATATTGAGACTATGTTCTCAAGATTTCAGACTCTGGTTTCTGGACTTCAGATTCTGAAGAAGAGTTATACCACAGCTGATCATGTGAACAAACTCTTAAGAAGTCTGCCATCCAAATGGAGACCAAAAGTGACTGCTATTGAGGAAGCTAAGGATCTGAATACTTTAAGTATTGAGGATCTTATAAGCTCCCTCAAGGTGCATGAACTGGGACTCAATGAGGATGAGTCTGTTAGAGAACCAAAAACATTAGCTCTGAAGTCTAAAAGAAAGCCTGCTAAAGCTTTGAAAGCTATTGAATCTGAAGAAGAGTTTCCTGAGGGAAATTCTGATGAAGATTCAGATGCTGATGAGCTTGCAATGCTTTCTAAAAGGCTTCAGTATCTGATGAATAGAAAGAAAAAATTCTCTAACAGAAGCAGTAACTTTAGAGGATCTGGTTCTGGTTCAAAGAGGGATATCCAGAAGGAAAGCTGCTACAACTGCAAAAAGCCTGGCCACTTCATTGCTAATTGTCCTGATCTTCAGAAAGAAAAGTCTAAAGAGAAAGTAAAGAAGTCCAGCTCTAAATCCAGCAGTTTCAGAAACAAGCTTAAGAAGAGTCTCATGGCAACATGGGATGATCTGGATAATGAGTCAGAATCTGATGAAGAAGAAGCAAACCTGGCCCTGATGGCAACTGCATCTTCTGATGCAAAATCATGCTCAGATTCTGATGAAGAAGATGAGGTATACTCTGAACTCTCTAGATCTGAATTAATTGAAACAGTTAATGATCTTATGAGTCATCTTAAGAGCAAGTTAAAAGAAATTAACTCTTTGAAAAGTCAAACTAACTTGCTGTCTGAGGAAAATCTTAAACTTCAGAATCAAATTTTTGAATATGATGAAGAAGTTGAAGAACTCAGAAGAGAGGCTCATAAGAAATCTGAAGAGGTTCCTAATGAACAGGAAACAGCTCTTCAGGATTTCATGTTAACTGGATTCAATAGAACTAAAATTGCCTCTATGATGTATAATATGATCAGAAACAAAGGTGAAGGCATTGGCTATGATTCATTTAAACCTTCAAATGAATTAAACTCACCTTCATGTTCTGAAGATATTTTAAAAGGCAATGGTATATGCTTTGTGCCTACTTCTGATAATTCTGAGAAGTTGAAAGTATCAGAATCTGAGACTAAGTCTGAAGTTCTGAACAACTCAGACTCTGAAGCTTCTGAACCAAAAGGTAAGATGAAGGCAGATGTTAAAACCCTGCCTAAATCTAAGCCAAAAGGTCCCAAGCCTACGAGTAAGAGGAAATCAGACTCTGAACCTGATAATGTTCAGAATCTGAAGTGTTCAGAACCTGAAACTAGCAAGTCTCAGAATCTGAATAAATCTGATTCTAATTTTTCTAAGACTGAGTTTATTAAAACTTCAAAATCTGTTAAAGCAGTCAACACAAAACATTTTCAATCTCAGAATGCTAAGCAAAGCAAGCAAAAGCAAACCAATCAGTTCTCTACTTCTAAATGTTTTAAGAAAGGCAAAACTGAAGCTTGCCTTGTGCCTGAAGTAAACAAAGTTAGAATTCTGAAGAGATCAGAACCAAAGTGCTCAATGGTTCAAACTCTAAAGAACTCAGAACCAAAGACCTTCAAGTCTCAGGTTCTGAAGAAATCTGAGTCCAAACCTTTGAGAACTCGGGTTCTGAAGTACTCAGGTTCTGAAACTCAGACTTATTCAAGATACAAGGATTCATATCCAAAGTATCAGAACAAGTCTGAATATCATAACTTCAGACACAAGAAGCCAAAACCTTTCAGGACTAACCCCAAAGGACCCATGAAAATCTGGGTACCTAAGTCTGAGATAATTTCAATTGCAGATATGCTTAACATCCAAAGAAAAGGAAAGCTCCTGGTACCTGGACAGTGGATGCTCGCATCATATGACAGGGGACAAGTCTATGTTCCAAACCCTGACTCTGAAAGAGGGAGGAACTGTGGGGTTTGGAGGAAGTCAGAAAGGAAAGATCATTGGTACTGGTAAGATAGGTAATTCTTCCCTGTACATTGATAATGTTTGGCTGGTAGATGGACTTAGACATAATTTACTTAGCATAAGTCAATTATGTGATAGTAATTATGAAGTCCTGTTTAATAAGAACACATGCACTGTAATCAGTAACAAAGATAAGTCTGTAGTGTTCAGAGGCAGCAGGAAAAACAATGTTTACAAAATAAATTTTTCTGAATTGGTTCAGCAGAAGGTAGTTTGCCTTGTGTCTGTGAGTGATGAGAAATGGGTCTGGCACAAAAGGCTGGGACATGCTAATTGGAGACTCATCTCTAAGCTTAGCAAGTTACAGTTGGTCAGAGGCTTACCCAATATTGATTATCACTCAGATGCTCTGTGTTCAGCATGCCAAATTGGAAAATTTTCTAAAACCTCTTTTAAATCTAAGAACATTGTTTCCACCTCTAAACCTCTAGAACTCCTTCACATTGATTTGTTTGGTCCTGTTGGAACAACTTCAATCAATGGGAAGAAGTATGGACTTGTAATTGTTGATGATTACAGTAGGTGGACTTGGGTTAAATTCCTCAGAACCAAAAATGAAATATATGATGTGTTTTACAAATTCTGCAAACAAGTACAAACTGAAACTGATTTGAAAATTTTAAAAATTAGAAGTGATCATGGTGGTGAATTTAAAAATGAACCTTTTGAAAATTTTTGTGAATATCATGGAATTCTCCATGAGTTCTCATCTCCTAGAACTCCACAACAAAATGGAGTTGTAGAGAGAAAGAACAGATCTTTACAAGAAATGGCCAGAACCATGATTCATGAATCTAAAATTGCTAATTACTTTTGGGCAGAAGCTGTAAACACAGCATGTTATATTCAGAACAGGATCTATATCAGACCCATGTTGAATAAAACATCATATGAATTGTTTAAAGGAAGAAAACCAAGTATTTCTTATTTTCATCAGTTTGGTTGTACATGTTACATACTAAACAATAAAATCTACCTAAAGAAATTTGATGCCAAGGCTCAAAAGGGTACCTTTTTAGGATACTTAGAGAGATCTAAGACATACAGAGTGTATAATTCTGAAACACATGTTGTTGAAGAAGCTATACATATTAGGTTTGATGATAAGAAGCCTGGTAGTGAAATACCAGAGCTGGTTGAGAGTTTTGCAGATGTCAGAATCTCAGAAGAACCTTCAGAAGCTGAACCCAGTTCAGGTTCTGATGAAGGTTCAGAAGCTGAAAACAATGAAGACTCTGAGAAACTCTCTGAGAATGATGCTACTCCTGGAGCTAATCAAGACCAGCATGGTTCTGAACAAATCCCTGATGGTTCTTCAGAAGCTAATCCTCCCAGAACCTCATTCAAGTACAAGTCTTCACATCCTGAGGAGTTGATCATTGGAAACAAGAACAGTCCAAGGAAGACAAGATCAGCATTCACTCAGAATGAGTCTATGCTTGGCCTGCTATCCATGATTGAACCCACAACTGCTGATGAAGCACTTGCTGATGATGGTTGGATTGTAGCAATGCAAGAAGAGCTGAACCAGTTTCAGAGGAATGATGTCTGGGATCTTGTTGCAAAACCTGATCAGAAGAACATCATTGGAACAAAATAGGTGTTCAGGAACAAGCTCAATGAACAAGGAGAAGTGATCAGAAACAAGGCTAGATTAGTAGCTCAAGGGTACAGCCAGCAAGAAGGAATTGACTACACTGAGACATTTGCTCCAGTTGCAAGACTAGAAGCAATCAGGTTACTTCTTTCTTATGCTATTAATCATGATATCATCTTATATCAAATGGATGTTAAGAGTGCCTTCTTAAATGGTGTAATTTCTGAAGAAGTGTATGTAAAACAACCTCCTGGTTTTGAAGTTGTTAAATATCCAAATCATGTTTTTAAACTTAAGAAGTCTTTGTATGGTCTGAAACAAGCTCCCAGAGCTTTGTATGAAAGACTAAGCAACTTCTTGATTAAAAATAATTTTGTAAGAGGTCAAGTTGATAATACACTTTTTAGGAAAACTGTTAAGAAAGAAATCTTAATTGTACAAATATATGTGGATGAGATCATATTTGGTTCTACTAATGCCTCCCTTTGCAAGGAATTTTCAAAGTTAATGCAGGATGAATTTGAAATGAGCATGATGGGTGAGCTGAAATTCTTCTTGGGAATTCAAATCAACCAATGCAAAGATGGTGTCTATGTTCATCAGTCCAAATACACTAAGGAGCTTCTGAAGAAGTTCTAGCTGGATGATTGCAAGCTGATGACAACACCAATGCATCCCACCTGCACCTTAAGCAAAGAGGACAATGGCTCTAAAGTAGATCAGAAGCTGTACAGAGGTATGATAGGTTCTCTCCTATACTTAACTGCTTCTAGGCCATATATTTTATTTAGTGTATGTCTGTGTGCCAGATTCCAATCAGATCCTAGAGAATCTCATATGACTGCTGTCAAGAGAATCTTCATGTATCTGAAAGGAACAACTAATTTGGGACTTCTGTACAAGAAATCTCTAAATTACAAGCTAGTTGGATTCTGTGACGCTGACTATGCTGGGGACAGGATTGAAAGAAAATCCACCAGTGGAAACTGTCAGTTTCTTGGTGAGAATCTGATATCCTGGGCCAGCAAGAGACAAGCAACCATTGCTTTGTCAACAGCAGAAGCAGAATACATCTCAGCTGCAAGTTGTAGCACATAACTGCTCTGGATGAAACATCAATTAGAGGATTATCAGATTCATGCAGACAATATTCCTATTTATTGTGATAATACTGCTGCTATATGTCTGTCTAAAAATCCAATTCTGCATTCTAGAGCCAAGCACATAGAAATAAAACATCATTTTATAAGAGATTATGTTCAGAAGGGTGTTTTAGATATTCAGTTCATTGATACTGATCATCAATGGGCTGACATATTCACAAAACCCCTAACAGAAGAAAGATTCAATTTTATTAAAAAGAATCTGAACATGCATTTTATCTCTTGAAAATGTGCTTGAATCTGAATGAAATCCTTGATTCTGAGTTTATCATAAGCTAAGACTTATCAAACACTCACCTTCTGAGAGTTTGAAGAAAGTTAAGCCTGAAAAACTTCAGAGTCTGAAGGATCAGAACCTGGATTTTCTGAATTCTGAATCTGATAAAAATCTAATGTTGGTCAGAATCTGATAAGTATAGCTATGGGCAATGATGATTAAAGCTTTGAAAGTTATACTCTAATCCTCCCAAAGTCATCAAATTTAAAAATGTGATTTTCTACTCTGGTACTCATTGTTAAAATTGCTTGACAAACAATTTTCAGTTAGTATCAGTCTGTTTTCAAATTATTTAGCACAGACACATTTTTTAAATGCTCAAAGTGTTTCAGACAATGTTCAGTTTTTAGAACTTATTTTAATTTGGTATCAGACTCTGAAGATAAACCTTCATATTTTGGTATCAGGTTCTGATACAAGTTCAGCAGTATTAAAACTGTATTTTGGTATCAGACTCTGAGATAAAAACCTCAATTGGTATCAAGCTCTGATATAACTTTTCAGTTGGTCTATGATCTGAACTATTTTGTTGTAAAAATGAGTTAGACCTACTCTGATCTGAACTATTTTCTTTAAACTAGCTCAGATTTGCTCTGATACCTTATTGTATGTTTTGCTCTGATACTGAACACAACTTGGTTGTTTTGCTCTGATACTGAACAAAAATATACTGAACAAGTCATGTCTAAACACAGAATGATCTGATCAGAAGCTCTAAATTTTTTTTTCTGCTTCTGAACAGCATTCTATTTTAATGCAAGTCATATACTCATTGAAAATCAAGCATGCTCTGATGATTATCTTTGCTGCCTGATAATCCATATGATTGCATAAATATCTCACAAATTTTTGTTCAACCCCCCCCCCCCCCCCAATTCTGAATCCTTTTGAAATGTTTTCAAACTCTTTAAAAAGAGGGAGACTGAACTGCTCTGATACATGTTTTCAAACTCTTTTAAAACTCTTTTCTGCTCTGATACAGATGTTTTCAAACTCTTTTGACAGAGGGGAGAAATTTTCTGTGTTGGGGGAGTAAGTAAAACTTTTTGTTGATGACAAAAGGGGGAGTAAGTGTTAACTGCACAGATGCAAGTATTGTTTTTATATCGTTCCACAGGGATTAACGTGATATCATAAACCGTTCAACGTCGATTATCGTCTTAAGTTAGGGTTTAACTTTTTTTCTTTACTACACTACTCAACATTTTAAAAACATTATAAATAAATAGTAGAGTAATAGGACATAGAAGGTGTTAGGATTAACTTTCATCAATCAAACATCGTTAATATTCGATTGATTATAAATACGGATTCTAGCTTTTTCTTATATATGACATTATTACGTATTGTTCAACAACATCATTGATTTCCCAAATGACGTCGTGAGATCGATTGTATCGTTTAATCGATGATTTCTCAATCTAATAAACGATTCAAAAGCTTTACGATCCAATACTATAATGTAATTATCAAAACCAAATCCCATTTCTAGAATTTCTTATCTTGATAGAAAATCATTCTAAACCTAGATTCAAAAGTCTTTTTCAACAACATTTAAATCAAATATAAGATTGAAAAGCAAGAAGAAATTCAATGGTATATATAAAAATGCTAGAATCATATATTTAATAACCAAAAGTTTACAACATGGAATAATTGATTACCTATTAATCCCAACAAAGGAGATTAGTTGATCATTGTCATGACAACTATTGCAAAATAAGAAAGGAAGATGAAGATATAGTAGAGCTTGATGTCTCAAAGCTTCTTAATGTCTTCTTCAATCCAAATCAATTTGCTATTTGAAGTTTTTCTCCTTCTATGCCTATTCTCTCTCTTAGATAACAACTATTTTGAGCTCTGGAAAATTTTAACTCTGATAAAAAAACTATATATCCCTCAAAAAATGAGCTTCAAACATATAAATATGCTGAGAAAAAGCACGCTCGCTACAAGCGACCAGCCTGTCGCTTGTAGCGAGGAAGTCAACTGGCCAATGGATGTGTTCCACGTCATCACCAAGCATTAAACCGCCCTCTGGTCGCTGTAGCGACAAGGTCTGTCGCTACAAGCGATGGATCATTGAAATTGCCTGCCTAGGCTCGCTTCAAGCGTCCAGTTCATCGCTTCAAGCGATGAACCCTTGTAAATCCCTGCCTAAGCTCGCTTCTAGCGATGGCAGCTGCGCTTCAAGCGATGAAACCCTGGAAATCCCTGCCTATCCTCGCTACTAGCGATGGCTTCTGCGCTTGTAGCGATGGCATCAAGAAAAGCTTCATTCTTTTGCATCAATCAGGTCCAAGCATGTATTTCCTGCATAATCACATGGGGTAAGGCTTAGGATCACAATTATTGCATTTTTAACACAAATATGCTCTAATCCTAAGGTAACTTGCAAAACAAGTAATCATAAGTGCCCTAAAATGTATCAAAATATAACAACTTTTAGGCACTTATCAAACTCTCCCCAACTTACATTTTGGTTTGTCCTCAAACCAAAGACTCAAAAGGAAATTTTCATAGCTTTTAAACCACAGTATTGAGCAATTAGCAAAGGATTCAAAAGTGCGAAGAAATAAACATCAAATGAGTGATTCAAATGTGATTGCACAAGCTAAAGTTCATTTTCTCATTAAACAAGATACATACTATAAATGTGAAGTAGTTCTAAACACAAAGAATCAAAAGACACAATCCTAAACAAGCAACATGTTTAAATTTGAACCAAACCTAACACACTTCTATATAAAGTATATGAACAATTTGAAATCTATTGTGAGGGTATGAACACTCATCCAACAAACATGATAACATTCCAATAAATTATGTGTCCATCTAATTATCATTTCCAAAAGCATAGAAGGCATTGATCAAAAGGTCTTTAAGGGTTGTAATTGGGCTAGGTTACAAAAGAATTGTCATATGTGGGATATTTGAATTCAAATGGCCAAGCAAAAGGAACATTCAATCTAATTACAAACTTCCTTCTTTTTCCAATACAACACTTGGTGAATTGCATACATTTCTTTTCTTGATTGATCTTGACAACTTTTTCTTTGAATTATTGCAAACCTTTTCATTTTTTCTCTTTTCTTTTTCTTGGTTTGCTTTTCTTTTTTTTTTCTTTTCTTTTCTTTTCTTTTCTTGTTGTCAAGATCAATTATCATATTCACCCTTACATTGACATAAACATAACCTCCCTTTCTCCCCAACTTATTTCAATGACACCCTAATCGAATGTTCCTTTATCATTATGGCAAAGGTCAATAAAAACGATGGATAAGGGTTCACAAGAAAACAACTATCAGAATTTAATAAAGAGTTAACTATGAACTGAAATTTTTTACAAACTCCGGCAATTTAAATAAGCAATTGAGCTTATTAAAATTGACAGTTCACAGTTAACAATTCTGATTCAATAGGCTCAGATGGGTTAACAGATACTCACACATCTCACAGGGTAGGTTTATTTGGTCAAGTATTTCACTCAATTTCAAAAAAAAATGCCTTGATCACTTCAATGCTTTTATACAAATTAAAACAACAACAGATTTAACATAAACTAACTGAGTTAAACATGAAATGTTGGTCTCCTGCATATATATACAATGGTTGAGGATTCCTCACATTTTGGCTAGTTCTATATTGGTTCAAAACTAAACAAATGCTTGCGTAAAACTGAATAAATTAACTTGTGTGTAAAGAACTTATTCACATTCAAGAATATACCTAGAAAAACAAGAAAACGAGTACCTTAGCTGCGCGCTTTAACACTCATTCTATCATTATCACTCAAATGATTCTAAGCTCAAGCACTGGCTTTTGAATCTTTCATCTTTCTTTCAACATTGTTGGCATAATTTCAAAAAAATTTTAACCATAAATAAATAACAAAACATAAATAAAATATAAACTATACTAAACATGTTATAATCAAAATAAATAACATAAACCAAAAAGTAACATCATCCATGGTACATAAAACATAAACAAAACAAAGTACAAAACATAATAAAAAATGTTATAAAAGTACAAAGCTTTAATAAATAAAATGAAAGAGATGACAAAACAAAATCTGCAGCTTTCATCAAAATCAGTCTGAATCTGAATCCATGTCCTCAGAATCTATCATAGCTGCAGCCATACGATCAAGGCTATTTGTAGCCTCCGATGAATCATCTCCAAGATCGTCATCAACATCAGCATCGTCGTCACCATCATCACCGGCATCCTGATCACCAGCATCTGCTGCAGCTGCCCCTCCAGGAAAGAAAGGCCTGTCCCCAGGCCAAGCTATGTGCTCAGAGAAGAAGGCTGGCGTCCATGGGCTTTGGCCACTGTCATGCAGATGACTCTAAATAGTCGTTAGAGCCCGGTGATTAGACGCATTCTGCGCCATCAGAAAAGAGCTCACCATAGAGGAGTCCCAACTCGAGAAATCCAGTGGTGGAATGGTCGGGCCCTGAGGGTGGCTAGTATGATGTGGTGGTGGTGGTGCACTAGAAGGACCGGCTGATGTGGATGGTCCAGCTGAGGAAGGAGGTGGGGCAATAGGTGTGGGGGTAGAGCAGTACCTATTGATGTACCTGTCATCAATAGGGTTCTTTATCTCTTCATCTACCTGGTTGGGCATGTGTACCCTAGCCCGTCTACAAAGTCCCATAATCAATCCGGGAAAGGTCAGTGGGCATTTGGGTTTGCCCGGGGGTAGAATGCCGCTCTCAGCTACTACCCTCATCTCATTTGCTATAAGCCTAGCAACGTCAACCTGACGTTGAGTAAGGATATAATGAAGAAGAGGGGTAACGTCGAGGGTGGTAGAAGAGGTATGAGATTTTGGCCGGATATTATATAAGATCAGGGTAAGAACTACCTGAGCCGGAGTGGTCATATCCTCTCTGAAGGCTCGGAAAGGCTTACCCGAAGCCTTGCTCAAGTCGTAGTGCTTTCCCTCCTGGAAGATGTCTCGTGCAATAAGCTCGTGATCCCAATTCCCGCTCTTCTGATGCTCATGAAAATCACATAGCATAGTAGGTGCTAGTGGATTGTCCTCTTCACAAAGCTCCAGTGGCTTGCCCAAATATGCATTAATGGACATGCGATCAAAGGCAATAGTGCGCCCTCGCACGTATGTAGTATAACACCCTAACCCTTAACCGCCGATTATTAACTTTAATAAAGAAAACGTTAAGGACATAGGAAGTTACAACATGATGAAAACTCATTTTCATAAACATCAACAGAAATCAAAATATATTTGATTCACAAACAGCAGCGGAAAAATAACAAACACAGCTTATAACCAAGCATGCATATATTACACAAAAATATATACATAAGATTTTCAAAATAGGCAATTATACAACAGAGACTATTGCCAAATTCATACATACGCGTTCAGATACCCCAAAATAGTGTTACAAATATCAGAGCCCTAAACTCTAACTAGGATACAACACCTAGTACAAAAAAGTAAGGATAGCTAAGCTATGCCCTCACCACTATGCAGGCTCCTAAACTGCAAAAGCTACTCCTCGACGATATTCTCGTCAACCTGATAATCTGGATCCCCAAAGATCCAGCAGATAACACAAAACAGAGAGTGTTAGTATCACAACCAATAAACATGTATAAATAATACATTATTATACATAACCAAACACAACACGTAATTGACAACGCACAAACTCATCAATAACAATTACCACTTAACAACCATTATGCACACATAATTCCTAAATGAACACTAATGTCACAAAGGATGCATGCCTCAAAATGCATTCACTAATGCATGTGGTACCAAATCATTTTGGATAAACTTATATCCTTATCAAGCACTCTTGATAACCAAGCACTCTTGGATTTCATATCCGCACACGGATATCATCGAATAACCCGCTCCGGGTATCATACAATCATGAAATGCATGATGATTCACTTAGCAAATATATGATACTTACTAATACAACTAATTATCAGCACTCTGATAATTATCACAACAACAACAACAACACAACCACTAAATTATCAGCACTCTGATAATTATCACAACAACAACAACAAACACAACCACTAAATTATCAGCACTCTGATAATTATCACAACATCAACAACAACAAACACAACTACTAGGCTCTCATGGCCAAATCATAAGACACAACATGTATATACTCAACCACATAAGGGTTTCAAAGGAAAACCCACACATTTTGATAACTTATCCATTTCAAACATATATAACACATATGCATACAAAAACCACTATGTTAGGGTTTACTCAAACCTTTCTTGAACAAATAATCTTTAGGAAGTATTAAGAATGAAATAAAATGGTGGGCAAGGTTTCCAAAACATATTATGAAAATACAGTAGCAAAAAGTCATCTCCGCGCGCACCAGGACCTCCAGAACGACTCAACGAAGTTGGCCTGTCCAGGGTTGGTCGCTACAAGCGAGCCCTTGGTCGCTACAAGCGAACCTGGTCGCTACAAGCGCCAGTGTGGTCGCTTCAAGCGCAGATAGGCAGGGAATTATCCTGTCTGGTCGCTACAAGCGAGCCTGGTCGCTACAAGCGACCGTATCAGTACACAGTCATGTAAAAATGTGATTTTTCCACCATTTTAGCCCATTCAAGGTTACCCAACTTCCAGAACATGTTAAAAACAACTTTCCATCATAAAACATCCTTTAAAAACAATCACAAGCAAGGATTGCATCTAGCATAGAAATTAGGGTTTAAAACACTAAACTTTCATAACTTTTCTTATGAATTCACAACACAATAACTCTCAACCAAACATACTAGCATCATCACTTAGCATCAAATAAGCATAAGCATGACATGATCATTTAACATCTTTAAACCATAAAAACTTTCTATCAAAACCTAGACAAAGTGAAGGAGAAGTTTGGGATGGAGAAATAGACATTCTCCCCTTCTCTTAATCACTTGTGAACAAGTAATACTAACTCTCTTACCTTCTCAAAATCAATGAATCTCTAGCAAACTCAAGCTTCCTCTTGCCCTAGCTTTTCTCTTGTTTTTCTCCTTCTCTTCTCCTTCCCTTTCACGTTTTCTTCTTCTCTAAAAAGCAATGAATAGTGATAAGAAAAGTCTTTATGTTAATCTCTTATAATCCAAGCAAAACAATCTTGGCCATCCATCCTTACTAACTCTCAAGGACTCATCCTAGCCTTTCAATCCAATCCAAGCTCACTACTATCATATCCACTTGATCATTACTACTCATAAACCCAAAAGCCCAATACTATTCACCCTCTTGGCCCAAATTCGCCCAAAACCCTAAAAACTCGATTACGAACTTATCTTCGCGCTAAATAATTATTCCTCGATTACTAGAAAATATTTATAAATGCAAATCCATAAAATAAAATATATAGAAATATAATATACGAAAATAGGGTCGTTACAACTCTACCCCCCTAAAAAGAATTTTCGCCCTCGAAAATACCTGAAAACAACTCTGGATAGGAATCCCGCATCTTGCTCTCGAGCTCCCACGTCGCATATTCACCGGCTGGGCCTCCCCAAACGACTTTCACCGATGAAATCTCTTTGTTCCTGAGCTTCTTCATCTCTTGACCTTCAATCCTTAAGGGTACCGTTGTAACCGTCAAATTCTCTCTCACTTGTATCTCGTCCGACTCAATCACATGTGACGGATCCGATACGTATTTCCTTAATTGAGACACGTGAAAAACATCATGTAGATTCGACAACGACGGCGGTAACGCAATCCTATACGCCACCTTCCCAATCCTCTTCAAAATCTGATACGGACCAATGAACCTCGATGCTAACTTCTTCGATTTCAAAGCTCTTCCAATACCCGTAGTCGATGTAACTCTTAGAAACACATGATCTCCTTCCTGAAATTCTATATCCTTTCTTCTCTTGTCGGCATAGCTTTTCTGGCGACTCTGCGACGCTCTCATCTTTTCTTGGATCATCTTGATCTTCTCGGTCGTTTGTTGCACAATCTCAGGTCCAAGCACCACACTTTCTCCCGATTCAAACCAACACAAAGGTGTTCTACATCTTCTCCCATACAACGCTTCAAAAGGTGCCATACCAATGCTCGAATGAAAACTGTTGTTATACGTAAACTCAATCAATGGTAAGCAAGCTTCCCAACTCACTCCTTGTTCCAAAATGCACGATCTTAATAAATCCTCCAATGATTGAATCGTCCTCTCCGACTGACCATCCGTCTGCGGGTGATAAGCAGAACTCATCCGCAACTTAGTCCCCAACGCCTCTTGCAAACTCTCCCAAAACCTTGAAGTAAAACGGGGATCTCGATCTGATACAATACTCGACGGTATTCCATGTAATCTCACGATTTGCTCAACATAAATCTCCGCCAACTTCGGTACTAGCATACCGGTCTTGATAGCTATGAAATGAGCAGACTTTGTTAACCTGTCGACAACTACCCAAATCATATTGTTACCTTTCGACGTCTTTGGCAAACCGCTTACAAAATCCATCGCAATACTATCCCATTTCCACTCTGGAATAAACATAGGTTGCAATAGCCCCGACGGCTTCTGATGCTCCACCTTGGACTTCTGACAAGTCAAACACGCGAAAACAAACTCGGCGATCTCTTTCTTCATCCCTTGCCACCAAAACATTTTCCTCAAATCTTGATACATCTTAGTAACACCAGGATGAATACTTAAGTTGCTTCTGTGACCTTCCTCCAAGATCATCCGCTTCAACTCAGGCACATCAGGTACACATAACCTTCCCTGACACCTCATCACGCCTTTCTCATCGATCTCAACGTTTACCTTCTTCCCTTGCTCGATGAGCGTCTTAAGCTTCGTCAATCTCACATCAGACTTTTGCTTTTCCACGACCTCTTCAAGAAAATCATTCGTCAACTTCAACATTCCTAGCTTCACGCTTCTGGTTGTCCTTTCACAAACCAAACTGAGGTCTCTAAACTCTTCAATCAATCTCAGTTCCTTCGCCATCAAAGACGACATATGCAAAGACTTCCTACTCAACGCATCGGCTACCACATTAGCCTTACCCGGGTGATAGTTCAACTCGAAATCATAGTCCTTAAGAAACTCTAACCATCTTCTTTGCCTCATATTGAGCTCCTTCTGATCAAACAAATACTTCAGACTCTTGTGATCGCTGAAAACCTCGAACCTTGATCCATATAAGTAGTGCCTCCAAATCTTGAGAACAAACACGACAGCAGCTAGCTCCAAATCATGCGTAGGATAGTTCCTCTCATGAATCTTCAGCTGTCTTGATGCATAAGCAACAACTTGTCCCCTCTGCATCAACACACCACCTAGACCCATCTTCGATGCATCACAATAAACCACGAACGGTTCCTTCGGATTTGGCAGAATTAGCACAGGTGCAGATGTCAACCTCCTCTTCAGCTCTTGGAAACTCTGCTCACACTTGTCATCCCAAATGAAAGCTTGACCCTTCCTAGTCAACTGCGTCAACGGCAACGCCAACTTTGAAAATCCTTCAATGAACCTCCGATAGTAACCGGCCAAACCAAGAAAACTTCGGATCTCAGTAACAGACTCCGGCGTTCCCCAATCTTGCACGGCTTCTACCTTAGCAGGATCCACTGCTATACCCCCACTTGAAATGACGTGACCCAAAAAACTAACTTTATGCAACCAAAATTCACACTTAGAAAATTTTGCATAAAGCTTCTTCTCGCGCAACACTTCCAACACAATCCTCAAATGCTCGGCATGTTCCTCTTCCGTCTTCGAGTATACCAAAATATCGTCTATGAAGACCACCACGAATCGATCCAAAAAGAAATGAAATATACGATTCATATATTCCATAAACACTCCAGGTGCATTAGTAACTCCAAAAGGCATAACGGCGTACTCGTAGTGACCATACCTTGTTCTGAAAGCAGTCTTCGGTATATCCTCCGCCTTAACTCTTATCTGGTGATATCCCGATCTCAAATCAATCTTGCTGAACACACAGGCTCCCACTAACTGATCCATCAAATCATCTATCCTCGGGAGTGGATACTTGTTCTTGATAGTTGCTTTATTCAACTGACGATAATCGATGCACAGACGCATACTACCATCTTTCTTCTTTACCAACAGAACCGGCGCACCCCACGGCGATACACTCGGTCTTACAAATCTTTTCTCTAACAATTCCTCCAATTGTTCCTTCAACTTTTCTAGTTCAGCAGCTGACATACGATACGGCGCCATTGATATTGGACTAGTGCCAGGTACTATGTCAATTGCGAATTCAACCTCTCTCTCGGGTGGTAAATCCAAAATGTCATCTGGAAAAACATCTGCGAAATCACGCACCACCGGCAACGCATCAACCTCATTCTTCACTTCCACTCTCAATGAAGCAAACATAGCAAACACGTCCTCATGAGCCTTCACTGATCTAACCACTTCTCGACAACACATGAGCTTCGAACACAACTCTGGCTCCGGTTTTGGAAACGTAACCGTCCTCTTACCGCAGTTGATATGAATCCGATTAAATTCTAACCAGTTCATACCAAAGATAACATCTATTCCGCTCAACGGAATGCAGACTAAATCCATTCCAAAGTGTCGACCATACATAGTGACTGGACAATCAACACAGACTAGCGTAGTCGATACAGAACCACTTGCAGGCGTTTCAATAACCATGCGTCCCATCATATTTTCTACTTTAAGACCCAACCTCTTAACACAATCCATAGAAATAAACGAATGGGTAGCACCCGTATCAATAATAGCAGACAAAGGAGTATTATTGATAAAGCATGTACCTCTGATCAAGTTGTCCGCCTTCGCATCACCACCATCTAAAGCAAACACCTTTCCTCCAGCCACTCTAGGCTTCTTACACACGTTGCTCTTATGACCCGCTTCTTTGCAATTGAAGCATACAACACCTTTCTTGCACTGATCAGCTTTGTGGTTAGGATCACCACACTTGAAACATTTCCCATCATTCTTCGGGCACTCAAAAATACGATGTCCCGGTTGTCCACACTTAAAGCAATTCCTATTACCTCCAAACTTGCCACCACTACTCCCACCTTCATCTGGTTTCTTCCCACCTCTGCTATAAGGTTTACCTCTAGCCATGTCCTTTCCCCTCTTCTCATTTGCGGCTTTGTAGTAATTAGCTTTAGCTTTACCGTCCTTATCACATATTCGGCTCTTATTCACCAACATCGGAAAATTCCTGATCTCGCTAAACCCAATCAGCTGCTTGATATCTGGCCTCAGCCCATTTTCAAACTTTACACACTTGTCTTCCTCAGCTTCCACCGTGTTGTAATGAGGAGCAAAACGACACAAGTCTTCAAATTTGGCCGCATATTCAGAAACAGATAAACTCCCCTGCTTGAGCTCCATGAACTCAATCACCTTGCGGTTCCTCTCGTCTGCCGGAAAATACTTGGTTAAAAACTCTCTCCGGAAACGAGCCCAAGTAACTAAAGCTCCACCAGCTCCCAACCTCTGACTAGCATTTCCCCACCAATGATCAGCCTCATCATGGAGAACATACGCTCCTAGCAATACCTTATGCGCATCCAGACAACGCATAGCCCCGAAAATTCTCTCAATCCCTTCCAACCAAGTCTGAGCTCCATCTGGATCGTATCCTCCCTTGAAGATAGGCGGTTTGTTGTTCATAAACCTCTCGAGTCTCAACTCATCTTCTCCGCCTCCTCTAGCTTGTTGTGCGGCTCTATCCGCAGTCCTACTAGCAGCATCCTGAGCCATGGCATCCGCCATCCGCTCCATCGCATCCGCAAGTGCTCGTTGCGTCATATCCACACACTACCAAACATCACATAACACAAGTGAGAACAAAGTGTTTAAGAAAACACATGTTACACAAAAGGGTATACTAAACTTAATTGATCCAATGGATCGACCTGCTCTGATACCAACTATTATAACACCCTAACCCTTAACCGCCGATTATTAACTTTAATAAAGAAAACGTTAAGGACATAGGAAGTTACAACATGATGAAAACTCATTTTCATAAACATCAACAGAAATCAAAATATATTTGATTCACAAACAGCAGCGGAAAAATAACAAACACAGCTTATAACCAAGCATGCATATATTACACAAAAATATATACATAAGATTTTCAAAATAGGCAATTATACAACAGAGACTATTGCCAAATTCATACATACGCGTTCAGATACCCCAAAATAGTGTTACAAATATCAGAGCCCTAAACTCTAACTAGGATACAACACCTAGTACAAAAAAAGTAAGGATAGCTAAGCTATGCCCTCACCACTATGCAGGCTCCTAAACTGCAAAAGCTACTCCTCGACGATATTCTCGTCAACCTGATAATCTGGATCCCCAAAGATCCAGCAGATAACACAAAACAGAGAGTGTTAGTATCACAACCAATAAACATGTATAAATAATACATTATTATACATAACCAAACACAACACGTAATTGACAACGCACAAACTCATCAATAACAATTACCACTTAACAACCATTATGCACACATAATTCCTAAATGAACACTAATGTCACAAAGGATGCATGCCTCAAAATGCATTCACTAATGCATGTGGTACCAAATCATTTTGGATAAACTTATATCCTTATCAAGCACTCTTGATAACCAAGCACTCTTGGATTTCATATCCGCACACGGATATCATCGAATAACCCGCTCCGGGTATCATACAATCATGAAATGCATGATGATTCACTTAGCAAATATATGATACTTACTAATACAACTAATTATCAGCACTCTGATAATTATCACAACAACAACAACAACACAACCACTAAATTATCAGCACTCTGATAATTATCACAACAACAACAACAAACACAACCACTAAATTATCAGCACTCTGATAATTATCACAACATCAACAACAACAAACACAACTACTAGGCTCTCATGGACAAATCATAAGACACAACATGTATATACTCAACCACATAAGGGTTTCAAAGGAAAACCCACACATTTTGATAACTTATCCATTTCAAACATATATAACACATATGCACACAAAAACCACTATGTTAGGGTTTACTCAAACCTTTCTTGAACAAATAATCTTTAGGAAGTATTAAGAATGAAATAAAATGGTGGGCAAGGTTTCCAAAACATATTATGAAAATACAGTAGCAAAAAGTCATCTCCGCGCGCACCAGGACCTCCAGAACGACTCAACGAAGTTGGCCTGTCCAGGGTTGGTCGCTACAAGCGAGCCCTTGGTCGCTACAAGCGAACCTGGTCGCTACAAGCGCCAGTGTGGTCGCTTCAAGCGCAGATAGGCAAGGAATTATCCTGTCTGGTCGCTACAAGCGAGCCTGGTCGCTACAAGCGACTGTATCAGTACACAGTCATGTAAAAATGTGATTTTTCCACCATTTTAGCCCATTCAAGGTTACCCAACTTCCAGAACATGTTAAAAACAACTTTCCATCATAAAACATCCTTTAAAAACAATCACAAGCAAGGATTGCATCTAGCATAGAAATTAGGGTTTAAAACACTAAACTTTCATAACTTTTCTTATGAATTCACAACACAATAACTCTCAACCAAACATACTAGCATCATCACTTAGCATCAAATAAGCATAAGCATGACATGATCGTTTAACATCTTTAAACCATAAAAACTTTCTATCAAAACCTAGACAAAGTGAAGGAGAAGTTTGGGATGGAGAAATAGACATTCTCCCCTTCTCTTAATCACTTGTGAACAAGTAATACTAACTCTCTTACCTTCTCAAAATCAATGAATCTCTAGCAAACTCAAGCTTCCTCTTGCCCTAGCTTTTCTCTTGTTTTTCTCCTTCTCTTCTCCTTCCCTTTCACGTTTTCTTCTTCTCTAAAAAGCAATGAATAGTGATAAGAAAAGTCTTTATGTTAATCTCTTATAATCCAAGCAAAACAATCTTGGCCATCCATCCTTACTAACTCTCAAGGACTCATCCTAGCCTTTCAATCCAATCCAAGCTCACTACTATCATATCCACTTGATCATTACTACTCATAAACCCAAAAGCCCAATACTATTCACCCTCTTGGCCCAAATTCGCCCAAAACCCTAAAAACTCGATTACGAACTTATCTTCGCGCTAAATAATTATTCCTCGATTACTAGAAAATATTTATAAATGCAAATCCATAAAATAAAATATATAGAAATATAATATACGAAAATAGGGTCGTTACATGTAGTCCATGTAAACTCGTCAGATGGGTCTGCTGGGATTGCATTCGCGTAGAATTCCCTCACGATGTCGTAATTTATCTTCCTGGGTGGCGTGCACAGAATCCCCCATTTCCTTTCGTTGATCATGTGTGCTATGCCTCCGTATTCTCCCTCTTCTGATATCTGGAACTGCTTCTCAGACCAGATTCTCCGTGTTTTCAGCTCCTCGTAGCGTTCTTGATTCCTCAAACTCAAGAAACGACTCGCGTCATGCGGTTGAATGTTGGCTCTTGGTCGAGAAGACGAGCTCTCAACGTTCCTTTGTCTTTTGGATGAGGATTTGGGTGCCATTCCTACACAAGGATCAAAACAGACAAAAATTAGGTAGGGTACAAGTTAAGATCAAATGAAAAGAAAAATAAAACAATTTTCTGGTTTCGTCGCTACAGCGACAGCTTGGTCGCTTGTAGCGAGCGAACCCAGAAATTGCTGGATTCCTGCGCTACAAGCGCACTGTAGCGAGGAAGACCCTTTTCAAAATCTTTGATTTTTCTACATTCTAACCTACTTGTAGCATGCGAAATTAAGATTAAAGCATATATAAATGACTAACAATCACCTAAACTTCCTAAATCCTCAAAAACCCTAAATTATTTGAATTTTTACATAGGTTTTTTCCAAAATACGAATCTTATGAACAAGAGGATGAAAGGGGAGTTTTCCTAGTGATTCTAGGTCATTTATTACAGCTTAAACTATGGCTAATCATGGGTAATCAACAGGGCATGTTCTAAGTTCAAAATTTTCAAAACCCTAAACCCTAAAAATTCTAAATCACATGCAGGCACCTATAATCAGTAAAGAGCACATAAACAGCAACAGATAAGTACGAATTACATACCTGGAAGTTGATAAATGTAGATTGCAGAAGTGAGATGCAAGCTTGTGCAGAATTGTAAAGAGAAAAATGCAGAAATGAAAGCAAAAGGGAATGGAATGTTTACTGAAGGAATAAGATGCGAAAATAATAATAATAAACGGCTAATGCAATAAATATGGTGGTTTGGAGGTAGGGAGAAAGTCACTAGTGGCCTGGGAATTATAAAACTGTTTTCTGATACGGTCGCTACAAGCGCGCGACCTGTCGCTACAACGACAGGCTTTAAGCCCATCGCTACAAGCGTGGTGTGGCGCTACAAGCGCAAGGTTGAAATCCATCGCTACAAGCGACAAGTGCGTCGCTACAGCGACGTAGTGCAAATTCCATCGCTACAGCGATGAATTGGTCGCTGTAGCGACCATGACAGGAAACAGAAAAATAAAATTTTGAGTTCTTGCCACTATCCCTACATGCATAAATAACTGTACAGAACTAAAATAACACTAAAAATGCAACATACTTACAAAATTGGGGTGCCTCCCAACAAGCTCTTGTTTAACGTCATTAGATCGACGCCTGATTCGCTTATGCATAAGAATCGATGAGTGAAATCATCGTCGTGTGCCGAACAACTTCACCACCAAAATATGGCTTCAGCCTCTGTCCATTCACTGTCCATGTTGACTTAGTGATAGGATCCTCTAATTCCACAGCTCCATAAGGTTTTACTTCCTTGATCATGAACGGACCGGACCATTTGGACTTCAATTTACCCGGAAATAGTCGTAGCCTTGCATTGAACAGCAACACCATTTGACCAGGCCTGATCTTCTTGTCATGATCTTCTTGTCATGATACCGTTTGACCTTTTCCTTATAAAGCTTGCTTGACTGATAGGCTTGGTCACACATTTCTTCTAGCTCATTCATTTGAAGCTTTCTCTTCTCCCCAGCTTGCTCTTGATCAAAGTTCAAAAACTTGAGCGCCCAAAACGCTTTGTGCTCCAACTCGACCGGCAAGTGGCATGCTTTCCCATACACCAACTGGAATGGTGTGAAACCCGTAGGAGCTTTGTATGCGGTCCTATAGGCCCACAATGCTTCGTCCAGTTTCATCGCTCAATCCTTTCTCGATGATGACACGGTCTTCTCAAGTATCCGTTTGATTTCACGGTTGGATACCTCGACTTGACCGTTGGTCTGTGGATGGTATGGTGAAGCTACCTTGTGCTTTACTCCATAGTGCTCAAGTGCTTTTGCTAACTGTTGATTGCAGAAGTGAGAACCTCCATCACTTATTAGCACTCTTGGAGTTCCAAATCGGGAAAAGATGTTTCTTTTCAGAAACTTGACCACCGTCTTGCTATCGGCTTTCTGAGATGCTATTGCTTCTACCCACTTTGACACATAGTCAACAGCCACCAGAATATACTCGTTGTTCATGGAGGATGGAAATGGCCCTACAAAGTCAATACCCCAACAGTCGAAGACTTCGACTTCAAGGATACTTTATAGAGGCATTTCATTCCTCTTTGAAATCCCTCCGGTTTTCTGGCAACTCTCGCATTCTTTCACATGTTCGTATGCGTCTTTGAACAAGGTGGGCCAATAAAAGCCTGCTTGAAGAACCTTTGCTCCAGTTCTTTCTCCACTATAATGACCACCATATGACGAGTTGTGACAGTGCCACATGATGTCCTTGGCTTCTTCTCTTGCAACACATCTTCTTAACAAGTGGTCTGCTCCAATCTTGAAGAGGTACGGGTCATCCCAAATGAATTGAGTTGCGTCTCTCAACAACCTCTTCTTCATTTGCCATGTGTAATCCTCCGGTATGAACCCCGTTGCTTTGTAATTGGCCATGTCAGCGAACCATGGTCTTTCTTGCACCATAAGCAACTTCTCATCCGGGAACTCTTCAAGGATGTCCCTTTCATTCTTCGTTATCTCATCGTTCACCAATCTTGATAGATGATCAGCTACTAGGTTTTCAGTCCCCTTCTTGTCCTTAATCTCCAAATCAAACTCTTGGAGTAGCAACATCCAACGGATGAGTCTCGGCTTTGAGTCGGGTTTGGTAATTAAGTACTTGATAGCTGCATGGTCAGTCCAGATAACAATTTTTGAACCTATGAGATACGAACGAAATTTTTCTAATGCGAACACTATGGCAAGTAATTCTTTTTCAGTGGTAGCATAATTGACTTGTGCGTCATTTAAAACTTTACTTGCATAGTGTATAGCATGAAAAATCTTGTTTTTGCGTTGACCTAACCGCGCCTACCGCATAATCACTTGCATCGCACATAAGTTCAAAATCGTATGTCCAGTTTGGTGCGGTGATTATGGGTGCGGATGTTAAGCTATCCTTTAAACTATTAAAAGCATTTAAACAATCAATATCAAAATCAAAAGACTTATCTTTGTTGAGCAAGTTGCTCAATGGCTTTGCAATTTTTGAGAAGTCTTTGATGAATCTCCGATAGAACCCGGCATGGCCTAGGAAACTTCGGATTCCTTTGACATTGACTGGCGGTGGAAGTTTTCCTATCACGTCGATCTTAGCTTTATCAACTTCAATACCCTTGGAGGAGATCTTGTGACCAAGGACTATTCCCTCGGTTACCATGAAGTGACACTTCTCCCAATTGAGCACCAAGTTGGTTTCCTTGCACCGTTTCAGTACCGTGTCCAGATTCTTCAAGCACAAATCGTATGATGACCCGAAAACTGAGAAGTCGTCCATAAACACTTCAATGCTTTTCTCTATCAAGTCTGCAAAGATGGCTTGCATGCATCGTTGAAATGTTGCTGGAGCGTTACATAAACCGAACGGCATGCGTCGATATGCAAATACCCCAAAAGGACATGTGAATGCAGTCTTCTCGTGATCGTCTGGATTCACCGAAATCTGATTGTAACCCGAATATCCGTCAAGGAAACAGTAAAAAGCTTGTCCTGACAGCCTCTCTAGCATTTGATCCATAAATGGTAGAGGAAAATGATCCTTTCTAGTTGCTTTGTTAAGCCTCCGGTAGTCGATACACATCCTCCAACCGGTTACGGTTCTTGTCGGTATGAGCTCGTTCTTCTCGTTCGTGATTACCGTCATACCTCCCTTCTTAGGGACAACTTGAACCGGACTAACCCAAGTGATATCCGAGATCGGATATATCATGCCGGCTTCAAGTAGCTTAACTACTTCTTTCCGGACTACTTCCTTCATGTTTGGGTTTAGCCGTCTTTGAGGTTGTGCTACCGGCTTATAATCCTCTTCCATCATGATCTTATGCATGCAATAGGAAGGACTTATCCCTTTTAAGTCGGATAGTGTCCAACCTATTGCTTCCTTGTTGGACTTCAAAACTTCGACCAATTTTGTTTCTTCATGGTTTGACAAGGAGCTACTAATGATTACCGGTTTGGTACCCTCTTGATCAAGAAACACATACTTCAAATGTGAGGGCAAGATCTTCATCTCCGGCTTCACTTCTTCTACTTTAGCTTCATTCGTCAATTCCTCGATTTTGGCTTTGTGAGGAGGAATTTCCTTAAACGAATCGAGCTCCTTCAAACACTCTTCAAGCTCCTTCTCATCTTCTTCTCCTATGATACTTAGTGCGTTTGTCAATACTCTTTCAAGATGTGTCAAGTGATGCAACTGGTTTCTCGTATCAACTATCAATTCTTCCGTTGCATCCATCTTGAAGCACGCAGCTTTATCACTAGGAAACTTCATTGCTTCATGGATGTTGAAATTGACTTCTTCATCGTCCACACGGACTTTCATTAAGCCTTGGTCAAGATCAATCATCATCCGTGCCGTTTGCATGAAAGTTCTCCCAAGAAGTAGCGGCACATCATCATCCTCCGGTATGTCCATCACTACAAAGTCGATGGGGAACAAGAACTTGTCGACTTTCACCAACACGTCTTCAGCAATTCCCAATGGACGAGTGTAGGATTTGTCGGCCAATTGCAAGGTTAAGTTGGTTCTTTTCACAACTATATCACCAATCCTTTTGACAACGGATAATGGGATTAGGTTGATACTTGAACCCAAATCAATGAGTACCTTGCCGACATTAACATTGCCAATGGACACAAGCAGTGTAACTTTGCCCGGATCTCTCTTCTTTCTTGACAATGTTCTCTGGATGATTTCACTACAATTCGCGTCTAGCTAAATTGTTTCTTCTTCAATAAACCTCCTCTTCTTGGAGAGAATTTCTTTCATGAACTTGGCATAGGTCGGCATTTGCTCTAGGGCTTCCGAGAACGGTATGTTGATTTGTAAACGTTTGAAAATGTCAAGGAACCTAGCAAACTGCCTCTCTTTCTCTTTTTTGGCTGGTGTAGTTGGGTAAGGTAGGTGTGGTGTCGGTGCATTCTTCACTTCTTCTTGCTTCTTGCCCTTCTCCTTCACCACATCCTTCTTCCACACTATGTTCTCATTTTCAACTACATCCTTATTATTTTTTTCAACTTATTCCTCTCTATTTACACCTCCTGTTTCCTTCTCATGTCCTTCATCATCATCATCCTTCTCCTCATTCTCAACAATCCTTCTCTCTACTTCAAGGTTGTCCCCTATACCTCTACCAATGACCTTCCCGCTCCGAGTAGCAATTGCCTTGCAATTTTCGTTGTCTCTTGATGCAAGGACTTCCTCATCAAAATGACTTAATTGTCATTTTGATGATGATGCATGATCCTTTGGGTTGGTTTGTGTGTTGGCGGTAAAGGTTCCGCCTTGTTGAGTAGCTTGAGAAAGTTGTTGTGCCAACTGGCCCACTTGCGTCTCCAGATTTTTGATGGACGCATCAATGTTCTTTTGGTTAGCCATTGACATCTGCATGAATTGATTGAGGGTTTCATCGGTGGTTTGGTTGCGGTTTTGTTGTGGAGGTTGATATTGGTTATAGTTTTGGTAAGGTTGTCGGTTATATTGCCCAGCTTCTGGCCTCCAACCTTGGCCATAGTTCGGATTATTCCCTCTTGGGAAGTTGTTTGGATGGCCTTGGAATTGGTTTTGAAACTGTTGAGGCCTTAGTTGATTACCAACATAGCATACCTCTTCTGTAGGTGGCGGACAAAATCCGGTTGGGTGGTCTCCCGAACAAAGCTCGCATGATGCGACTTGGTGTTGTCTTCTTTGTTCGTTCTGGATATCCTTCATTTGTTGAGGAAGGTTGGCCATTTTCTTTGTCAACTCTTCCACTTGTTGCGTGAGCAATTTGTTTTGTGCAAGGATTGCATCGTTTGTTCCCAAATCTAGGATTCCCGCCTTCCTTTGGCTTTGGCTTCGGTTATGTTGAGCCTGGTGATCATTCAACGCCATTCTCTCTATAATAGCAACAGCATCCTCGGCGCTCTTGGCCATCAAAGAACCACCAGCTGCAGCGTCAAGCAATAGCTTGGATTGTTGTTGCATCCTGTTCCGGAATAGATGAATTTGTGTTAAGTCATCAAATCCATGATTAGGACATCTTCTGAGCATTGACTTGAAACGCTCCCACGCTTCACATAACGTCTCACTAGTACCTTGTGAGAACACAGCAATAGTTGTCTTCGCCTCCATGAAACGATTCTGAGGGAAGAACCTCTCAAGGAATTTCTCCTCAAGCGTGTTCCAATTCGTCATTACCGTCGGTGGCTGGTCCAAATACCACTCCTTAGCTTTGCCTATCAATGAATGAGGAAACATCCTCATCCACATAGCCTCCTCGTTATTCTCCGTCTCACCAAGGGTACCCGCAATCTCGTAAAATTTTGTGAGATGTTGGAACGGGTCTTCATGGTCTAATCCTGAGAAGGGATTAGCATAAAGAATTTGTAAGATCCCCGTCTTCATCTCGGTTTGCTTGGCAGTCCGCGGTGTTTTCCCCAATTGTGCGAAACGGCGTGGACTATTATTACATGGCATCCCACGACCACCTGAACCTCCAGGATCTTGATCTCCTGCTGCAGCCATTTGTAACTCTTGGCTTGGACTTGGACTAGATGAATGACTAGAAACAGAAGCTTCCTCTTGTTGCCTTTTCTTTGCTTGTTGCTTCTTTTTCCGATTCTTGCTATTGTTTCTACGAGCTGTTCTCTCTATCTCGGAATCAAAAAGTAGTTGGTCCTCCGATACTTGTCCTCGCATATACGATATCAACAATCTGACCACAAAGAATTAGCAAACAAGATGGATAAAGAATAATAGTTATATACATAAAAGAATTTTGTGCAAAATTGCTTAAAACCATAATTAAAGTTGCAACGATTATAATATCATAACTTTAATCCCCGGCAGCGGCGCCATTTTGTTAACTGCACAGATGCAAGTATTGTTTTTATATCGTTCCACAGGGATTAACGTGATATCATAAACCGTTCAACGTCGATTATCGTCTTAAGTTAGGGTTTAACTTTTTTTCTTTACTACACTACTCAACATTTTAAAAACATTATAAATAAATAGTAGAGTAATAGGACATAGAAGGTGTTAGGATTAACTTTCATCAATCAAACATCGTTAATATTCGATTGATTATAAATACGGATTCTAGCTTTTTCTTATATATGACATTATTACGTATTGTTCAACAACATCATTGATTTCCCAAATGACGTCGTGAGATCGATTGTATCGTTTAATCGATGATTTCTCAATCTATTAAACGATTCAAAAGCTTTACGATCCAATACTATAATGTAATTATCAAAACCAAATCCCATTTCTAGAATTTCTTATCTTGATAGAAAATCATTCTAAACCTAGATTCAAAAGTCTTTTTCAACAACATTTAAATCAAATATAAGATTGAAAAGCAAGAAGAAATTCAATGGTATATAAAAATGCTAGAATCATATATTTAATAACCAAAAGTTTACAACATGGAATGATTGATTACCTATTAATCCCAACAAAGGAGATTAGTTGATCATTGTCATGACAACTATTGCAAAATAAGAAAGGAAGATGAAGATATAGTAGAGCTTGATGTCTCAAATCTTCTTAATGTCTTCTTCAATCCAAATCAATTTGCTATTTGAAGTTTTTCTCCTTCTATGCCTATTCTCTCTTAGATAACAACTATTTTGAGCTCTGGAAAATTTTAACTCTGATAAAAAAACTATATATCCCTCAAAAAATGAGCTTCAAACATATAAATATGCTGAGAAAAAGCACGCTCGCTACAAGCGACCAGCCTGTCGCTTGTAGCGAGGAAGTCAACTGGCCAATGGATGTGTTCCACGTCATCACCAAGCATTAAACCGCCCTCTGGTCGCTGTAGCGACAAGGTCTGTCGCTACAAGCGATGGATCATTGAAATTCCCTGCCTAGGCTCGCTTCAAGCGTCCAGTTCATCGCTTCAAGCGATGAACCCTTGTAAATCCCTGCCTAAGCTCGCTTCTAGCGATGGCAGCTGCGCTTCAAGCGATGAAACCCTGGAAATCCCTGCCTATCCTCGCTACTAGCGATGGCTTCTGCGCTTGTAGCGATGGCATCAAGAAAAGCTTCATTCTTTTGCATCAATCAGGTCCAAGCATGTATTTCCTGCATAATCACATGGGGTAAGTCTTAGGATCACAATTATTGCATTTTTAACACAAATATGCTCTAATCCTAAGGTAACTTGCAAAACAAGTAATCATAAGTGCCCTAAAATGTATCACAATATAACAACTTTTAGGCACTTATCAGTAAGTAAAACAAGTATTAAAGCACCTGAGCCCAAAAATATAAGTTAAATTCTGTCAGTATATTAACTTATGAAAGGGGAACACAAGGTATTAAAAGCCTGAGGCTCTGAACATAAGTTAAAACTCAGTTAAAAGCTCTGATACTGATTGAACTTAACTTATGAGAACTGCTTTTTAACTCTTAGCCTCTGAACTGAAATTCTGGCTCTGATACCATTCTGTGAGATATATAACTCTTAGTGAGTTATAATGAATTTAAAATAACTTGGATAAGACTCAGGGAGCTTACAAAACTCATCCTGTGGATTATCAGACTTAGGGGGAAAGCTTACAAACCTCAGAACCTGAAGTCAGCAAGTTATTTCAAATTCTGAGTGTTAATTTCACTACATTGTTTAAGTTAAGCTTAATTAACTTGGATAAGAATCAAGGGGAGCTTACAAACCTAACCTTGAGGATTGTCAGACCTAGGGGGAGCTTACAAACCTCTTCTGAAGTCAGATTGTTAATTAAACTTAACAACAATTCTGAAATTTTCACATTTCTGTTTTTAACTGAACTTAATTAACTTGGATCAGACTCAGGGGGAGCTTACAAACCTCACACCCTGTAGTTAACTTGTTAATTAAGTTAACAACAATTTTCTGATTTAATACTTATGTTTGTCATCATCAAAAAGGGGGAGATTGTTGGAACAAAATGTGTTTAACAAGTCTCTTATAAATTAAGGGGAGATTGTTGAAACATTTATGTGTAAACATATCTCTCTTTATGGTTTTGATGATAACAAAGTGTTAAATAGAAAATTGGTTATTTGCTAATGCTTTGTTCAAGTGTTTTCAGAACCATGTGCTTTATGATTAATTATTAAGAATGGTTATGGAAGAACAAGCTTAGAGCTAGAAAGGAAAGCAAAGAAGCAATGTTGCAAAACTAGAAGGAAACTGGGTCTGAAGAAGTGCTCCTGAAGTAGTGGTACTGAACTGAGAGCTTCTGAAGTGGTCCTGAAGTGGTACTTCTGAAGTGCAGCTTCTGAGTCTGAAGGCAACTTCTGATGTCTGGGTGCTTCTGAAGAAGTCAACGCAGAGTCAACGTCTGAAGCTAGCTTCTGATCCGTACAAGGCAGCTTCTGATGCACTGTTCACACAGAAGCTTCTGAAGCTGATGTGGCATGGAAATTGACCAGTATTGTGCGCATTTAATGCCTGGATGTGTCAGAGCAACCCAATGGAACGGTTGTCTCCCTGACCCAAACATCCTCCAGCTTTTAAGGTAGGCAAGTTCAAAAATGGCTGCTGCTCTGGTTTTTGCAAAAAGCGCAGCACACATTTTCAGTCTATCCTAGTACAACTTGCAACGGCTCTTTCCTCAAATCAAGCAAATCTTCAACAGCTATATTTCATCTATAAAAGGAAGAAGATTTGAAGAAGAAATTTGTCTAAGACTCTTGAAACGTATTGTTGAACCTGTGCTCTGTTTTCTGTGTAAAAACTGTCAAGTTCAAAACTCTTAGAAATTCTCATAGTCTTTGTAACTTAGAATTTCTTAATGTTAAGAGTCTTAACCTGTGTTGTATTAAGAGAACACCTCTGATATTTTATCAAGTGTTCATCCCAAACTCCTTTACTTGTAAACCAGTTTGGTCCTTAAAGTCTCAGTCTGTATACTGAGCATTTGTAACCTCATTCCTTTGTGGTCTGAGTCAGAAGCCTCTTGACTTAGTATCTTGAGCATTGGGAAGTCTCTTGACTGAGTGTCTTGAGCATTGGAAGCCTCTTCCTTGGTGGTTGAGCATAGAAGCCTCTTTCTTTGTGATTGAGCAACTGGAAGCCTCTTCCTTAGTGGTTGAGCATTTGTAATCAGAACTGATTATAGTGGAACTCTCTTGTTGGAAAACAAGGGGACTGGACTACTTCTCAAATTGAGAAGGAACCAGTATAAATTCTGTGTGTCTCTCTTCCCTTACCTTTTTAACTTGTTTATCCGCTGCATTAACTTCTGATAACAGTTCAGAACCTGGTTCTGAACTTGTGTTAAGATTTAGAAAAGAAAGAACAAGTTTTTGAGTCACACAATTCAACCCCCCCCCCTTCTTGTGTGTGTTTTTCTCACCTTCACTGGTGTCCTGACATCGTATACGACATCTGTCCTCTACGTGCCAGAATTTAAGTTAGAATAATTGAATGGAGGAAATAATCATGTGAGAATTGGTGTAATTTGAATAGGTCAAGTGAAATTGGTGTTAGGATGATAGGGTAACCTTAGGGTGATGATTAGGGACGAGTTTTGTAAGTTTAGGGTCGAAAAACAGAGTTTGGGAAGGTCCCCCAAAGCGAAAACGCATAATTTATGCGATTCTGGCCATTTGGATAAAACACACGGTCGTGTGTTTTTCTCTGTTAAAAATCCCCCTTCGCACGTTTAAAAATCTGATGCAAGTAGACACGCTAGAAGCCAAGCCAGAGCATCATAAAGACATCTGGGACAAACCCGATTCGCTAGGCAAGCTGAGCGACGTCAAAGCGAGCCAAAACATAGAGTTCACGGAGATTTGCCAAAGGCAGTTTGTAACACCCCCAATTTTTAATATTAGTTTATAAATATTATTATTAGATAATATTAGTATTATCATTATTATTATTGGTAATTGATTGTTTGATATTATTAGTTAAATTATTCGCAATTATTGAATTATAGGTAACGAGGAAATAGATGGGTTAGTTAGTAGGTTCAAGAATGGGAGAAAATAATGTTTTGGAAGAAAATAGTGTTTTTAGCAACATAAAAAAATAAAAAAGTAGAGTGAAAACAAAGGTGCATTAGTAAAACTGGGTAGAAAAAGAAGTGTAAGTAGTAAGCTGGGTAGTGTTTTAGTGATTTAGTTAAAGAGGTGTAAACAGCAAGGTTGTGTAGTTACAAAAGAACAGTAACATATTTAGGGGTGCAGATAGTAAGCCTGTTAAAAAGCTTAAGTGAGAAACAAACTCACCTACCTTCAAAGGGAGATATGATCCTGAAGGCGCGCAAGTTTGACTGCATGGAATCGAGAGAATCTTCAGGGCAATGACGAGTACTAACGCGCAGAGAGTCGGACTAGCTACACATATGCTGGCAGAGGAAGCTGAGTATTGGTCGGGAAACACTCGTCATAGACTAGAGGTTGCAGGTATTGCAATTACTTGGGAAGGCTTTAGGGAGGAGTTCTTGGGAAAGTATTTTCCAGCTGATGTCCATAATAAGAAAGAGATAGAGTTTCTTAAGCTGAAGCAAGAAAACATGTCAGTGGCTGACTATGCGGCTAAGTTTGAAGAGCTTTCTCGATTTTGTCGGCATTACAATGTTATGGGAGCTGAAGGGTCCAAGTGTGTGAAGTTTGAAAGTGGATTGCGCCGTGAGATCAAGCAATTCATTAGTTACCAGGAGATCCGCCAATTCTCAGTGTTGATTAACAAGTGTAGAATCTATGATGAGGACATCAGAGCCAGGTCAACTTATTACAAGAGTATTAGTGACAAGAAGAGTAAGGGTCAAGACCGTAGCAAGCCTTATGTGTCTCCAGCAGATAAGGGAAATGAAGAGGTCACTGGTGGGAATGAGCAAAGTGGGAGAGGCCTGAGGTGCTACAAGTGTGATGGTATGGGACATCGTATTACGGAATGCAAGAATCCAACTTTGACTTGTTTCAAGTGTGGGAAAGCGGAACACCATGCAGACGAATGCAAGAGTAAGGAAGTAGTTTGTTACAACTGTGGGGAATCTGGTCACATCAGTACCAAGTGTCAGAAACCGAAGAAGGCATAGTCAGGTGGAAAAGTATTTGCTCTGAGCGGAGAAGAGACCTCGAAACCAAACAACCTGATTTGAGATAATTTTTTAGGGCGAAAATTATTTAAGTGAGGGAGAGTTGTAACACCCCGATTTTTAATATTAGTTTATAAATATTATTATTAGATATTATTATTATTATTATTGGTGATTGATTGTTTGATATTATTAGTTAAATTATTCGCAATTATTGAGTTATAGGTAATGAGGAAGTAGATGAGTTAGTTAGTAGGTTAAAGAATGGGAGAAAATAATGTTTATGAAGAAAATAGTGTTTTTAGCAACATAAAAACAATAAGAAAGTAGAGGGCAAACAGAGGTGCATTAGTAAAACGGGGTAGAAAAAGAAGTGTAAGTAGTAAGCTCAGTAGTGTTTTGGTGATTTAAATATAGAGAGGTGTAAACGTAAGGCTGTGTAGTTACAAAGGAATAGTAACCAATTTAAGGGTGCAATGGTAAGCCTGTTAAAAAGATTAAGTGAGAAACAAACTCAATTGATATTTATAGATAGAGGAGAGCATTAGAAAATCAGGGTTACAACAAAACAGAGAAAAAGATAGCAAAGGTAAAAGAAAAACTAGGGTTGTGGTGAAAAGAGGCAAAAGAGGCAAAGAGATAAGAGCTTAGGGAGAGATTCAACGGTACGAATTCATCAATTCGGCAAACTAGAGGTAAGGGGGGAGTTTTATTCAATTTAAGGGTTGTATATTTATGTGGGTAGCGAGAAGTCCTTAACCTTGCTTAATTCTTTTGATGAATCTTTGTTAAATTTGTTTTCTTTTGCTTTAATTATATGTTTGATTTTCGTTCCTGAATTGTGATATCTTTTCGATTAAATCCTTATATTTGAATATGATTTTGTATACTAATGATATGATCATAGTTATATGCATCTGTTTATTTAAATTTCCTTATTATGTTTTGTGATATATGGATGTATGAATGTGATTCTATGTTTTGCGTGCTTGAGACGATCACATGTTTTATCGTTTTAAATATGATTCAAACCTTGTTTTGTTGCCCGAGCGTTCTCTGTAACCAACACAATCGTTTTGTCTCGTTTTTGGTTTAAGGGATGAATGGTTGTGAACATAATGATTTTTTCTTAGATATATTTTATGGTTTAGTATGATTTGAAAAGGAAATATATATATGTATATTTAATTTTGAATTACAAGGTCATTACGTGTGATATATCTTATTTTAATAGGATATGTTTTAATTGAATTCCAAAGGAAGAATTTCAGCTAATGCCTTAAACTTGTTGCTAATTAGCATTATATTTTATAAGCTTTGTATATACTCTAAAGGACCATGCGTATATACATGAGCACCACAAAAATTGCTACTATTTTGGCTAAAAGAATATATCATAATTTCATAGTGATTTTATAGATATGATAGTTATAATGGAATTATTTCTACTATTTTTAAATATGTTTTTGATGATGAATTATTAGACGATGTATAATTGATGTGTTATTTAATGATGCGTAAATGATAAAATATTTGACGATGTGTTAACTAACGATAAATTATTTAAAGATGTGTAATGTCGAGCCAATAAATGATGTGTATTGATGAGTAGCTTTTGACATTGATGCATTCATGATCGAGTCTATTCGAAGATGATGTACTTTGATGGTGTTGTATTCAAAGATGATGTTATCTTTAAAATACTTTGATGGTGTTGTATTTATAAATGGTGGGAAAAAAAATCTAACATACCTCTGATATCCAAAATTGATGAGTAGGTTTGGTACCACATGCATATAGGGAGTCTAGGAGCATTGCACACATAATTGTGTTCCTTTGATAAGATGTGAATTTCATAGATGATAAATGCTTTTGTGTAAGTGATACATGTTCATCCGTGATTTATTAAATGATGTGAAATGATGATTATTTAATGATGTAAATGATATATATATATATATATATAGACACACACACACACACATATATATGATTGATGATGTTTTCTGTATTTAATCTCTGAGTCTATTCATTGTATTTATGCAATCTTCTTATTTTGGATATATACTCACCCCGATTGTGGATTGAACACATGTACCTTTGTTTGGTACATATATTCAGGACGAAGAACTTTAGACGCTGCGAGCTTGGAGTATGATGATAAGTCTTTCTCGTCAATCTTTCTTTTCATTAGGAGTTTATTTTGTATCAATGCTATGATTCTGTAACACTAGGGAATTTGAGTTTTTCTTTTATTTTCAAACTTTGTTTTGGAATTCATATTTGAATTCGGCTTATTTGTTAAGATAATGTGACAATGTTTTTAACTTATTTATGACGTATTGTTTTTAATTATTTTGAAGTACTTTTTGAATAATGAGAATGTGTGACACCCTTGTGTGGCTAAATTTTAATTGTGTTTTAAATTAGAAAAATACTAGTCGAGGTTAGGGTGTTATACAGTTCGCTATGCGATATTTGGTCCATTAAGTGAACTAAGGCGGTTTCAAATAATATCAGAAGACAACCGACTTTTTGCTCTAATGAAGAAAATTTGATTCATTAGGCGAGCATACAAAATAAGGGGGTAAAATTCCAAGTTTTTAAATAAGAGGGTTAAAATCCAAAATTAGTAAAAATAGGAAGGCTAAACTGCATTTAAGTAAAAAAAAATCACATGATAATAGTATAAAAGAATAAAAAGTAATTATTAAATCTTACCAATTTACTGACTTTTAAACAATAAAAAAATTACTTTTACGCCAATCCTCGACAACGACACCATTAAATGAGTCGCTTTACAAGCGGTTTCAAAGTATTTTAAATTATTGATCCATTAAGACTTGGTTAATTAACTGTTTAGTTACTATGATTATTAAAATGTGGTGGTGGTAAGTAGATGGTTTATTGACATAATTTGAGCGAGGTGGAATAAACAATAAGCAAGATGTGTTGGGATTATAGTTAGTCTTTTAATGTCTTTTCTTAATCAACTATAAACTCATCATATTTCAATTATAGTTTCACCTATCACCCTCTATAGATATCGATGTCTCACAAATAGCAAGAGATAAACTCTAATCTTAACCACCGATGTCTCGCTTGGTTAGCTAAAAGAGAGGCATTATGTTAAGACAATGAGTGTGATTATAAACCTAGTCTGATGTCTCACAACTAGCATCTACAAATGTCTTTAGCTGACTTTGAGTGTGGAGAAGTTGGGGAATTCGAGGTTCAAACTTCGGTCTCTACATATTTATTTTGATTGCAACTACAAATTGAGTTGTACTTACATGATTATTATTGTTAATTTTTAACAAAGGTAATGTTAATTGTCCAATTCAATAATGCATAGTGAGATAAATCTTGCATCATGCACAAGGTAATTTCCATCAATTTGTCAATAAATCTAACCTTTAAGTTAAATGAAACATGTTTCTTAGAAAAAAAATTAAATGATACATGGGCTAAATTACAATAAGTCCTTTAAGTTATTTAATTGTAACAAATTGGTCCTTTAAGTTTTTTTCGTACCACTTACGTCCTTTAAGTTATTTAATTGTAACAAGTTGTTCCTTTAAGTATTTTTTGTAACGCTTAGGTCCTTTAAGTTATATAATTGTAACTTTTAAGTCCCGAATAACTTATATTTTTAAGATCTAAAATACACCAAATTGTTACAGTTAAATAACTTAAATGACTTAATTGGTACGAAAAAAACTTAAAGGACCAACTTGTTACAATTAATTAACATAAAGGACCTAAGTGATACGAAAGAAACTTAAAAGACCAATTTATTACAATTAAATAACTTAAAGGACCTTTTGTGTAATTTAGCCATGAAACATGATGTGATTTTTTTATCCGATGGTAAAAAAAACACTTGTATACAATGCAAGACCATTTTGTAGAGAAAGCCTATTTTCAGAAGTAAACCACCAAATTGTTCATTGTCTTTATAAACCACTCTCAAACTAGTATATGACTTTGTTAATATTTCAAACTATTCATCGTCTTTGTCAAAAGTTTCTCAATTAGATTTTTGTCTTTATGTTTTTGTTACATAACGAGAAACTTAATTATAAACTTTTGCCAAAAACATAAACTAGTTTAAAATGTTAGTAGAGTCATAAATTAATTTTAAAATGACTTACAAAAACATATATCAATTTGATGATTTACTCATATTTTTAGCGATAAATATCACTAAATTTTAGCAAGGGGTTGTTGAGGTAATTTTCACCCTCCAGAAGCACATGCTTTGTACAACTGGCGCTAAAAAAATCAGAAAACCCATTTTTTTCCCGGGAAACCAAAAACCCCATTCCAAAATCGCATATTTATATTCAAACAAACACCCAAAGAACTCACAACAAGTACCTTTCTTCAAAAACCACACTCTCTCCCACTTCACTTCACCACCAACGCTATCCACTCCGGCGGCGAATTCTCCGATCAACCTCCGGCGACTTCTCCGATCATCCCAAAACCATGACATCAACGGAATGAATCTCCTTCACTCACGATGTCGATTTCATACTCCAACTTCTTCACCGACTCCGACCTCTTATGCGGCGAAGAAACCTCCAGCATCCTATCCGCAGATTCGCCGACGGAATCCTTCTCCGATGTTGAATCTTATCCGCCGCGGGAGGATGAGTTCATCGCCGGATTAATCGAAGACGAACGTAAGTTCGTTATCGGATTCGATTATTTCGCAAAGATGAAATCTCGCTCGTTCGATTCCGATGCTAGAGATGAATCCATTCGATGGATCCTAAAGGTAAAATCTCGATTCATCCATAACGAACCAGACGATGCTAAAATGCATCGTCGCAGAAAAACGGTTACGGTTGATGTAGATTTTTGTTTGTTTCTGATGTGAATTGGGTTGTGATCTGGTGTGTGCAGGTGCAGGGTTATTATGGTTTTCAACCGGTTACGGCGTATCTTGCCGTGAACTATATGGATCGGTTCTTGAATTCTCGGCGGTTGCCGGTGAGTTCTGTGAAGTCAAGTTTCGTGATATTCAATATTAAATTAAATTAAATAAATATTAAAGTAAAAAAAAAGGATAATGGAACATTAATTACCGAGTCTGCGAATGCATGTGCTGGGAAGAAGAAAATTCTAAGCGGTAATTAATTATGTATAACTTCCCTAAGTAGTAAAATTTGTATGCGTGACTTTTCTAATGTGAAGTGAAAATTAATGCTCAAGCTATACATTATTACAATAAAATCATTTTTAATGTTTAATTGATTTAATGTAATTTAAATAACTTGAATTTTCATTCACTTATCCTCTCAAAAAAGAAAAACATTGTCACTTTAGCGTGTGATTTTTTTTTGGTGCATAAAAAACGTGTGATTTTAGAAATATTAAAAATAACTATGATAAAAGTGTAACATATTTACGGAGCGTTTATAACTAAAAAAAAAAACATATTTGAGGAGCGTTTATAAATTAACCGACTGTCTAGATATTACATTATTCTGCTATAAATGTTTTTGATGAATTTATGTACGAACATTATAGCTGCCTAATAAAGTTTATTAGTAGTAGTTCGTTTATGATAATGAATCTACCAGAGGCAATGTATCATTTCTCAACCATGTATCTCTTGAGAAAAGTTACTTTAGACACTATTTTTACAGGGTTATTAATTTAATAATAGTGTTTTTTTTTTGTCAAAAAAATAGTGTTTTCTTTTTTTTATTAATCAAATTAATTCTTATTAGTGTGTATCTTTATAAGATGTTTCAAAGGTTGTCACATTTTGATTGATGAAATATCGCTTCGCTTATTAGAATTTGTATTAACAAACTTTGTGTACTAAATTTCTTTTTGCAAAAATGTAAACAAAAGAAAATAGTACATTATTAAAATTTTAAAGTTTTCTATTAATCTTCTTAAAATTCTCGTTTTATTAATTAGATACAAAAAAAACAGTACTATTTAAGAATAATGATATTTAGAAACCCATTTTTTTTCTATAATTGTGATGTTATTTTAATCACGTTTAAAAATATGGTTAATATAATTGAATTCGATGAAAATTTTAATCAATTCAACTTCTTAATTAACCATAATTTTACAAGTTTAAACATCTTTACTTTGACCATATACTCAACTAAATTAACCATAATTTTATATCTGATTTAATTGGTGGGTCGTGGAGTATATGGAAATAGAGTTTCCATGAAAACTTTTTGTACTTTTTTATGCTTTATGGTATTTTACTTTTTGACAGGATTCACTGTATTTACTGTACTTACTTTTTTACGTCTTGTTCTATAAGTGTCTAGAATTATGTCACCATAAAAATTCTTTCAAGAATGATTTAAAATTATAAAACAAAAATTATTTAAAAATGTTAACAAAACTATATAATTATACTCAGTACTATAATAACTCATCCTAATGATTTTGTTGAAAAATAAGAAGAATGACAGCTTGGTGATGTTTTGAGTACGTTAGGCATGTGCATTGCGCGTGGGAAAATGTGTCAGAAAGTATGATGAGTTAGTCGTGATAAAATAATAATAATGATGATAATTATTTTTTTGTTTTTAATTTACTGTTTGATACATATAAATATGTTTGTTTACAGCAAACAAATGGGTGGCCACTGCAACTTCTATCAGTTGCTTGCTTGTCTTTAGCTGCAAAGATGGAGGAAACTCTAGTCCCTTCTCTATTGGACCTTCAGGTATATAATTTTCTGTATGGTCGTATTCTTAATTTGGATTTAGAAAAATAATATTAAACCACATTCTTCATTAAAAAAAATCAATACTCCTACATTAGTTAATTTAATTTATGCTAACTCAAGTTTTGTCTTTAGCTATGTACTATTAAATCATACTTGACACTACTTTATAAATTCTTATAATTTAATATAGGTAGAAGGTGCCAAATACATGTTTGAACCCAGAACAATTAGAAGAATGGAGCTACTTGTTCTAAGTGTCTTGGATTGGAGGCTAAGATCAGTTACCCCATTTAGCTTCCTCAGTTTCTTTGCGTACAAGTTAGATTCAACTTCAACTTTTACTGGGTTCCTCATTTCACGAGCTACACAAATTATCTTATCTAAAATCCAAGGTAGACCCAAATGCATACTTTTGATTCCTGTAGCTATATAAAGATATGAAATGTCAATCACGAGTAGTTGAGATGGTTGGGAAGAATTTAATTTGTGTCAACAAAATGTTGTGAAGTACTTTAACTTTTCTTCAATTTGTGAATATATTTTTGCCGAGGCCAGCATTCTTGCATATTGGCCCTCATGCATTGCTGCGGCGGCTATACTCTATGCAGCTAACGAAATTCCTAATTGGTCTCTCGTTGAGCCTGAGCATGCCGAGTCGTGGTGCGAGGGGCTAAAAAAAGTAAGTGAATGTTTGGAATCGCGATGAATTTAACAAAATTATCGTGTTTTTGTTGAAACTAGTGTAGTTTTTGACTTAATTATGGTGTCATTGCAATAAGCATGTTTTGAACTTTTGATAGTTGTATACTTTTAAATAGTCACAGTATTATTAAGTTGTTTATTAAAGCACATTTATTTCATTTTTCAGGAGGAAATTATAGGGTGCTACCGGTTAATGCAAGAACTTGTGATTGACAATCACCAAAGGAAACCCCCTAAAGTGTTGCCACAGATGCGAGTGACAATTCAGCCCCTTATGAGGTCATGTGTCTCGTCATCCTCCTCTTCTCCTTCTTCATCATCATCATCATCATCCTATAAAAGAAGGAAATTAAATAACTGTTTGTGGGTAGATGATGACGAAGGATCAAACTCCCAATGAAAAGAAGAAAAAAAAGAATAGCAGTGCAAATAAAGGAAGAAAAAAACTTAAAATAAATAAGGTGGTGGTCCAAGTTTGTCCAGAAACCTCAAAATTTTATTATAGAAGGTTTTTGAGTTTCATAATTGACTTGAGTCATGGGGCACATTACTACAATATTGCATGAGAGTTGTGAGCTTTTATTATTATTGTTATTATTATTACTTGTTGGTGGGTATAGTCATTCAGCAATGGCTTTGCAGATTCCCTAGGGAGGGGATGATTTTGTAACATAAAAATATATTGCCGTGGGAAAGTGAAAGAGAGACATGTAGAGGGTGAGAAGGGAAATACTCCACAAAGATGAAATTAATGGTTTGGTCATGTAAGTGGAAAGAAAGAAGTGGGAATTGAGAACTCAAAGATGTGTTTTGGTTATTTGTTGAAAGGGGAGAACATTGTGGGACATTGCTTGAAAGCTTTGAAAGAAAAGCAGAGTCTCACAGAGCAGTTATATCAATTGGGTTGGCAAAACATAAGGGGTTTGAAAACTTTGGAATTTGAGCTATTTCTTATAATGGGATTTCTTAGTCAAGCTCCTCATTTTGGACAGTATACTTTCTTCTTTCTACTTGCACAAGTCACTTTGATGGGATCCCACAGTTAAAAAAAAAATGATACTAGTAATAAGTTGAAGCTAGCTGCATTGTGTGGACTTTTGCTGCGTGCAATGCACGTGAGTGTGTGTGATTTTTGTTCTGTTTTATTTTTGGCGGGAATTATATATTTTTTATTTTGGCCTTGAGCTTTGGCCTAACTATACAGGACCCATTGCCTGGTGTCCAACGTGTGTGATGGAAACACGTATATTTCTAGTTTTAATTTATTTTGGATTTTTTCATTTGTTTTCACCTCTTTTCATATTAGCCTAATTGGATTTGGCATAAGAAAAAAAGGTTTTTGGAGCCTTTTTCCTGTGTGATGTGTATTGAATTCATTAATAGCAAATATAAATTTTATGATATCTTTTCACATATCTGCTTTAATTTCTTTCAACCTATATATCTAGCTTCTAATAGACACTTGAATGAATTATGTGGTTGATGGAAAAGTGTGACAAGATCATGAAATCTGTACATGAATCTTAAGAAGATTACATTCATGATTCATACAAATACAAATTCAATTGTTTGGTTCATTTATCTCTTGAACTCATTATCCACAACAAACCAATAGCTTGCCATATGTTTCATAATTAGATATTACATCCATGTTGAAATCACGATAAGTTTGACGAAACCACATTTACACATAGTAATTTATTAAAACGTTAAAGTGTAGTTTTTGTCAAAGTTAGTTATAATAACATATTGTATATCTATCAAACTTATCATCAATCCAAACATTATAGATTTTTCATTTGTTTTTAGGTGAAGGCTACGGTGAGAGACCAAAACAGGTCTCTCACCGTGTAAATGAGCTTTTAACCGTTAGATTGATTAATAAAATCACCAAATTGATTTTTCATCGTATGATTTTTTTATGATCTGACCGCACAATAATTTATTAATATATCTAACGGTTAAAAACTCATTTGCACGGTGAGAGACCTGTTTTGGCCTCACACCCTAGCCTGAGCCTTGTTTTTATTATACTGAATTGAAAATAAACTTTAAGGTCGTATGTTTTGGCTGGAGTCTAGTGAGGCATAACTGTTAAGTTGATGCACTCCTTGGTCCCGCTAGCAATAAAGAGGGTACTATCAATTATCATTGACCACGACTCTTCAAATAACCAGTTCCTGCTCGTGACCATCTCCAGGCTGTTCTATCATATCCTTATACTACATATTATCAATCACTTGCCCCCTGAAATTTCCGACAGTCTCTGCTTTGCATTCATCTATTCATTCATTCAGACATAGATCTTCATATGAGGAACATTTATTTTGATATTTTGACCACCCAAACATTTCAACTTTTACATCAGAGATACTAGTACATCTTATCAAATAAATGATTCATAATGAAATGGAAAAAGGGTAGCAACTACTACCTATGCAGATGAAGATGCCTTTATTACATTTGAAGATTATATCAATATATTAAAATTTGCATATTTGAAGCAGAAGAGTATACTTTTTTTTTTTTAAAAAAAAGCAACAGATCTTAAAAAAGGTACTTTAATACAGAATTTATTCTCTACAAATGCTTAATTAAAGGTTAGACTTATAGAGAGAACTTGTCATTTTGCCTCAATCCCCGACACAAGGTATATTATTTTTGCATACAACAACACTTGCACACACAGCACCATGGCTTTATTCCCATGTCTTCGCAGAAAAAGTATCCATGTATGCATGTTAGGCATTTGTCTTGCAATCTTATCATCACTTCCTTTGCATGACACCCATATGGCCACTGATTGGATTATAAACATCCAATTCTCTCTATCTCATCCATACAATTCTGTCTAAAAACCCATGTTCATGATCTAACTATGTCACTGCAAAGATGGACCATAGTGAAGAAAATTATAGCTACATGGTGACAATTTAAGCTGACTAACTATTCCTCTTATTTCTCTTGGATGTTTTCTATGTATAATTGATCATATGCATGGATCAAGGACATGTGATTGGACCACCTTATTGATTTATCGTACACACAAGGAAATTTCCTTTCTTTATGAATTATTTTCTTGCCTTTTATGGTGCAAATAGGATTTCATTATTTCAACTTTTAAATACAACATATTTGGATCATTCTCGTATTGAAGAGGCATCGTGTCTTCCCATACGTAGTACATACTATACTATTTCTGCTTTATGAATGCCTTTAAGGATAGTTCCTAGCTCCAATATGTGGATCCCTCTTATCAATTGTCCTATATATTCCACTTGTCAATTATTTAAGACGTGTCAATTTTATTATTAATTAAAGGTAAAGCAGCCTGTTAAATCAGTTAATGCAATATTGCAATAGGTCAAATTGGTGGGAGCCATGAAAATATTAGTATAGATTAATTAAGTGCCAAGTTAACAAAATTAGCCATTGAACTTATTATTCTCATCAACCGATTGCTTGGCAGCTATATGGTGAATGATAAATCCATAGAAGACTTTACTCATCTAGAGAGACTCCTCTTCAAGTTCATGTGGGACAAAGTTTTTGGATTGTAATCAAAAGCTTGATTTGTAATTGCAGGATTAATGAGACAGATATTAAGACAACCCGTGGGATGGAAAAAGAATATTGCCATTAAAACTTTGATTAGCACAGACAAGCATGGCCCATTTCCTTAACTCTTTCCATCAAAAGTAATGCACGTGTATGGGGGTATTGATTTAGTTACTGTTTTAATCTTGATTGTACATCCACATACAACTAGATTATTATTAGATTAAAATTGACACTTCAGTTAAACCTTTGAAATTTTCTTCCTTTTGAAAGATCACACAAGATTTAAAAAAATTAGGTAAAACATATGTTTAAAGATTTTATTTGAACTATTTAGTTAAATTCAATTGTATGTAACTAAATAAATACTTTTATTTACTCATAATATATATGTTCCACACCCACAAGGAATCTTTATGGCAATTGTAAGGGGTTCCATTGATGTTGATCCCCTCCAATGACATGAGAGGGGAATAAGATCTTGACCCTTGAATTAAAAAGAGAACAATTTTTAATAAAAAGAATGACAGTTTTCTTGTTGTTGGTCAAATACAGTTTTTCATATTTAAAAAAAGGTGGAATTTGAAACATACCAGAGAACAAGATAATAAAAAAAGAGTTTGGATTCAGAACGCTCTTCCTTTCCAACAAGCCGATCCTAGTTTTTTTTCTTTAGGTTTTCTCTTCCAGTTTCTTCATTGAGGGTGATTTTGGCTCAATTTTTGACCTGAAATCATCTCTCTTCATCTTTTCTCTCTATTTCAATCTAAATAAGTGATTTTCATATAGATCTAGGTTTTTTCGTCGTGATTTCGTCATCTGAGTGTGGTGGCGTGTTGTTCGTCGTCTTGTGCGGCGTTGTTTGATTTTCCGTCTTGTTGCGGTGTTCATTTGATTCATATTGAAAGATCGTTTATTCAATCAAAGATTTGGATGTCAACATTGCAGATCCGTAGACATGTGTATTCCGGTCACTTAAATTTTATCATATATTTTTGTAGGCATTATGCCGTTATATGCTATTAACTTGGATGTTGTGAGTTTGTTCGCAGATTCATCATTTACATGTTTAACGGTGTTGAATGATGTACTCTATCGATTTGAATGAATGAATATCGTTTTGTTTTTGTAAAAAAAAAGAGTTTAATAACTATACACTGACGCATAATAATTAAATTGTAAAAGAATTTTAGAATCCAATTTTGGTACATATTCTAAATTTAGAATCGGATTTTTGGGGTGTGTGGCATGGCGATACAAAATAATGATATTTTTTTATCTATAAACGAATACCACCTGAAATCCACACATACATAATTGTCTGTGAGATCCTGGACTCGAAACTGGCTGAAGGTGTTCAACCTACCAATATTAACATTGATAGTTGAGCTAGGTCTCACGGACAAAATATTGATCCTTAATGTATTTATCATTTTGTGGAGCCTTTGAAAAATTATTAGCACTTATTTTAACACATAATAAATATTTTTGCAAGTATATTTAAGAAAAACTTTTAAAAGTAGTTTATAATTAGTGTGCTCATAATTTATTTTTGACATATTTTTTATGAGTCCTTCAAAAACAAAAATTTCAACACCCTCTCAACTTCACAGATGACTTGTCAACATGTAGTTAGATTGGTCATATCAGAGACCACCAATAGTTGATTTGTGCAAACACTTACAAATATATTAATTCTTGCGTAGTTGATGAAATCGAAGGCGGAGGATCTCAAAATATTATCGACCATTGGCCATTTGTTTGAAGAAATTAGTTTGGTTGTTAGGATTAGAATTTTAACTTTTTAATGCCTTATTGACTTTAAATTTTCTATATATATCGTTAGTGTGTGTCTAACTATCTTACTTAGCTTGTACATTTTAAATCGTGGATGAGAAATGTCCCAGTTCATGATCATTTTTTTTAATTAAAAAAAACATATTTTTATAACTTATAAGCTTTGCAAGATAGCTCATTGAAACAACTTACACATAGTTGATGTAGAGATTTATTACCATAACCTCACTTTAATTATAAAACAAAATAAAATTAGTTTCTTACTTTATAAGCGTGGATTAGATAAACTGTTTGAACTCATTGGCACATAAAGAGAACCAAATCAAGAAACCAAATTCGTTAAATGGAAAAGTCTTATTAGCTTATATACCATATTGAACATTTTTATCTATTCAACATGGTGGTTATATGAGCCTCTTATCATAAAGAATCAATTAAGTTAGGAAAATGCTAACAAGTGTTATTAATGTATTTGATAAAAAGTTTAAAGTGGAAACTTTATCTTAAAATTTATGTACCAACACATTAAAACATAAAAAACAATTTTTTCTACGTAAAAGTTATCCATTAATTAGTTACATTTTTAAATCCTTAACAAATACTCGTAGGGCAATTGTCAGCTAGACCTATTAAGTTATATACTCAAACACCTCTTAATTCATGTATACATGATGATATATAAATGAACGACATGAATAATGGGTAAGGGGACCTATTCTGAGAAGGAGAGTGGCTGTCATATCCGAAGTTAGGGAAGCCATCTAATTGGATACAAAAAGTTACTAAATGAGAACTTTGGATTTTGGCATGTATAATGTATTTGATCGATTTCCACCAATATTCTCCATCATGAGAACCCAATGATAACATATATATTTATGGGAGTTTGGGTTATCGATCATGATGACTTTCTATAGCTTATAATTTACTTATCATTATGGCATGTATGGAAAGAAATAACCGATAAGTGCTTATTAATTATTATCACTAAATCAAATAGTTAAATTACTCTTTAACATTTAACATATAATTTATACATAGATCTATATAGATGAGATGGGAGAGGATGACATATTGACATGTGCACTCATGTAACTAGGGGACCATTTACACATGGCTTCTTTTATCATATTTTTGTCTTAAATGTTATTAAGGGAACTTTGTCACAATAAAGAAATAACCTTCCCCCACTTATTTCCTTTACATGTAAACAAAATAACCTTTAAAGTAAGAGGAATAAGGAATCCAAAGTATAAAACCCAAAACCCAAAAATTCTTTTTTTTCCCCTCTCAATATAAATGGTAGGGCTTTTTTATATAGAATCAAACTATCTTTTTGTTAACGAATTTTGTACTTTTGGTGGCCATAGCTATTGAAAAATGAGACTTTATTTGGTTGTAAAATTAACTATATGCTCATGGGGTATCCACAAAAAGGTCTTGAGGGATAAAAGGTTTTCAAAAGCAAGAATGATTCTGAGTTTCTCAGATATCGTTTTTTAGATTTTGATGCTGAATACGAGACATAGCACTAAGCATAAGTCTTTGTGGCATTCATTGTCCCCATTGCACAGAAGATTTATTGAAAAAGAATAAAAGACAGATAATAAAATAAAAGTAACAAAATGCAAAGCCTTTGCATTGCAGACAACGAAAATGATGGCGACAGAACTCAAATTTATACGTAAACATGTAAAATGACCCTTGTATATATATTATGCATGTCTCTTGAAAATAATTATTAATGTCGTGCTCACAATTCCCAACCATATATGATCATTTTCATTATGGCTAATCAAATTATAGTACACTCATAATTACCAACGATATATCACATGTAATTTGGATCTAGATCGCTATGTTGGGTTTGATTTGGTTTCAAACTTATAGATTTATCTACTCATAGTGTATAAAAACCCATAAATTGCATGAATATAATAATCTTTTAAGGATATAAAACCCACCAATTTAGTCACTAAAACATATGAAAATCGGTCCATTTAATCCTTAACATCTTAATAGTATGGACTATATTAAGGAATTTAATAAATTTATAAGGACTGATTATTATATTTATATAGTTTAGGAGTTAAATTAGAGAGAATGTTATTGTTTAGAGACTAAATTATTGATTTATTTTCAAAACAAATAATTATACTTATTGCAGTGGATATTGGAGTAACTTTAAAACATATCTAATGTTATGTTTATTTTAATTAGCAGAAAGATGGATACTGACATGTACGTCTATCCATTTTCTCTAATAAAAACCATATTAGCCTCCATGAAAATTCAGCTTGAAGTTATGGATGAAATTCTATCATTTAGTATTTTTATTACTATTTTTTTTATCGAATTAAGATTAATTAAAATTTGACTTGTTCAATTTTGATTTGAAGATTATACTTGATTTGATTTAAAATTTATCTTTAGATTAGGTTAAATTTTATTTGATTCAAGTTTGACATTAGAATTAAATTCAATTAATTGACTAGGCAAAGAAGGATAAAATTGTAAATATAAGAGTTTAAATAAAGGACAAATTGGAAGAGAAAACTACACCAAAACATGTTGTTAATATCTTTTTATGGCAAATATATATATATATATATATATATTTGTGTTGGCAACTAGACTAGAACTTGTTCATTATAACCATGAAGTAACATGTATTTTGTTTTTTGGCATACTATTATTACAACTTGGATATATTATAGATTTTTTTTTAATTTTCAAGTATTCTTGATATTTAATTAAATAATCATTGCCATTGAATGACTTTATGTAGATGTTGAAGAAGAAAAATAACTAAAATGGATAATTTTTTAATGAAGAAATTATTTAGAATTTTTTATAATGTAGGACCAAATTATCTCTTCTTATTATTGTCAAAGACAAGATTGTATAATTTTTTAATTATGTCACAGATTAAATTATAACTTTTATAATCGTTTCAATTTTTTTTTCAAGAACTACAAGTTGTTTTTCTATTTTTCTCGAGGAACAAATTAACTTAAATATCGCAACTCTTCTAAAAGATTAAAATGGGTCTTCAGTCTAAAAAATTAATATGATTAGGTGGACTTCCATTCTTTTATTCTGAGATTCTTCATGAAGAAGTTATATTAGAGATTTTATTATTAAATTTAATTGCATATTTTTTTAAAAAAAGACCTAATAAATGTATATTTAAATGTATTTTTGATCTCTTTATTTTTATTAAGTCATGATTTCAGTCATTCCATTTTTTAATATGAAAATATATATTATTTGTTATTTTACAATCGAATTTGAGTCTTATTTTCCCGGTAAATCAAGCTAAATATTGAGTTAACAAGTTATTCCTTTAATTTTTGTGTTATTTAAGTATATTTATTTATTAAAACAAAACATTGTGAAGAAGATTTCCTTCCTTGTGACTTGGCTGGGTTTTGATGATTACAAGACTACATCACAAAAAGAAGAAAGCTTATGGAGGCTCATGGATCAAGATGATGAACAAGCTTAAGGACTTAGGGTTTTAAATTATAATCATTGTAAGTATGGTCCTTATCTTTTGATCTATCATTCTTAGCATTGTTTATATCTTAGAATGCTCAGAAAATAATTACAAACATTTTTCTAAGTCTTCATATGAAGCAATGCCTAAATATCTTTTGAAAATAAATCACTCACGATGATTTTTATTTAAATGTGATTTTACATAAAATTGTTTTTTTACTACAAAAACTATAATTGCTTTTGGAAAATAGAATATTTAATAAAATACTTATAGCATGCATTTGGTCTTTTGAAATCATGTCACCTATGAATTGCATTAAGTGTCAAAACGGAAATTTTTGTTAAAAGGCAATTTTTGTTAAACGTAATATTTTTTTATGACAATTCATTTTTGTTTTGATTCTACATTTCAAAAAGGCAGTATTGCTCCAACGGCTAATTACTCTAGTTCATTACAAATGGCTATTATTCTTAATTACCGTTGTATTCATATATTAGCATGCATTCATATATTTTATTTTGGCAAAAGGCTAGTTTCTTTTTTTTAAATGTATTTCAAACTATTTTTTATGAATAGGTGCAATTTCAAATATGTGTCTATTCATTGGTAACCATTTTTCAAAAAATAGTATTGTTTCATAAACATTTTTTTAGCCTCTATATATGCATTTGAGATTAGAAACATTTTACAACAACTTATAACATTTTAACAACAACAATCATTTTCTTTCAATATCTCAAATTGCTATTTTCAATATCACATACTTACAAACTTTCATTATCCTTGTTAGAAAACTTTGAACACACTTTCATATCATTATAAAAGTTTTCTGAGCACTAAGTTATAATCTGTTAAAGTGATATTGAGAAAGATAACAGCCATACAATTTATTATTCTTCAAAAACCATTGTTGTGAATTCTTGCCATAGTTTTGGTGAGAATTGTTGAAAGATAGTGGGGTGCTATCTTGTGTATGTTAGAAAGATTGTTAGGGGGTCTTGGGGAGAGATTGCTTGTAACAAAGATTCTAACATAGTGAATTCCTCACAGGGTTGTGGGGGAGTGGAGTACCAGTATGGGAACCACTATAAATTCCTTGTGTCCATCTTCTTCTTCCCTACACTCTTTATTTTTCCAAGCATTCGTTCATACATTCATACAAAATTCCGGAAAAATTTACAAGAACACAATAAACCAGAAAAATTATCCATTAAAAGTCATACAACCTAATTCACCCCCCCTCTTAGGTTGCACTCTGAAATTACAATTGGCATCAGAGCAAGTTAAGGTAATTTGCTCCTTGATCCAGAAAAATGGCTTCCGCTTCAAATTCAAACATTGTGTTCAAAGATGGTGGTAGTAGCAACAAACCTCCATGCTTTGTTGGTGAATACTATGATTTCTGGAAAATTCGCATGCGTGCATACTTGGAAGCACAAGGGGAAGAAATATGGAATGCCGTTGAGAATGGTCCATTCATTCCTACAACGGTTGTGAATGATGTTGTCCAAGTAAAAATAAAAACATCTTGGACTGATGATGATAAGAAAAAATTGTTGTTTGACAAGAAGGCAATCAACATGCTTCATTCAGCCCTTGGCATGGATGAGTTCTTCCGAATTTCTCAATGCAAAACTGCAAAACAAATTTGGGACACTCTAGAAGTAACCCATGAAGGCACAGAAGAAGTGAAGAGATCAAAACTGAACACTTTATCACAAGAATATGAATTGTTCAGAATGCAGCCCGGTGAATCAATTCTTGATTTACAAAAGAGATTCTCTCACTTAACAAACCACTTGATGGCTCTTGGAAAGACTTTCACAAATGATGAATTAAATCTCAAAGTCCTTAGATCATTAACAAGGGCTTGGCAACCAAAGGTGACTGCAATATCAGAAAAGAAAAGTCTTTCTAAAATGACTTCTGCCGCTTTGTTTGGTAAACTCCAAGAACATGAAATGGAACTTGGAAGATTGGAAAAACATGAAGGGCAAGAGAAGAAGAACAAAAGCATTGCTCTAAGAGTTGAGTCAAAACAACAAAATGAAGGAGAAAGTTCTGATGAAGGTGAGACCATCAATCTTCTTGCAAAAAGTTTTAAAAAATTTCTTAAAAAGGACAAGTCCTTCAAGTTTGGTAATAAAAGAAAATCTTTCAAGAAGAATGAGGGCTCTACGTCAAACCAAAACATTACATGTTTTGGATGTGGGAAAGAAGGTCACATGAAAGCAAATTGTCCATCTTTTACAAACAAAAATGGTGACAAAGGAAAGAAAGAATTCAAGCAAAGGAGGGCCTACATTGTATGGGAAGAAAATGACATAAGTTCATCTTCTGAATCAGAGGATGAAGAGTATGCAAATCTTGCACTAATGGCATCTCATCACTCTGATGATGAACAAGAGGTTAGTGATTCTGAACTTGATATTAAACCTTCATATGATGAATTACAAAATGCATTTGATGAATTATATGAAGAATGTAGTAAACTTTCTAAAACTTGTGTAAAACAGAAGAAATTAATTGTTTCACTTGAAAGAAAAGTTTTTGATGCACAAGTGGATTTAGAAAAGGTCAAAAATTCTTCATGTAATAAATGTAAAGAACATGAAACAAAAATTATTAAATTAAATCAAGTAATAAAAAATTTTGAAAAAGGTCACAATAGTTTGGAAGATGTTCTTAGCAAACAAAGAGATTTAAAAAATAAAACCGGTCTTGGATTTTCAAATTTTGATAAACCAAGTACAAGTAAAACAATCTTTGTTAAAGCAAGCACAACTTCCAACAACTTGGAACCAAAGAAAATGCATGTTGTAATTCCTCTTAAAAGTATGAATACTAGAAATAATTCTTATGGAAGAAATTATTCTAACAAGTCTTATAAGAAAACAAATTCTAAGGTTAGAAATAATGTCTCCAATGAAAGTAATTCTAGTGTATATCATGTTCAAAATTTATCATGTTTCTATTGCAACATGAAAGGCCATACTCCAAATACATGCTACATAAGAAACTTTGGTGTTCCTTATGGTGAATATATTTGGGTAAGGAAAGGTATTAACCCACAAGGACCCAAATCACAATGGGTACCTAACAAGACTTAAACTTTCTGTTTTGTAGGGAGGGTTGAAATCTTCAACCAACATGTGGTACCTTGATAGTGGTTGTTCAAAACATATGACGGGAGACAAATCAAGATTCTCAAGTTTGACCCTAAAATCAAAAGGATATGTCACCTATGGAGACAACAATAAAGGAAAGATTCTTGGTATCGGTAAAGTTGGTATGCCTCCCTATACTACTATTGATAATGTGCTATATGTTGAAGGTCTAAAACATAATTTACTAAGTATTAGTCAATTATGTGATAAAGGCTTTAGAGTAAATTTCAATAAAGATTCTTGTTTTGTTGAAGATGTAGCATCACATGAAATCAAACTTGTTGGAAAAAGAATAAATAATATTTTCATGATTTCATTAGATGATTTGTCTTTAAAGCTTAAATGTCTTGTGGTAAACAACAACAATGATGCATGGTTATGGCATAAAAGAATTGCACACATTCACATGGATCATTTGAATAAATTAATAAAGCATGACCTTGTTGTTGGGTTGCCTAAGATTAAGTTTATTAAAGACAAATTATGTGATGCTTGTCAAAAAGGTAAACAAACAAAAGTTTCTTTCAAACCAAAGCATATAGTCTCAACTTCTAGGCCTCTTCAATTAATTCATATGGATCTTTTTGGTCCTTCAAGAACTAGAAGTTTTGGAGGAAACTATTATGCCTTGGTTATAGTTGATGATTACTCTAGATATACGTGGACTTTATTTCTTGCAAATAAAAGTGATGCTTTTAAAGCTTTCAAGAAGTATGCAAAATTGGTTCAAAATGAAAAATCCTTGAAGATTGTATCTATTAGAAGTGATCATGGTGGAGAGTTTCAAAATACATTTTTTGAAGAGTTTTGTGATGAACATGGAATTTCACACAACTTCTCGGCACCTAGAACACCACAACAAAATGGTGTTGTTGAAAGGAAGAACAGGTCTCTTGAAGAACTTGCAAGAACCATGTTGAGTGAAACAAATTTGCCTAAGTACTTTTGGGCAGATGCGGTAAGTACAGCATGCTATGTAAGTAACCGTGTTTTGGTAAGACCTATCTTAAAGAAAACTCCATATGAACTTTATAAGGGTAGAAAACCCAATATTGCTTATTTTCATATTTTTGGCTGTAAATGTTTTGTTTTGAACAATGGGAAAGATAACCTTGGTAAATTTGATGAAAAATCTGATGAGGGTATCTTTCTTGGTTATTTTCTCACTAGTAAGGCATATAGAATTTTCAATAAAAGAACCCTTACTATTGAAGAATCTGTTCATGTCTCTTTTGATGAAACTAACCCCTCCAAGGAGGAAAAAGTTATTCTTTCTGATGAAGATGATGAAGATAGTTCACCAAAAGAAGTCAACATTGAAGATGAACAGAACAAACAAAACAATGCACACCAAGAAGAAGAAATGCCACAACAAGAGCAAACAAATAATGATCTACCACAAGAATGGAGAATTCATAGAGACCATCCAATTGACAACATCATTGGTGACATAAATAAGGGAGTATCTACTAGACTTAATCTTCAAGATGCATGTTTAAATATGGCTTTTGTTTCACAAATCGAACCTTCTAAAATTGATGAAGCCTTAAGTGATGATCAATGGATTTTAGCCATGCAAGAAGAACTAAATCAATTTGAAAGAAATCAAGTTTGGGAATTAGTACCTAGGCCTTTGAATAAACATATCATTGGTACAAAATGGGTTTTCAAAAATAAATTAGATGAAAATGGTATTATTGTAAGAAATAAGGCCAGATTAGTTGCTCAAGGCTATAATCAAGAAGAAGGGATCGATTTTGATGAAACATTTGCACCTGTGGCAAGATTAGAAGCCATAAGATTACTTTTAGCATATGCATGTTCCTTAGATTTTCAATTATATCAAATGGATGTCAAAAGTGCATTTTTAAATGGTTATATACATGAAGAAGTTTATGTTAAACAACCTCCAGGTTTTGAAGATTTTAAAAATCCTTCTCATGTATATAAGCTTAAGAAAGCACTTTATGGTCTAAAGCAAGCACCAAGAGCATGGTATGATAGATTAAGCAATTTTCTTTGTGAAAAAGGTTTTGAAAAAGGAAAAGTTGATACTACTCTTTTTATAAAAAGAATTAATCATCATACCTTGCTTGTGCAAATCTATGTTGATGATATCATTTTTGGTGCTACTAATGAATCGTTGTGTAAAGAATTTTCTAACATGATGCAAGGAGAATTTGAAATGTCTATGATGGGAAAACTTAATTACTTCCTTGGTCTACAAATAAAGCAATCAAAGGATGGAATATTCATCAATCAATCAAAATATTGCAAAGAACTTCTTAAAAGATTTGATATGGATAATTGCAAGGAGATTGCAACACCTATGAGTTCTAGCACTTATGTAGATCAAGATGAATCTGGTAAGCCAATAGACATTACAAAATATAGAGGTATGATTGGCTCTCTCCTTTATCTTACTGCAAGTAGACCAGATATTATGTTTAGTGTTTGTTTATGTGCTAGATTTCAATCTTGTCCAAAAGAATCTCATCTCTCTTCTGTTAAAAGAATTATGAAATATTTAAAAGGCACTCCCAATGTTGGTTTGTGGTATCCCAAAGGGAGTCTATGTGAATTGGTTGGTTATTCTGATTCTGATTATGCTGGATGTAAGTCTGATAGAAAAAGTACTAGTGGTACATGTCACATTTTGGGAAATGCATTAGTTTCTTGGTCTTGTAAAAAGCAAGCTTGTGTAGCCTTGAGTACTGCAGAAGCAGAATATATTGCTGCAGGAAATTGTTGTGCACAAGTTCTTTGGTTGAAACAACAATTACGTGATTTTGGTTTAAATTTAGAATGCATTCCCTTAAGATGTGACAACACCAGTGCAATTAATTTAACTAAAAATCCAGTCATGCATTCCAGGACCAAACACATAGACATTAGACATCATTTCCTAAGAGATCATGTTCTCAAAGGAGATGTTGAAGTTACTTTTGTGGATACTCATTCTCAATTAGCGGATATTTTTACAAAACCTTTGGCAAAAGAACAATTTTTTAAAATAAGAAGAGAATTGGGAATCTTGGATGAGAATGATATTTAACATATGTACATGCAAAAAATGTTATTTTTATTTTAGGTGTCTATTTCTTCAAATTATATGATTTTTTATATATAGGATTATATGCATTTTTATGATAATATGTTGTTATATGTGAACAAATGTATTGATTTCTATGATAATATGTTGTTATATGTGTTAAACATATTTATTTTTTAGTTGTTTTTTTTTTAATTCTGTATTGCTTCTGGTACTTGATAAGTTTGGATTCGGATAACTTTGTTTTAAGTTTTATATTATTATTACTTGTCTTGTATGCATATTTTTGGTTGGATATCTGTTTTGCCGATCTTTCTTCTTTTTGATGATGTCAAAAGGGGGAGAAAGTGTAGGTATGTGCTTGTACTTTGACATTTTACAGGTTATCCAATTGCAAATCAAAGGGGGAGATATACAAGACAGGGGGAGCTTTCTTTGCACATCAATGTCAACATGATATGGTTTGTCATCATCAAAAAGGGGGAGATTGTGAAGAAGATTTCCTTCCTTGTGACTTGGCTGGGTTTTGATGATTACAAGACTACATCACAAAAAGAAGAAAGCTTATGGAGGCTCATGGATCAAGATGATGAACAAGCTTAAGGACTTAGGGTTTTAAATTATAATCATTGTAAGTATGGTCCTTATCTTTTGATCTATCATTCTTAGCATTGTTTATATCTTAGAATGCTCAGAAAATAATTACAAACATTTTTCTAAGTCTTCATATGAAGCAATGCCTAAATATCTTTTGAAAATAAATCACTCACGATGATTTTTATTTAAATGTGATTTTACATAAAATTGTTTTTTTACTACAAAAACTATAATTGCTTTTGGAAAATAGAATATTTAATAAAATACTTATAGCATGCATTTGGTCTTTTGAAATCATGTCACCTATGAATTGCATTAAGTGTCAAAACGGAAATTTTTGTTAAAAGGCAATTTTTGTTAAACGTAATATTTTTTTATGACAATTCATTTTTGTTTTGATTCTACATTTCAAAAAGGCAGTATTGCTCCAACGGCTAATTACTCTAGTTCATTACAAATGGTTATTATTCTTAATTACCGTTGTATTCATATATTAGCATGCATTCATATATTTTATTTTGGCAAAAGGCTAGTTTCTTTTTTTTAAATGTATTTCAAACTATTTTTTATGAATAGGTGCAATTTCAAATATGTGTCTATTCATTGGTAACCATTTTTCAAAAAATAGTATTGTTTCATAAACATTTTTTTAGCCTCTATATATGCATTTGAGATTAGAAACATTTTACAACAACTTATAACATTTTAACAACAACAATCATTTTCTTTCAATATCTCAAATTGCTATTTTCAATATCACATACTTACAAACTTTCATTATCCTTGTTAGAAAACTTTGAACACACTTTCATATCATTATAAAAGTTTTCTGAGCACTAAGTTATAATCTGTTAAAGTGATATTGAGAAAGATAACAGCCATACAATTTATTATTCTTCAAAAACCATTGTTGTGAATTCTTGCCATAGTTTTGGTGAGAATTGTTGAAAGATAGTGGGGTGCTATCTTGTGTATGTTAGAAAGATTGTTAGGGGGTCTTGGGGAGAGATTGCTTGTAACAAAGATTCTAACATAGTGAATTCCTCACAGGGTTGTGGGGGAGTGGAGTACCAGTAGGGGAACCACTATAAATTCCTTGTGTCCATCTTCTTCTTCCCTACACTCTTTATTTTTCCAAGCATTCGTTCATACATTCATACAAAATTCCGGAAAAATTTACAAGAACACAATAAACCAGAAAAATTATCCATTAAAAGTCATACAACCTAATTCACCCCCCCTCTTAGGTTGCACTCTGAAATTACAAACATAATATGTAGACATAATATTTATTTTCCCCATTTTGAAATATAATTTGAAATAGCAATTCCAGGATACAAATACATAGCTAAATCTAGAATGACTAAAAACTTGATTAACTTTATTTTTAGAAATGAGGTTGAACACCTCTAAAATAAAAATAAAAATGGGTTCAACATTGTCGCATTTCACACTTTTACATACACACTAAAAATCACTGAAGTTACAAACTGGAGCTATATTCCAAGACAAATGATTTCCTTACAAATTAAATAAATTGTTGGAACAAAAGTGGGTTATACAATTTCTTTAAGGTTTTGATGATAACAAAATATTGAAGAACAATTAGATATACTAATATTTGTTCAAGTGTGCAGGATCATAGAATATATCCATCAAAGTATTGAACATATATTAAAGCATCAGAAGCACAAGAGAAACTTAGAAGACTGTGGTAGATCAGAAAAAAGGTCAACCAGAAGTCAACATCTTGGATCAGAAGAAAATGATGCCTTTCAGAAGCTGAAGATTAACCTCATCAGACTCAGAAGACTGCATCAGACTTGGAAGACCCCCAGACTCAATAGATCCTGAGGGACCCTGACTCCACGTCAGATTTTTCACACCAAGGAAGTGGTCACCGAGCCATTAGCTGGTGTATCAATGACCATTCCCCTCATCATAGGAGACAAAACTAAATTCAACCTCTTAGCACAATCAAGCGAAATAAACGAATTTGTTGCACCAATATCAATAATAGCAAGCAAAGGAGTGTTGTTAATAAAACATATACCTCTGATCAGGTTGTCTGGCTCCACTCCCTCCTCCATACTCAAGGCAAAAAAAATTCCACTAACTTTCTCTTTCTTCGGCTTAATACACATGGTGCTGTGACCCATCTCTCCACAGTTGAAGCAAACAATCTCCTTATTCTTACATTCAAAGGCACGATGTCCAGCTTTACCGCACTTGTAGCAAACCACAGTAGCACTCTTGCAATCAGTTGCCTTATGTCCAGGTCCTCCACACTTGTAGCACCTCAAGTCCCCTCCACTATGAGTAGTCCCACCACTAGCATTCTTCTTCCCCTTATCTCCTACATAAGGTTTCCCACAGTCATTTCCTTTTTCTTTCTTCTTATTCATACTATTGTAGTAGCTTGACTTTGCTCTGCTGTCTTCATAAAAAATCTGACACTTGTTCACCAAGGTAGAAAACACTCTAATATCCTGATAGACAATGAACATCTTGATCTGGGACGAAGACCACTCTCAAACTTAATGCACTTCGACGCCTCCGCTCCAAATGCATTATAATGCTGGCAAAAACGAGAAAGATCCTTAAATTTTGCCGCATAATCTGCAACCGACATGTTTTCTTACTTAAGTTCCAAAAACTCAATTTCCTTCCTGCTTCTGACATCTGTCTGGAAATACTTGCCAAGAAACTCCTCCTTGAAGATCCCCCAAGAGATCTCAACTCCACTAGCCTCTATCCTCCGCTTGGTGTTCAACCACCAAAACTCCGCTTCCTCAGCAAGCATATGAGTAACCAATCGCACCTTTTGTGCATCATCGGTAACCATAGCTCTGAAAATCCGCTCAATCCCCTACAACCATGACTGAGCTCCATCCGGGTGATGCCTCCCCTCAAACTTCGGTGGCTGATTCCTCAAGAATCGGTCTAAGCGTAACTCATCGGCTCCTCCCTGACGGCTCTGATGAACGTGGGCCGCAACATTAGCATGAGCTAGTGCCTGGGCCATCGCTGTCATTGCCTCCGCAAAGCATCATTCATACCAGCCATCTCTCCACTACACAACAAGCACCACCTAGTTAGACTAGAAAAGTATCAACAATATACACACATACATGTCGCATACAACAGGACAATAACCAAGTGTTGGCCCGGACTAGACCGACCTGCTCTGATACCACATTAAAACACCCCGATCCCCGAGAAACATTTATAAAAGATAAATCATACATCACAGTGTTATTACTCAACAAACATCTCATATAAATAACCAATCTAAAAATTTCATTATATTTAGAACACAACGGAATACAATCATATCTCAGCATATCTCAAATGTTATGTCTCAGATCATAACACAAAATCTCAACATAAATATAACAACATCAGTTTGATCATAAGATCCAATAACATCAAATCTACATAAAAGAAAATCCCCAAAGTCCTAGATCAGAGCTTTTAATCTAGACTCCTCAAGAAAGCGATAAACATGAGTAAGCAATCATGTTGTCCTCATCAATACTCACAAGCAAGAGCTACTCCTCAACCTGCACGTCTACACCACAAGGATGCAGGCGACAAAAGCCACTGGAGAGTAAGATATACGTTCAACATAAAGGGTTAATAAACGCATGTAAGTTCAGGCAAAACAACAACATCATCATCATATAATCATACAACATAATAAGCCTGATTTCTCTTACAATCATGCACATAGATTTACATTCATTTACAAGCATGGTTACCTCCATAGTTCAATTCAAGATTCTCAAGCATACATATATATACTCATCAACAATCAATCATCAATTATATCATCAAGTCAAGTTATATCAATACTTCAACAAGATCCTCATAATACACATAACACATTCTCATCAATAAATAATTGCCAAGGCAAATGATAAGTGCCAGAAAGCAGTTGTTTTGTGTTATATTTTTAGGCACTTTTGTTACTTGTTTTGCAAGTTATCATAGGAAAAGCTAAGAATTATTGATCGAATGACAAAATTATGATCCTATGTCTTACCCCATCCATTTGTGCTGGAAATAACAAGCTAGGACATGAATTGAGCAAAGAAACATGAAGAAATGTAAAAGCTAGCTCGCCACAACTAGGGAAGCGCGCACCATAGCGAGTGTAGGCAGGGAAAACCAAGTTGTCCTCGCCCCAGCAAGGAACAAGCTCGCCACATCGAGCAAAGGTGGTTAGACCCCCAAATGCTGATGTGGAGCAAAACCACAGGTGAAGAAAGCTTTGCTCGCTGCAGCGAGCAAGCCTGTCGCCGTAGCGAGCTGTGAAAAGGCCAGATGATATATAAAGCCATTCAACTCATTTTTTAGAGATTATGTTATATTTTTAGAGAGACAATAGGGCTAAAAAAGCTGTTCTTCATAGAGCAAGAGTGATTGAGTGTGGATTAACTAAGAATCTTTGAGAAATCAAGACTTAGCAATGGATCTTCATCTTTCTTTTCACTTTTGTAATGTTATCATGACAATGATCAACTAAATATCATTTGTTGGGATTAGAGGTACTTTATCAAGTTTAGATGTAATATTTTGATCTTTGAAATATATGATTCTAGCATCTTATGTGATATTGAGTTTATTCTTGCTATTCATTCTTATGTTTGATTTAAATGTTATTGAAAAATACTTTTGAATATAGGTTTAGAATAATCTTCTATCAAAATAATAATTCTAGACATAGGATTGTGTTTTGATAATCATACAAATTATCGGAACGTAATGTTATCGGATCGTTTAATAGATTGAGAAATCGTCGATTAAACGATACGGTCGATCTCACAACGTCATTTAGACATGAATGATGTTGTCGGGCGATACGTGATAATATCGCTAAAAAGCTAGAATCCATATATATGATCATTAGAATATATTCGATACTTGATTGACGAACTCTGATCTCAACGCTTTTACGCCTTATTACTCTTCATTTTTACTACCACTTTAGAATCAAATAGTTTTATAGCAATCAATTGATCAAACCCTAACTTAAAATGATAACCGATTTTGAACAGTTTATGGTATCACACTAGTCCCTTAGGAGACGATATAAAAACATACTTACTTTTGATAAACTTACATCGGCAAACATAAACCAATCACTTCACATTAACATCATCAAGTATACAAGTACCACATTGATACACAAGTTCATAGCAAAGCATTGCCATATACGACTCATCATGTTTATGCAATGCGCCTAACAACTCTACATGTATGTAGTACCGAGTTTTGGAGATCGGAGTTCTTTTATCTGAGGGATCCCATTGTCACTTTCATCGTCACTGGAATGAATGCATGTCCATACATCACGACTCAACATCACATACATACATATGAATCAACACTAACATCATCAACAATCATACATATGTTTATCGTCACTTATCATATATCATTCTCACTTAACACACAACATCGTCACTTATCATTCATCAACATGATATTAACATCATAACATCACATCTTCTTTTAACTTCATTCACATAATTCACAACACACATTTAATCAAACAAGGTTACATTAACCTATTAACTCATCATCATTCTTCACCATACATACCTCAATACTTAATTACTAAGTCCTCATTCATTTCATAACTTAATCCAAGACAATTTATAAGTCCGTCTCTAACCAATTTAACTTCCAAACTTTCTTATACTTAACTCCAAGTTAATCAATCAATAACAACATAATTAAACCCTCATAGATCAAGTTTGGGAACCATTCATGTGCATTGGATACCTCAAAAGTTCACAAAAAAGCATTTTTCCCCTACAGGTAGGGTGGCACGGTCATGCCAACAGGGCGCACGGTCGTGCCACCTTAGGCAGCACATACACGCATGGTCGTGCCACAGGGGCGTACGGTCGTGCCAGTTATGTAGGTGGGAAAAACTGACTTTTTAGTCGATTTTCGCGAAAACACCGTTTTCAATATCATTTTTCGATCCAATTCGCACCAAAATCGTTCCAAATCCCTAAACCACTTATTTCCAATTAATAACAACTTAACTTAGCTTAAACAACTTAATCATAATCACTTTTCATTATCAATTACCACGATTTTCAATTATTTCCAAACATCGTCTCAAAAATTCATTTTCATCCACAACTCGTCAAACAAACATGGTATATCAACAACATCAACATTTCAACATGTTCCATATGATCATAATCACTTATTCCAACCATCATAATCAATTTAACAACAACTTAATCATTTTTATCCAATTAAGTATTTTCACCAAAACATAACAACTACTTAAATCACAACTTATTCATCATAACTTCATGAATTCACAAACCAAACACATACCCATGCTCACAATCAACTTAACAAACCACAAACATCATTTAATTATCATGTTCTTCATCAATTTCATCAAAATTCACAAAGTTACAAAAACAACTTAACCAAACATGAACTTTGATAGAATAACAACATGAATTCATCAATTATAACATACCCAATTTAATCACAATAAAAGGAACATGAATTTAACACAAATAATCACCAATTCATGAAATTAAGCAATAATCACAAACACCCAAACTACCCATTTGTTTCTTAAAACCCATATGGTGAAAATAATCTTCCCCCTTACCTCAATTCTTCACAAAAATGGATTCCTAGCTTGAACCTCCCCCTTCTAGAGTTTTCCCCTCTTCTTTCTCCCCAAGTTTCTTCTTCCTTTTCTATTCTCTCTAGCCTCCTTTCTCTCGGTTTGCACAATATTTTGACCTAATGTCACTAACACTAACACTTCTCTTTAAATATAATTGGACTAGGGTCACTCACACTAATGAGCTTAGTCACATTTCATCACACAATTATTTCTCTACACTTTTACTTCACTTAAACCTCCCATTTTACTATTTCACCACTATTCTTTAAATTCAAATTTCTAACTTCTAACATATTACAAAAATGCCACTAACCCGTAAAATGACCAAAATACCCCTAATCACTCAAAATCTACCAATCCACCAATTCTCAATCAAATAAACAATTAATAAATATAATAAACAAATAATAATAATAATAAATAAATATGATACTAAAAATCAGGTTGTTACAATTTTACTTTGATTTTCAGCCATCTGACACATTTCGCCCACATTTTTCTGATTTTTTTTACAGATTACTTAAAAGTAAAATTACCTGAACTTTTAGACTCAGTGGGTTGCCTCTCACTCAACGTTTCTTTACCGTCACTAGCTTGACGTCAGACAACCTCTATAGGTCTGTCAGCACCAGTCCCACCCTTTCTTTGGGTAGGGCACCTCCAAGATAGGGCTTCAGTCTTCGCCCATTCACCTTAAACATTCTTTCTCCATCTGGTGTCATCACCTCCACAACTCCATATTGGGATACATTCTTCACTATGAATAGTCCTGACCATTTAGACTTCAGCTTCCCTGGGAATAACTTTAACCTGGAATTAAACAACAAAACTAGTTGCCCAGCATAAAACTCCACAGGAACAAGGTTTCTATCATGATACTTTTTGGTTCTTGCCTTGTATATCAACACATTTTCATACGCTTGCAACCTCATTTCCTCCAATTCATTTAGTTTCAGAAGCCTTTTCCTACCAGCCAGAGTTTGATCAAAGTTTAGAAATTTTATAGCCTAGTAGGCTTTATGTTCTAACTCAACTGGTTGATGGCAAACTTTACCATAAACTAATTGATACGGTAAAAAACCAATAGGTGTTTTAAAAGTAGTTCTTTATGCCCAGAGTGCATCATCAAGTTTCCATGACCAATCTTTCCTAGATGATGCTACAATGTTCTCTAGGATTTGTTTCAGTTGCCTATTAGAAACTTCTACTTGCCCACTGGTCTGAGGGTGATATGGAGTAGCTACTTTATGCTTAACATCATATTTTGCAAGAACACTTTCTAAGTATTTGTTACAAAAGTGCTTCCCCCCATCACCGATCAAGACTCTAGGGATTCCAAACCTAGGAAAAAAATTTTTCATTAAAAATTTGACAACAGTATGGGCATCATTAGCCACACAAGCAACAACTTCCACCTATTTGGTAACATAATCAACACACAAGGCTGTGAATGGTCCCATGAAATCGATGCCCCAACAATTAAAGGGTTCTACCTCAAGAATTGCATTGAGGGGCATCTCATTCCTCTTTGATATGTTACCTGTCCTTTGACACTTATCACAGTGTCTGACAAATTCTTGGCAATCCTTAAACAAAGTTGGCCACCAAAAGCCACTATGTAACCCCTTTGATGCGGTCCTTTCATCGCTGTGATGGCCTCCATAAGCTGAGCTATGGCAGTGCCACATAATGATTTTCACTTCATCACCTGCAACACACCTACGCAACAAGCCATCAGTGTTAGTTCTAAACAAGTATGCATCATCCCACACATAGAAGTTAGTCTCCTTAAAGAATTTCTTCTTTTATTGGTAAGTGAACTCCTCCGGAATCAAGTTTTCGGCCTTAAAATTAGTCATGTCCGCAAACCATGGCCTTTCTGTCACCATAAAGAGATATTCATCTGGGAATTCAGCTTCAATAGCCTTCTCCTTCTTGGTTATCTCCTTATTCTCCAACCTAGATAGGTGATCAGCCACCACATTCTCCACTCATTTCTTATCTCTAATTTCCAAATCAAACACTTGTAACAAGAGAATCCATCTCAGCAACCGGGATTTAGAATCCCCCTTTGTCAATAAGAACTTCAAAGCTGCATGATCTGTAAAAATAACAACCTTGGGACCAATGAGTTAAGAACGAAATTTTTCCAACTCAAATATTATGGCAATCAATTCTTTTTCTGTTGTTGAATAATTGATTTAGTTTTCATTTAAAACCTTGCTTGCCTAATAAATAACATGTAAAAATTTCTCATGACGTTGGCCTAGCACTGCTTCAACAAAATAATCATTAGCATAACACATCAGTTCAAATGGGGTATCCCAATTTGGTGCAGTGATTATGGGCGCAGTGACCAAATTTTTCTTAATTATAGAAAATGATTCTAAGCATTCAACATAAAAAAAAACTCAGATTCTTTAACTAAGAGGTTACTGAGGGGCTTAACTATCTTAGAAAAATCTCTTATGAAATGCCTATAGAAACCGGCGTGCCCCAAGAAACTTCTCACCCCTTTCACGTTGATTGAAGGAGGCAATTTTTCTATAACCTCTATTTTGGCGTGATCAACTTGAATGCCTTTTCCCGGGATTTTATGCCCCAAAACTATACCTTCTGTCACCATAAAGTGACATTTTTCCCAATTTAAAACCAGGTTAGTTTCGATGCATCTCTCAAGAACAACATTCAAGTGATATAAGCAATGATCAAAAGACTTACCAAATATGTAAAAATCATCCATAAATACCTCTATGTCATTCTCTAACATGTCAGAGAAGATGGACAACATGCACCTTTGGAAAGTGGCTGGTGCATTACACAAACCGAAAGGCATCCTCTAATATGCGAAAACACCAAATGGGCAAGTGAATGCCGTCTTCTCTTGATCTTTCGGAGACACATCAATCTGATTGTACCCTGAATACCCATCCAAAAAGCAATAAAAGGCTTGTCATGCTGACCTCTCAAGCATTTGGACCATGAAGGACAAAGGAAAGTGGTCCTTCCTTGTGGCCTAATTTAACCTTCTGTAGTCAATACACATCCTCAAGCCAGTGACCGTTCGGGTAGGGATCAACTCATTTTTTTCATTCGCTACCTTGGTCATTCCACCTTTCTTGGGAACCACAAGCACCAGACTTACCCACGCACTATCTGAAATAGGGTAAATCATACCTACATCCAACAACTTAAGAACCTCCTTTTTTACTACCTTCGTCATTGTGGGATTAAGGCGTCTTTAGGGTTGGACCACAGGCTTGTATTCTGCTTCCAAATAAATTTTATGCATGCAATAAGCCGGACTTATACCTTTCAAATCTCAGATATTCCACCCGAGTGCACTCTGGTTGTCTTTCAGGACACTCATTAGCTTTTCTTCCTCAAGGGTGGATAAAGAACTACTAATGATTGTTGGTTTGGTGGCATCTTCACTCAAAACACATATTTCAAGTGACTTGGGAGTTCTTTCAGTTCAGGTGCAGCCAATTTTTTGGTTTTTATTGCCTCTTCTCCCTTTTCATTTTCGACTCCCTTTGCTTCCATTTTTTTGGTCACCGACTCAACTTTGGACACATTGAGTTGTTGCACACATTCATCAATCTCATCATTCTTATCTTTGTCACAACATTGTTGAGTATTTTGGTGTTGGCTGCATATTTTGGCAAATCCAATGTGTTGAATAATAGCATCTCCATGTCTAGAACAAATCTTCAGTTGCAAGTTTTTCCATTTGAAGCTGTTCAGAAGCTGAAAATTTCATCAGAAGCTGAAAGTTGGGTCAGGCGCACTGTAGCACTTCAGAAGCTGAAATGTGAGTCTGATGCCCGCGTTGACTTTTGTTAACTTCATCAGAAGCTTGTTATTTTCAAGTTATTCTTGATCGAATCTTGGCGAGATTTAACAAGAATATATCTTCGCATATTGCTTCTAGAATGCTGGTTGTTTTGGAGAAGATTTAATAAAGATTTGGTTCAGTTTTATGAACTTCGTATTTTTCTGTTACAATCTTATTAAGATTCTTTCCTGGTTTATTTGTTTCCTTATTGGACCAATCATAATTCAGAAACAGATCAATTTAGAAGATTGGATTGGGTTTTATGCTGGACTGAAGGCTATATAAAGAGTGCTTTGCTGCTATTCAAGATATATGAAAAACAGAGTATAATTCAGAAAATTGAGTCTTAGGTTGTGTAAGCTTTTTAGCTTTGTTTGTGCACCACTCTGTTGAGTTGGTTTAGGTTTAATAGAGTTGTAATCACTCTAAGCCTGTAGGTACGAGTGCAGGTCATGTATTGAAGAGTGTTCTTCACAAACTGGGTAGTTTTGTTTAAGAACTAGGTTTAGTTCAAGTTGTTCAAGTAACTGGGTTGTTGCTTAAATAGGAAGTTAGTGGACTCTAATACTCATGCGTGGGTAGAAGTCTGACTAGGTGGAAGTTGATTGCTTAGGATAGGAACTGGGAGGTCAGTGTCTGAGTCTTAAGGGTTAATTCCAATAGTGGATTTCCTTCCTGGATTGGTATCCCCCAGAGCAGGAGGTGTTTACTCCAAACTGGGTTAACAAACCTTGTGTTCTTTTATTTTTGCACTTTTTAATTCTGCTGCATAACTGTGATTTAAATTGTGCTAAGTTTCAAGTTCAGAACCTGTTAGGTTCAGAACCAGTTTTTAATCAGAACCAGTTTAACCTCCTTACCAGTTGCTAAGCCAAAAATTTCAATTGGCATCAGAGCAGGCACCCTGCCTGTAATTTGGGTGAGATCCAGAGGTGTTTATGTCTGGCTTTATGGAGAGAGAAGGAGGCCCTGTCAACAGACCACCCCTACTTGATGGCACCAATTATGAGTACTGGAAATCCAGGATGTGTGCATTCCTGAAATCCATTGACAACAGAACTTGGAAAGCTGTGATTAAAGGCTGGGGTCATCCTGTGGTTATAGACAAAGATGGTAATAAAACTGAGGTTTTGAAGCCTGAAGAAGAATGGACCAAAGCTGAGGATGATCTGTCACATGGAAACTTAAAGGCCTTGAATGCAATTTTCAATGGTGTGGATCAGAACATGTTCAGACTCATCAAACAATGTACTGTGGCAAAAGATGCTTGGGAAATTCTGAAAACCACTCATGAAGGAACCCCTAAGGTTAAGCTATCCAGACTTCAACTTCTCACAACAAAGTTTGAGAACCTGAAGATGAATCTATTTAGGATTTCTACATGAATGTGCTGGACATGGCCAATTCCTTTGATTCTCTTGGGGAAAAGATGACAGATGAGAAATTAGTCAGAAAAATCCTCAGGTCCCTGCCCAGAAGGTTTGATATGAAGGTTACAACAATAGAAGAAGCCCATGATATTACCACTATGAAGGTTGAGGAGCTGATTGGATCCCTTTTGAATTTTGAAAGTGCTTTTTGCAAACAGCCTGAGAAGAAAGGGAAAGGAATAGCTCTTGCTGTAAACTCTAAAGCTGATGATCAACAAGAACCAGATGAGGATGATAATGATTTATCAGAAGCACTTGGGGTGCTGGGGAAACAGTTTGATAAGATTCTGAAGCTTGTTGATAGAAAGTCAAAATCCAAGGGTCAGAACATTAGGTTTTACAATAGCAAGCCTCATAATGATTTTAAAAAGGGCCAAGACTGAAGAAAATAGTAAACAATCACAAGGTGTTCAGTGCTTTGAGTGTGAGGGCTTTGGACATATCAAGACAGAATGTCCTACTTTTCTTAAGAAGCAGAAGAAGAAGAGCCTAGCTGCTTCATGGTCTGATGATGATTCTGAAGAAGATGCTGAGAGTGAATCTGCTAAGGTTAATACAGGCCTGATGTTAAGGTTAAAACAGAACTCAGGAACTGGTTCAAAGTCTGATGCATTTTTAGAGTCTGAGACATTTTCTGAGTCTGACTCAGAGTCTGTAGCCTCATCTGTGTCTGAAGTTGCAAAACTCTCATATGATGAACTGGCTTAAAATTACAAGAATCTATACATCAGAAGTTTAGAAGTTTGCATTCAAGTAGTGGATCAGAAGAAGAACATTTGTCAACTGGAGGCTGAGAAAGGCGAACATTTGGTACAAAACTCTGATTTAAAGGATGAAGTGAGCCAACTGAATTCCCAACTTGATCAGATGAAGAAGCAAGTTAGGATGATGAACTCTGCTACTGATAAGTTGGAGGAAATTCTGGATGTCCAGAAGCAAGGAAAAACTAGGTTAGGTTATGTTGATCAGAGTCTAAAGCTCAAGGAGAAAAATCCTGTTAGTCAGTTTGTTCCTGCTACTCAAACTCATGATTCTATGGTTGGAACACCAAAGAGAAGACCTCAGAAACAAGCACAGATGCAAGGTCAGAAGCCAGCTCAAATGATACCTCATAAGCAAGATCAGATGCAACCCCAGAAATGTTTCAGAAACAAAAAGAGGAATCATACCTGGATCTGTCATCATTGTGGTAAGAAGGGTCACATTAAACCTTTTTGTTACAAATTGCATGGTTGTCCCAAACATTTGCAACACAAAAAGGTTGAACCAGCTGTGAACAAGAGCAAAATCAAGAAAGTTTGGAAACCAAAGTGTGAAGGTGTTGCTCAGAATCTGAACAAAGGAAAAGGAAAGGCTGTTGCTAATGACAGCAAGCCAATTCCTATAGCACAGAAGAATTCTGGTGCTGGTCCATCCAAAGTCTGGAGCAAAGTTCATGTTCCTGCTCATAAGGTACTATTTTCTTGTAAGTCTGAAGTTGCTAGGACTTGTGATCAGAAAAGAGTGGCTGATTTTGAGAAACAAATTGCTGGGAGGAATGGTTTTGGTTGTGGTTCTTCAAATGTTAGTCAGCATAAGGATTTATAGCAATTATTGCAAACTGGATGTGAGGAAGATAGAGTACCTGCCAGTTTTGCTAATGCTGAATGTGTGTCTGATCCTGGGTCTGAAGTTAATGCTGGGAATGATTCAGATGATGTATGTGCAGTTTTCAAACCCTATGTTAAACCTGTGGTTTTTCATAATTTTGTGGCTAAAAAGGGGGAGAAAAACCTATGTTTAAGATCAGACATGGGTTGTGTAGAGTGTGAGCTGTCAGTTTGTAGTTTGTGCAGTTTTGAGTATGTTGTTCAAAATTCAGAACCAATGCAGTGCACATGTGTTTAAAGGAGAATGTGTACCTCAGGGGGAGTTCAAGGTCATTATATTCCTGAGTGTGATGTGCTTCAAAAGTTTATCATGTTTTTACATAGTTCAGAAGTAAGGGGGAGTCTTATGAGTTGCAGGAGGAGAATTTAATTGTTGGAGTGGTTGTACATGTGTTTGCACGTTTGTGAAGCTTCAGGGGGAGTGTTTTATGTGGTTTTAGTGATCCTGAAGTGGTGTTGAGCTTGTTCAGAAGCTGCAAAGTGTGTTTCAGTTGTCTGATACTGAAACTGTTTGGTTTTTAGTATAAACATAGCTTAAATCCGCTGCTGATCTGTGATAATCTGTTTGCGATGTTACATTTTTGTGGAGTTCTTCATTGCTGAGTTAATTTTATGGGAGATTGAAGAACTTGGGTGTGTGAACATTGGTTTTAGCCAAAAATTTGCCAAAGGGGGAGATTGTTGAGTATTTTGGCGTTGGCTGCATATTTTGGCAAATCCAATGTGTTGAATATTAGCATCTCCATGTCTAGAACAAATCTTCAGTTGCAAGTTTTTTCATTTGAAGCTGTTCAGAAGCTGAAAATTTCATCAGAAGCTGAAAGTTGGGTCAGACGCACTGTAGCACTTCAGAAGCTGAAATGTGAGTCTGATGCCCGCGTTGACTTTTGTTGACTTCATCAGAAGCTTGTTATTTTCAAGTTATTCTTGCGCGAATCTTGGCGAGATTTAACAAGAATATATCTTCGCATATTGCTTCTAGAATGCTGGTTGTTTTGGAGAAGATTTAATAAAGATTTGGTTCAGTTTTATGAACTTCGTATTTTTCTGTTACGATCTTATTAAGACTCTTTCCTGGTTTATTTGTTTCCTTATTGGACCAATCATAATTCAGAAATAGATCAATTTAGAAGATTGGATTGGGTTTTATGCTGGACTGAAGGCTATATAAAGAGTGCTTTGCTGCTATTCAAGATATATGAAAAACAGAGTATAATTCAGAAAATTGAGTCTTAGGTTGTGTAAGCTTTTTAGCTTTGTTTGTGCACCACTCTGTTGAGTTGGTTTAGGTTTAATAGAGTTGTAATCACTCTAAGCCCGTAGGTACGAGTGTAGGTCATGTATTGAAGAGTGTTCTTCACAAACTGGGTAGTTTTGTTTAAGAACTGGGTTTAGTTCAAGTTGTTCAAGTAACTGGGCTGTTGCTTAAATAGGAAGTTAGTGGACTCTAATACTCATGCGTGGGTAGAAGTCTGACTAGGTGGAAGTTGATTGCTTAGGATAGGAACTGGGAGGTCAGTGTCTGAGTCTTAAGGGTTAATTCCAATAGTGGATTTCCTTCCTGGATTGGTATCCCCCAGAGTAGGAGGTGTTTACTCCGAACTGGGTTAACAAACCTTGTGTTCTTTTATTTCTGCACTTTTTAATTCTGCTGCATAACTGTGATTTAAGTTGTGCTAAGTTTCAAGTTCAGAACCTGTTAGGTTCAGAACCAGTTTTTAATCAGAACCAGTTTAACCTCCTTACCAGTTGCTAAGCCAGAAATTTCAACTCAATTGAATTAGCCATCACTTTTTCCAATGGTTGTTCTGGAATTTCTTTTTGAATAATGTCATCAGCCAAATCATCAATTACATCAACCTGGTAACATTGTGGGTTCTCATTCCTATGTCTCATAGTTTCAAAGATATTAAATACCATATGCTCATTTTGAAACCTCAGCATCAACTCTCCCATCTCAACATCTATCAATGTTTTCCCAATCGCTAGGAAAGGTCTCCCTAACAACAATGAAGTCTCATCATCTTCTTCCATGTCCAAAATCACATAGTCAGTAGGGAACAACAAATCATTAACTTTCACTAGTACATCTTCTACCACACCATAAGGATAAGAAACATATCAATCTGCTAAAGTGAGAGTCATCTTTGTTGGCTTTGGTTCCCCACATCCTAACTTTTTCATCATGGATAAGGGCATCAAATTTATGCCATCCCCCAAGTCACACAATGCTCTTCCAACACCCACCTTCCTTATAGTACAAGGGATAGTAAATGCATCAGGATCCTTTAACTTAGGAGGAAGTTTTTTTGAAGAATGGCACTACAATTTTCTGATAATGCAATGTTTTCATCATCTCTGGGCTTCCTTTTTCCAGTTAACAGGTCCTTCATAAACTTTGCATACACTGACATTTGATCAAGAGCTTCACTGAATGGAATGTTCACTTGTAACTGGCTAAAGAACTCCATAAACTTCTTGAACTGCCCTTCTTGCTTCTCCTTCTTTTTTGACAAAGGAGGGTATGTAAGTTTGACATAAAATGACACCTCATGCTTCTTAACTCATTCTTTCAGAATTTGATTCTTTGTTCTTCGCATAATAGAGTCTACATCAATCAACTTCTCACGTTTTTTCTCCGTCATTTTTTTTTCATTTTTTTCTCCCTTTGGATTTTTTTCCTTTTTTCATTTTCAACTCCACCATTTTCAACATACTCACCCTCCTCAGATTTTTCATTTTCAACTTCACTAGATTTTTCTTGTACCACTACTTCCACTTCTTTCTTCTTGGTAACCTTTGGGGCTACCGGTGTAAGAACCTTCTTGCTTCTCAACTCAACAACATTGCAACTTTCCTTCTTTGGATTATCTTGCGTGTTGCCAGAAAAACCGCCACTTGATTGATTTGTTATTTGCTTTGCAAGTTGCCCAATTTGATTCTCAAGATTCTTCATAGAGGCCTCATTGTTTATTTGGACTGTCTCCTGATTCGCCTTGATCTCTTGAAGGTTTGTTTGGGTCATCTTGAGAAAGCTGGTCATGGCTTCTTCAAAGGCTGATGGCTTTCTTTGTTGTTTAGGTTGGGGGTTAGGTAGGAGTGGATTCAAGGTGTTATTATTTGAGTATTTAAGGTTAGGGTGTTGTGCCCATCCTGGGTTATATGTGTTTGAATAAGGTTCCCCTTCTTGTAGTTTTCCATGTAGTTAACATCGTCACTCACTCCTTTCGGCACACACTCACCATTAGCATGTCCTTCACCGCAGAAATCACACTTCGACACAGGTGCCTGTTGTACTTGCTTAGGGCTGGCAATGAACCGAGACAACTCGAAAATAGTTCGAAACTCGATTCGATAATTAACTCGTTGAACTTGGTTCATGAACCAAATGAGCTGAACTTGAGCTGAAAATTAAGTTCGTTAATTAAATGAGCTGAACTTGAACTGTATATAATTCGATTCGTTTGGTTAATGAGTTGGCTCGATTATACGTATGTGTGAATTTAGAAATGAACGAGTTTTTTTATGATATTTTCAATTTTAACTTTATTGTCGTTGTAATCCTTTTAAAAAAAAATATGAAAGCAATTCCAATTTAAAAGTTGGCATCATATTGTCTTTGTAGTTAAAATTGTCCCACATCGAAAACTTTTAAACAATAAAGAAGAGGGTTATTAAGTTAAGGGAGTGTGTATCTCACTTTGTTGTAGTGTGGAATCCAAATAAGTGCTCTTTTTGAAATAGAGCGAGTGAGTTCCTATATCCTTTTAATGTGGTGGTAGTTTCCTTGCTCATTAAAACATGTTTGAAATTAGCGATTAGCAATGTACAAAAGTACCGTCAATGGTACATGGTTCTCCTTTAGTCTAGGAGAAATTTGTAACTATGATGATAAAATAAATTTAGTAAAAAAAATAGTTACAATTTTTAAATTATGTGATTCGAGTAAACGAGATGAACTTAACAAACCGATTCGAGTTATTTGCGAACTTTAATCGAGCCGAACTCGAGCTAAAAAATGGTTTGTTTTGAATTTGTGTCGAGTTTCAAGCTGATCCGATTCTTATCGGGTCAAGTCGAGCTTCAGACGAGTTCGACTCGACTGGGCTCATTTTCAGCCCTATACTTGCTGGACTTGAGCTTGCTGAGCTTGTAATTGTCCCATGGTAAGTGCTTGAACTTGTTTGGTTAGGGCCCCCATCTGTTTGGTCATCAAGGTTTGGTTTGCTAAGACAACACTATTTTCGTTCACCCCAAAAACTCCTCTTCTACCCTTTTCTGTTTCAGCAAGGTACTCATTCTGGGCCATGTTTTTTATTAGAGTTTGGACTTCAAGGTCAGTCTTCACTCTCATACTCACTCCAGCTGAGGCATCTAAAAGTATCGTATGATTAGGTTTTAAACCCTCAATGAAAACTTGCATCTGGGTTTTCTCACTCAAGTCATGTGCAGGACACCTCTTAAGCAATAACTTAAACCTCTCCCAAGCATCATATGAAGACTCATTTTCCCCTTGCCTAAAGTTGGTGATCTCATGCCTTTTCTCCCAATACCTAGACATAGGGAAAAATCTTTCAAGGAATTTTAGTTCAAGTTCATCCCAGGTTTAGATAGTTCCACTTGTTTGACAGAGGTCTTAATGTCAAAGGCCACAAGATTGACTGGTTGGAAAACATGGGTAAGTTGGCCACAGCTGGCTGCTAACCCGTAGTCTCCCATCATAGGTCTCACAGGTGGTGGTGGTTGTGGTGGGGGTTGGTTACCTCCGTTATCCCCCATGATGATTGTTTTAGTTTCAATAGGTGTGGGGCTAGTGCATTGTGTTCTGGGACTAGGTTCAGCTGATCGAGCTAACCAGACAGCTCTCCGATTCGCTCTTGCAGTCTTCTCGATCTCGGGATCATGCAACAATTCTCCGGGTTGCACTCTACCTTGCTTAAACTGCAAACGAATACCTTAGTAGCATTGCACAATACAAAATTATAATGAACACTGATCCAATAAAATTTTTTGACAGAAATTACATTACAGAAAATAAATTGTAGAAATCCTAAATTATAACGATATTGCCTTGTTGAAATGATTCAACAGTCCCCGACAACGGCGCCAAAAACTTGATACAATTTTAGCAAGTGTACTAATTTATATCGAAGTAATAAATTAATTCGTATCCATATGGACTGTTCTAGTCTCTACTTGGCAATTTCATTAATATTCAGGATGTATGTAAATGGGGGGCTGCTTTAAGCAAATTGGTATTGAGAGAAAAGATTAGGTCTTTCGAATCATCTGCTCATCACTCATTTCAGTTTAAGACAATTAACAAAATAACTCAGGTCAATTCCTTGACTCAGAGCCCTCTTTTCTAATTATAATTCCCTAATTCCTTAGGTGAACCTATAATCATCAAAGGTTTTTAACACGTTAATTTTAAAGTCACAACTTAACAACTTTCCATCCCTAGATTGTCAGTTAGTTGAACAACATAAATGAGTCAAAATTATAAGTTGGTGTCAGCACTCATATAATCTCTAAAATAAATTATATTGTGTCAGAATCATAAAAGCATTATGAACAATTTATACTGAATAAACTAGAATAGCATTCATAAAATTTCAGAGTTACATATTACATTGTCATGAGCTAGAGCAGAATCATCTAATGACCTAATCTGAAAGAACTTAGCTACTCATGGCTAAAGCACAAATAACTAATACAAAAGTAGGATTCATTACATGAATTTGATAACCGGCTATGAGTTTTAATGGTCTCCCACCTTATCTCCAGATCTCCAGCTCCAAAAGTCAGTTTTTTTCTCCAAAATTTTGAACCCTTCCTCCAGAAAACCTTCTGGCTTTTATAGAAAAATTCCTTACCAGGCAAAAATAGTGCTCCGATCGTAAAAGATCATGGCACGATGTGTCATTAAATTCAAAAACAAGCCAGACGGTTCACTAAATCGTGGCATGATGAGCTTCCATGGTGGCACGATTTTTTGCGAACCAAAACCTCTCCAAACTAGCTCAAGATCGTGCTTCGATGGTCATAAATCGTGGCACAATCTGATCCTTACTTGCACACTAAATTTTTGTTCTTTGTAGCTTGTAACTCATGCAGAATCACCTGAACTCAACTAAAATAGAACAAAAACTACTAATAAAGTGATACATGACCTAGTGTTATCACACTTGAGTCAACTTGAAGATAAGATCAAGGTTTTGGAGAAAGCTGCTAAAGATAATGTCATCAAATCCTTGACGAAGCATGAAGTAACCCTCCAAGATTTTCTGGCTAGTAGCATTGGAAGAAGCAGATTGGCCTCCATGATTTTTGGTGTGAGCAAGAACCATGGAGAAGGAATTGGTTGTTCAGAGACACTCTGTAAGAAGAAGCAATCTCCAGAAGAATCAATGAAGCTGTCAAGTTCTAGTTACACCAAGGAAGAATTCTGCAATCATTTTGTGTGAGCGGGAATAGAAGCTCAGAGTCTGAAGAAGTATGGATTAGTCATGATTGATAACCACATCATATACAGTCCAATTAATTTCTCAAGAACAACATGTGAATATGTTAAGAGAAATAAACCAGATGCATCTCATTCTCACAACCTCAGATGTACTAGTTATGTCTCAATTTAATAGAATCTATTTGAAGCAAAATATGTGCTCAAGCTTGATAGTGTATTCTGTGGTGAATGCTCTAATAGCTCAAGGCATACATTGTGCATTATTCTAAAACTAATAAAGTTAAGGAATCAATGCACTGCATACCTGCTAACAAAAAAAAGAAGCTTGACACTACATGTCAAAGCTAGATAAAAATCTTGCAGGTATACAGAGCTCAAAAGATGTCTCAGAACAAATCAGAAGAATATCTTCAGGAGAATGAAGCATGATGAGAGGTGATACTTCAAAAGGCAATCAAGAATTGGAATCCTAGTTGATCTCAGAAGAACATTGTTGGAAACAAATTGTTTTATCAACAGAAGATTTCAATCAGGAGAGCAGATCAAAGGATATGCAAAGGTATGGTAGACTCTTCTCATTATCCAACAGTGTGTAGATATGGTTGAAGAACATAGTCTGATATTACACAGAAGTTATTCCAGTTAGAACCTCTTACGGACAAGTCTGATAAGAATAAGCATCTGATAACATCAGAACCTCTAAAACTTCAGACTCAAATAAGAACCTAATCTGACGTGTCATATAAGTGGAAAGGTCTCTCAACTATTTTGTTGACCTATGGCCCACTAACTTGATAATTAGACTGGGAAGTTTTATTTGCCGTGTATCTCAACTGTTGGGTAATAACCGTAAGACAATGATGGTTTTGCTTTGAATGTTGTGTCTCGCACCCCTCTTTGACATTAAAATTTGTCTTTATTCAAAATTGGGCATATAAACGTTTTGATAAAAAAACACTTTTACACAGTCATTCACACATAATCACTCTCGCATCCTACACTTTCAGTTCTCAAGCCTCCTCCGAAAACAACCCTTTTTCAAAATAACCCTAGAACCCAAAAGCCTTCAGAAGTCTCGATGGCGTCATCATCCTCTCAAATTGCTGTCAACGACGAACCAATTGCTGATTTCTTTCACAAATTGAAGACGATGAGTATCCCATAAGAGAAGTTAACAATGATGCCTGAAAATATTTTTGACTTATTTGGATTAAAGGAGAATGAAATCGACCTGTTATACCTAATTGATTCTCACTAGTGGCATCACTACATTAATATGCAACACTGACCAACCTACTCAGAACTTGTGAAGTACTTTTGGGTTAGAGCAGAAGTGTTTGATAAAGGAGTAGCAAATGAAGAACTCAGAAGAGCAAGGGCAATGGATCCCAGGCACGCTAAGAAGTCAAGGAAGGAACTTGGCTTGAAGGAGTTTTTTGAGACATAAATAAGGTCATGGAGACAAAGGATCTTTCAGACTGCTGAACGAGCTCCAACAGATCCTGAAGCAACAGACTCTGTAGGTGAAAAGGAAGTTACTAAAAAAACAAGAAACACCAGCAGAACCTGAGGTAGTTGACATTGTGCTGTTGCACGAAGCATCTCAGCTTCTGGCTGAAAGTCTGAATAACAGAGAACCTACAGTTGCTACTCAGAAGGATCAAGTTAACCATGTCCAGGAGATCAACTGTGAGAGGATAACAACTTCAGAAGCAAGAAGATCAGAAGTAGCAGAACTACTAGGTAATTCTGAATCCTTTGTAGATGACAATGTTATGCCCCCATCTCCACCCAAACTAACCCACAAAGACCACCCTCTAAAGAACTCTTCTCACCCATATCCTCTACCTCATCTGACCCTGATAGTGAACATTCAGATACTAGCAGTTCATCTTCAGTTGAAGATGTAACTCACATTCTCAATCCAAATGCTTCACCTCCACCTATCCATACACTAGAAACCACGTTTGATGTTGAACTTCCCATTGGTGTTCAACATCCAGAGTTAAATACTAAAGCTTCCCTTGCTTTGCGCAAGAATCTCAGCAATATCAAGCGTAGCCAACTAGCTAAAATTGCAGCTCTAAAAGCTAGCTTTGGAAGTGATATACCTACACACCCAACAAAACCTAGATCAAAACCAAACACTGCACCTAAAACTACCCCTTCCGCCACTCAAATTCCACCAAACAACTTGTCAATTCCTGTATTTACAGAAGAAACTGCAGTTAGTTCTGAAATATAAATTGTACAAGAACCCCAACCTAACAATGTTCTGGATGCTGAAACTGACAACATCCATTCTCCAGACATTGCTATTTCACCTCTAACACTTATTTCATCTACCATTCATGTGACCAACATATTTCAATCTTTTCTGACCTCCCTCAACACCCAAACTTCTAGACCAAACTCTGAACAACAAATGACTAATCTAGAGCCAACCTCAATCCATACCTGATCAGCCTCCATTCTCTCCTAGAAGCACTATCATTTCTAACAAGGATCAGAAACCGTCTAGATCTGAAAGGATTTTGGTGTTTTAGAAGGAAAACAAAGAATTAAGAAACCATATCGAAAAAATTTCTTAGAGTATATCAGATCTTACTCAGACTTTAGACAACTTAATGCAGAATCAGCTGGAATTGAAGGCAATTCGGGATGAAACAAGCTCAATCGTGAAAATTTTGATGGATGTGCTTCCTAAGATACTTTAGGACACCCTTTAATTGCTTTAATTATTCTTTGCACACCGAGCTTCTTAATTATTCTGAAGGAGTGATTCAAAATCACTTTAAATTCTGATACAGGTTTAAAATTCTGATATATATACATATACATATATATATATATATATATATGTATGTATTCTCTAATGTTCTTTATTAGGATTAAAAATGAATTTAATTAACCGGGATAGAACTTATGGGGAGCTTACAAACCTCACCTTAATGGACTATCACAGACTCAGGGGAAGCTTGCAAACCTCAGACCCTGAGACTGTCAGACTCAGAGGGAGCTTACAAACCTCATACCCTGAAGTCTACATGTTAATTAGATTAACAACAATTGTTTCAAATATTTGTGTTTGTCATCATCTAAAAGGGGGAAATTGTTGGAACAAAAGTGGTTTGTAGAATTCCTTTAAGGTTTTGATGCTAACAAAGTATTGAAGAACAATGGATATACTAATATTTGTTCAAGTGTGCAGGATCATAAAATATATCCATCAAAGTATTGAACATATATTAAAGCATCAAAAGCACAAGAGAAGCTTAGAAGACTATGGTAGAAGATCTGAAGAAAGGTCAACCAGAAGCCAACATCTTGGATCAGAAGAAAATGACGCCTTTCAGAAGCTGAAGATTAACCTCACCTTAATGTTTTCCCCCTTGTATTATTTCTTCTGTTGCAACCGATTTGGTTGCTTAATGAAATCTTGTTTCCGTAAAAAACACACCAAACCCCACCAAAAATATGATAAAACCATTACCAAATTAATGAGAGCCACCTAAAACATGATATAAAGATGTTCACACACCTACGCCCACCACATGAATGGACTTGAATCAAGCATTCCAATGATTCAGTACCAATAAAAATAATTGAAAAACACACTTGAATCAAGCACTCCAAGATAATGGTTACTACAGTTCTACTATGCCAATATGAACCTTGCTATGTACCAAACTCTGATCCACTATGATAAACCTTACAAACAACCTAACTCCCAGCTACATACCCCGCACTTCACAGGAGATAATATCAATACATCACTTTGATGAGACAAATCTACTCTGAGAACTACCAAAACCAAGCAACCTTAATAATAGCTCCAAACCAGAATATGAAAAATAAAAATAAATAATCAGGAATTGATCCATATGTTACCAACCCTCTGAACCAACATCTTCCAATCAACTTGCAAAATAATAGTCCACACAACCAAGACAAGCTCTTGGGCTCCAGTACAATTGCCCAATGTCGTAATCCATGCTATTAGGTTTGAACAAGTTCCAAGAGAACCTTTTTACCTCTTCAACCAAATGATCAATACTAATATCCTTGCTTTAAACAACTTATCATTTCTTGGTTTCTATATGCTCCAAATAACAACAATCCAGATCACACTAACTCTCGAAGAGAAAGCTCTTCCACTACCGATCAAGCCTTCAAATTGATCTAGATGAGCCATCACTTCAATCTGAAATGTTGTTACAGTCCCAAGCCAACTACACACTTGATACCATAAACCTGCAAAAATCAGACACTCGAAAAATAGATGAGTAACCGATTCCTCCAACCCACAACCTCCGACACACATGGACGACCCTTGACCAATGACACCTCTCCTTACAAGATTATCTTTTGTCGTTACTCTATTATGAAGAATTCTCTACACCAAACATGAGACCTTCGATGGAGTCGATTTATTCCACACCCTCACCCAAGACGAGTTAGACAAGCTTGGTAAGCTCCACGTAATCAACTTATAAACAACTTTTACTGAATACCCACCCACAAGCTCCCTATCATCAAAATCTACATGACCAATGTCACGCCACTAAACAGAACAATCTCTACCACCTTCCCTAAAACCCCTCTCTCCCGCCCCATATCTACAAGCCAAAGCTCTATACCACAATCCATAACTCTCTAATTTAATTTTCCAAACCCATTTCCCTAATAGAGCAATGTTGAAGGCTCTCAGATTTTCTATACCCAACCCAACCTCCTCTAAAGGCCTACACACTTTGTCCCAAGAGACCCAATTTATTTTTCTCACATCCTCACTCCCACCCCACAATTTTATTTTTTTTAAAGAGAGGTTCAAGATTGGATATTATACTTGCCGGAGCCTTGAAAAAAGAGAGAAAGTATACCAGGATAGCTGACAAGACCGATTTTAATATAACCACCTGACCACCAATAAACAACTGTTTATGCTTCCAACTAGACAATCTGGATCTCATCGAATCTATCACCGGTTGCCATGTCGATCTTCTCCTCGGGTTTGCACCAATCGGTAAACCGAGATACTTAAATAGGGTGCTTCCTATTTTACAATTTAAAATATTTGCTACTTCTTTCAACCAACTTTGTTCTATATTTATCCCCGCCAATGGGCTCTTGTGGAAATTAACTTTCAGACCCGATATCAATTCAAACAATAAGAGATTTGCCTTTATGATTCGAATATTACTCCGCGCCTTCTCTCCAATGATCAAAGCGTCGTAATCATATTGAAGATGAGAAAAGTATTCCTCGCCTGCCACAAATTTAAACCTGGAAAACTTTCCCAAATCTACTGTTTTTCTCATTAATAGATTAAAACCTTCAACTGCAATAAGAAATATGAACGGTGACAAAGGGTCCCCTTGTCTCAAACCACGACTCATACCAAACTCCTTTGTGAGGCTACCATTCACCAACACAGAATTTGATGTTGTTTCTAAGCATTCAGAAGTCCACCTCCTCCATCTCTCATGGAAGCCCATCTTAATCATTACAAAATCGAGGAACTTCCAATCCACCGAATCATATGTCTTTTCATAGTCAACTTTGAACATAAGTACTTTTTTTTTCTTCCTTTTTGCTTCATCTACGACTTCATTAGCAATTAGAATATCATCTAGAATTTGTCTGCCTACTATAAAAGCTGATTATGTATATGAAATCATCGATCCAATCACCTTTTTCAATCTATTTGCCCAGATCTTGGATATAACTTTCTATATACACCCAACTAGTGAAATGAGTCTAAAATAAAAAGCGTTCACTGGACTTTTCTTCTTTAGAATTAACACTATGAATGAACTATTTGCATCTTTAACTATCCTACCATTCGAATGAAATTCTATCATAACCCTTATGAAATCCTCTTTAATGTCTTCCCAAAATTCTTTCACAAAACCTAAATTCACACCATCGGGTCTTGGGCTTCTAGAACTTTCACAATCCCACACCGCCCTACGCACTTCCTCTTCTGAAAAGTCTCGAACCAAATCCTCTGTATCCTTACTACCAAGAACTTTAAAATTTAAGTTGGTCGGTATTGGACTGACCCCTCTAGCTGCAAAATGACTCTAAAAATGATCAACAACTGCACTCCTTTATTTCTTCGACTCCACTCAGCCTTCTTCCATTCCTTTCCATTGTTAATATTTCATACTTCTAAAATTGTTAACCGTACATATCTCACTTGTAATTTCAATATAGAGGATGTAAAATTTTGATTAGATATCCCCTAAAATCGTTAACCGTACATATCTCACTTTTAATTTCAATATAAGAGGATGTAAAATTTTGATTATATAACCCCTAGATAAAGTAGCTCAATGTGAGCTGAATATTTAAAGCTTCAAAGGGTTTTCTCACTTTGCCCTACTTGTTTTTCCTTTCTAATTGAAAACGTGGGCATTTTATCGTGTACTTGCATTTTTCTCTCTTTGGATGCTATTAAAAAGATGGAGAAAGAGAAGTGATGGAATGTGTGTAGGAGCAAGTTTCGAGGGGGAGCGTCAAGCGTGGGTGTCGTGGCACTCTTTATTGATATGCTTTGTGAATTGTGATTGTGTCTTTGATGGACATCTCCATAGTGACCCATTGAGTGGAAACAAAAGAGTCTTCATCATCAATACTCTAGCTAGAGAACTACAATCTATTGTATGTTTTTTTTGTACAAACAATTTTTTTTTTAAATCGAGTATTCTTTACGTGCAGTTATTGAGATTAATTTTTCGAGCATTGTAGAACTTAAATGGACGGTAAACTCTTCTTAAAAGTTTTTCAGTGTTGCATGTCCAATGTTGAATTTAAACCTATAATTTTGGTTAAACTAGAAGATACATGTGACATCTCATCTAAGTGTTCTTGAGTATTTATACAAACAATCTATTATATGCTAGTAATTCATAAAAAAAACTATCATATGTTAAATTTTAATTTTCATATATTAATATTGTAGGTTTTTACAATAGAGATAAATCATAACTACTTATATGTATAACTACATAAGCATTAAAATTTTAATTTTCATATATTAATATTTTCAATGATATGATGATTATAATTATTTAACATGTACTTGTCAAAAAAATTATTTAACATGTAAAAAATATATACATTGATAATGTATATAAATTAAATTTTATATTTATATGGCATCACCCCCACCACACTTCTAACTATTCCACATCGAATTGATTACTCAATTAGTTATTTTATTTATATGCTATTGCTATATATATCATTATCATACATAGAAAACTTTCCTTTCTTGTCCTAATAATCAATAAAAAGAGGTATACAAAACTTTTGTTATAACGTGCATAAAGTTTTCTATAAGTTCATGTGCGTGAATGAAATAAATGGAATGGTTAGTGGTTAGGTTTCCTGGCACTAACAAAAGAAAATTGTTCTTCTCACAAACAGAATTGCTCACTCCTATAGAAAGTTTCGAAAATATCCCTACATGACTTAAGTCATGTTCGGTATATATCAACATGAGTTAAGTCACGTTGAGCCAATATGCGTTAACTCACGCTCGGTACATACCAACGTGACTTAAGTCATATTGCGTTCTGTTATAGATTTGAACAGACAAAACACAGAACGATTGTGTTCCAAAGTGAAAAGGTGCGATTTTTCTCCCTCAAATGCGAATTTGATCGATCTCAACCAAATCAACATCAATTTCCACTTCAATCACAAGTAAGTGTTCTTTAACATTTTATATTTGGCTTTTTTTGGTTTAATTGTTAGATTTTTTTGGAGAAATTTCACAATTTTAGGATTTTGGGGTTTGATTTGCATGTTAATTTTTAGGATTGTTAATGATGAAATAAGTTAGGAATTGTAGTTTAGATGTTGTTTAGAGTAAGTTTGACTCAAATGTGGTAGTTTATAGTTGAAAATTGGACAATAAACTCATAGTGTTAATGTTGCACCCTAGGTGCATGATAAAATGTTTCAATGATTTTTTTTTTCCATTGTTAATGATGAAATTAGTTAGAAATTGAATTGTTAATGTTGATTATAGTGACACAATTTGGTAGTTTGAGTTGAATGTGAATTGTTGTTGTTGATTAGTTAGAAATGACACAATGTCCCTATGAAAATCATTGATTTTTTGCATTGTGTTTATGTTGTGTAGATATGTCTGAGAGACAAGAGAGGCTAAGAGCAGGCAGGGAGACCATGACACAGAGTGCACGGGCCGAAAAGGCGGTTGCGCGCCCTCCTGTTCGAAGGAGACATGGCGTTAGGAGTAGTAGGAGTGAGGATCTGGAGGGGATGTCGTCCCATGCAGGTATGTCCTAGGTAGTGGACCCCACACAACAGCACTAGCAACTTCATGCACAGTATGAGCAGCTTCAGCCTCAACATCAGGAGAGTGAGGCCCAACAGGAGGCTCAGAAGGAGGCCGGACCAGAGGGTTTTCCTAGGGGCCCTACTGACATGTCACTTCTACCGAATTTCGGTAGACACGTGGCATGCAGGCTTTGGAGCGACGCCACAGTAAGTTTAATTGTTTAATTTTATTTAATTACGCGTCAATTGATATGTTTATTTTAATTTAATTTTACGATTTTTAAATTTTTATGTTAAAATATTTCAATTACACGTCAATTTAATTAGGCGTCAATTTAATTGTTTATTTTAATTTGATTTTACGATTTAACTGATATGTTAAAATATTTTAATTACGCGTCAATTTAATTGTTTATTTTATTTTAATTTTACGATTTAACCGTTATGTTAAAACGTTTAATGTTTATTTTAATTATTATTTTTTTACGATTAAATTGTTATGTCTTTTTTAGTTATTCAAATGTTTATATTTTTAACGGTTTGTGGTTCGTTTAATTTTTGTATTTCAGTTTCGGAGGACGCATCGGGTGACCCCTACCTCGCACGAGAAGAAACTTAAGAGTGTCAAGCTGATAGTCCCAGGACGGGGAGCTTTATGGTTATGGGAGCGGGTGGATGGATCCGGTCTTACCCCCCTCCTTCAGACTGGGTATGAGAGCATCAACACTGGCCTCATCACCGCCTTGTGAGAGAGATGGCATGAGGAGACCATCGGCTTCCATCTATCCGTTGGGGAGATGACCGTCACACTAGATGATGTGGCGTGTCTTCTACACATCTCCATCCATGGGAGGCTCATCGATGACGGCGATGTAGACTACGAGACCGGTATGGAGCTGCTGCAAAGTGAGCTGGGTTTGACAGCAGAGGAGGATGAGGCTGAGGTAAATAAACAGTGGGGGTGAGTATATTAGTATACATAACCTGAAGATTGTGTATGACAGACTCCTGTATAGGTGTAATGATTTGGAGGAGCATGGTGATGAAGAGGAAGAGGATGAGATGGAGAGGACTAGGACGCAGTGCATTAAGGCGTTTTTGTTTTTCTTGGTTGGCGTCACCATTTTCGCCAACAATAATAGTAAAAACGTTAATCTGAAATGGCTTACTATCCTGCAGAACTTGTACACGATGTACAAGTGGTCCTGGGGCAGGATGACACTTACTTTTCTCTACACCCAGCTTTCGAAGGCTACAAACCCGACCATTGGCGCCGTTGGCGGTTACATGTGTCTACTTGAGGTAGTATTTTTTTTCTTTTCTATAGCATATTATAAATGACTTATGATATTATTGTGTTTGTTTATGCGTTTGTGATACTGAAATATTTGTTTGTATGATATTATTGTGTCTCTTCAAGAAGCTCTATCCGAGGAATCTTGCTATGGACTACGATCGTCGTCACTCGTGTGTTGGCCAGTTTCAACCACCAAGGGGCCACTCTGCTGTTTCATATTATTGATCCTGATTGATATGATGGTGAATGATGATGTCATCTGGATGTCGTACGAGGATACCCAAGACATTATGTCTTTCCATGACATTTGCTGGTACTCTGGTTGGATCATGACCAGCAGTACGACGATGTGCCTTCACTTGTCAGAGCGGGTTCTCAGGCAGTACGATTATGTCCAGATCATTCCCAGATCTCCTACGATGTTTGAGGCTCTTAAGGCAGGGGATGTGGTTGTGGCCTTTTAGGATTTTCTGCTCCATGTCCTTCCACAGGAGGTTCGGGGGCGGCAGACAGCAGCGGCTCGGCAGTGGAGGTATAAGCATGGGTACATGACTTGGTTCTACAGTGTATCTCATCCTATTATGAGCGACCCTGCACCCGTTGATGAGTACACATCACCTGTCCCTCCTTACGAGGAGGTTATTGTTCAGCAGCAGTATGCATACAGGTTCCTGACCCACTCCAAATTATTGCAAACATCCGAGCCATAGTGGAGAGTGCATTAGAGTATCCTGAGCCGCATCCATACTTTACCAATGTGTTGCAAATGATCTAGCAGGATTATCACATGCTGCAGGAGGAGCCGGTTCCCCGGAGGAGGACTAAGAGCCATAGTCCAGATGAGTAGGGTCTTATTCTAGTATTTTTATGACATTTGTATATTTTTAGATGTTTTTATAACATTTCGTGGGATTTTGATGTAATATATTTACACTCGCGCCTTTGCGCATTTTTATGACATTTTGGTACATTTTCAGTTTTATTTTTGCGTATTATAACTTTCAATGAATTTGTGTATTTTAACTTTGAATGAATGAATGATTTATTATTGATTGAATGGATGAAAAATGGATGAAAATGGAAGAATGAATGGATGAAAATGGGAGAATGGATGAATGAAAATAGGGATACTGCATATCCTGTCTGTTTTACTTGCTGACACAAACAGAACGTGAGTTAACTCACGTTGACATATAACATATGTGACTTAACTCACGTTGGTGTATAACCTGCGTAACTTAAGTCACGCTCGCTAGATGTCAACGTGACTTAAGTCACGTTGCGTTCATTTATAACTCAGTCAGTGCCTCATTTCTCCATTTCACATCTCAAATCTCTAAAAACTCTCTCAAATCATCCAACCTCAAATTTCTTCAAGTTCAAATCACCCACCACTCCAATAACTATTAAGTTCTAATCAAGTACCATTGACATTTTATGTTTATATGTTACATTTTTCCTCTTAAATTAGATTTTTTTTTAGTTTTAGGGTTTGTTTAAATTTTGATTTTTTTTTGGTAAGAAATGATACAATGTTTACTTGTAAATGGCTTATGTTGCTTAAATGTATAGATGTTTGCATGCTTATGTTGTAGTTTTTAGTTTTAGGGTTTATGTTGTAGTTTTTAGTCTTAGGGTTTATGTATAATTTGCACTCCAAATGTTTGATGAAATGTTTGAATGAGTTTTTCATTGATTGTTTTTCATTGACTGTTCAAGTATGCTTCAACAGTGGAATCCCTAATTTGTTTATGGTTCGGGACGATGTCACGTTAAAAGATCTGAAGGATCAACTGGATGAAATCAACCAACGACTCAACCACGAAGACACAAGGAGGGTGGAATACATTCGATATGAACGTCCATGTTCGACTCAGAGGGGAGAATGACTTTTAGTCGGCCAGAGTTAACGAACGACGACGACGTGAGGAGCATGTTCTCGATATCTGGTCAGCACAACATGTTCCTGACGATCGAGATGGATGCTACGTTGCTGAGATCACCTGAAGATATTTTCAAGAGTTTGATTCAGCCAGATGAAGATGTTTAGGTAGTATTATTATGTTATGTCATTATTTTGTTGGATTTTAGTTTAATTCTTGTTAGTTTGCTGAAGATGTCAGCATTGAAGTGTTTTATACTTAGCGTAAAGGTTTGCAAGTCTCTTTCAAAACTCACAAGAATGAAGAGAACACAACATGTATTCTGTTGAATAAACTATATATGTTTACACATCGAATTCCTTCGTATAGGATAAGTGCTACAAAAGGGAATGCATTTCTAAGATGTTGTTTTCAACTTGATCATGCTCCTCTGTCAATTGAAACTTGTCAGTTGGCAAGACAGTAAGATTAAGTTCAAAAGAATATGTTGGGATGCATTCGTTTTTGTAAGTACTCATCCTATATGAAGTGATTCGATGTAATAACCTATATAGTTGATTCGGTATAATACATGTGTTGTGTTGTCTTCACTCTTGAGTTTTGAAAGAGACTTGCAAATTTTTACACTAAGTATAAGACACTTCAATGCCGACAATTTCTGCAAACTTTCAAGAATTTAATTTAAATCCAACATCATGATGATACCACATATTTAGGGAGAATGTAATGTAACGTAACACTTCGTTTATTTGAAAGGATATGGAATTAAAACTAAATAAATTTGTCGTATTCTATTAATTTTGGAATTTATTACGCGTACTTGTGTATTGTTAGTTATAATTTATTTTAGATCATGAATGAATTGTTGTTATTGTTGTTTCTAAGACATGACATGCTTTTAAAAAATGAGCATAACATATTGTATGTTTGGGGTCTTAAAAAATAGCATCTTTGTGAAGAATTGATGAAATATTAAGTTACCTAAAACCAACATGAGTTAACTCACGTTGACTTTGTACCTATGTGACTTAACTCACGTTGGCTCAACGTGACTTAAGTCACATTGATGCTACCGAACGTGACTTAAGTCACGTAAGGGGTATTTTAGACAGATCACATTGAAGTGAGTAATTCCCTTCAGGAGAAGAGCAATTTTCATAACAAAATCCGACAACTAAGTTTGGTATGAGGCTTAGAATAATAGCGACAATAATATTTTATTACGGTAAAAAGTAAAGTGGGGGGTCTTGCAAGTATAGTATAGCGCAAGGAAAACACAAGAAAACATAGCCATATACAAGAGAAATAGGGGAGGCTGTTTAGCAGAAAGATTTACTCGAATTGCATAGTTATTATTATAAATGGTCATCGTTCCGCTTTTATTGACAAAAAAAACAATAAAATGGTAAAAATAAATTGTTAATTAGCGGTAAAATTGAAAGAAAAACATTACACCAAAACACACTTTTTTATATAAGGCCAAAATATGGTTTTTTTCATGGGTTTCAATACTATCGTTTTTATTGTTGAGGATTGTTCCTCCTATTGTTGAGGATTGTTCCTATTTTTGACTGATTTTTTTAATTGATAATTTAAATAATATCCTAAAAAAATTATAATATAGTTCAAATAAAAGAGAAATGTGGAAGGAAAAATTCAGCTCAAAAATGTATATTCTCTTTGTATACTGTTATAAACTATGAAGGAATAAAGGTTGATGTAAAGATGTGGAAAAGTACAAGGAAAATGCATAGAAGGATTTTATTTAGTGAATGTGAAGGTAGATATGGTTCATCACCCTTTACATTCTCCTTATATATTTTTTTAGGGATCCACTTATATTTTTTTTTTTAAAATGTAAAATTCAATGAGTATTATAGTAAGATTAGTAACATAATCCTCTGATTTTTTTAATTTTTTTTGACAAAAAATAATCCTCTGATGTTGGATTCATATATGCGAGGATCTAAATCAAAATTTATTTGGTACCATTATTTTACTTTCCCAAAAGTGTAAAGAAAAAATACGGACTATATGTGTGTAAAAGATGGAATATATATGTGCCAAAAGAAAAATATGTTATGTGCGTAAATGAATTTGATTTTCTTGCTGTTAGAAAATCAGTTGTCAAGCAATATAGACTGTTCAATCATATCAATTTAATGATCTGAACTGTGTGATTAAAACAAAATATACTAGTATTTGGATGATTAATTATATGACTGTAAAAGATATGGATCCGTATGTAAATGATGTATGCTACACTTATCTTACTTTATTGGTTAAAATATATTTTTCTTCTTTATCATATACTCAAAATTTATGTTAATTGGCTCTTAACTTTTCTATTAAAAGTTTTTTTTTTTCTTTCCAGAGGATCTTTTAAAAGATTTTGTGTTGGAATTAATTTAATAATTCATCTATACAAATAAATATGCTCTATAAAGATTAAAATTATAATCATATCTTAGTACAGAATAACCATTAACCATATGAGTGAATGAACTATAATCATGTATCTACAAGATGCTGATTTATGATAAATTAGAAATACCTGAATGAACTTTTGATGATAGCAGTGATCTCAAACTGATAGAGACGTGAATGACAAGCATCTGTTGGCTTATGGTTCTTCTTCAACATGGACTCATTATGCCTTAGGTAACACTCTTCGGATGGGGAGATGAGGCAATATGTTGTGCGTCTGGTATATTAGAGATCATAGCCTATATATAGAGTTAATGATCAATTAAAGTTCTCATTATTTAAAAATGGGTCTGTTAGCCCATATTTTTATGAGCTAAGAATATGCTCTAAATATGCATTAAATGCGGAAGGGAATCTTGCAAGATTCTGTCTAATCGAAGAGCAGAAAAGAATCTTGGAATTGTTCACAGGTTCAAAGGAATATTTACAAATACAAGGCTAAGGCAAAGAAGGAGGACTTCGAACCAGAAGGCAGATCGACCTAGCGTGTGATCGAATCGAAGCAGCAAAGTTCTGGACTTAGCACAATTCTGACAAACTTCACAAAACTCAGTTCGACTTCGAGAGATGCAACCGTTCTAAGGAGCAGTTAAGTGCATGCAGGGTGTACGTGGCGGGACATTTGGCAGTAGTATAGTGTTCGACCGTTAGGGCAGTTTATTTTCGAAAGTCTATATATAGTAGTTTTTTAGTCAGAAAAGAGGTCGCAATTCATTATATACAAAATCCTTGTAAACTCAAAGTACCCACGCTATCGAGAGAAACGAGTGAAATGGGATCCAAGTATGAATCTGTGAACCATCCCTTTTCTGTAAAGCATATTTTATAATTCAATGCAATTTACTCTTCATGCAAATTTATCTTTCAAGCATTCTAAATTTCATGCAAACTTTACTGCGTTTTCTTTAAATTCAGTTTTCTTCATCTGTTTCGATCGAAACAGCGCGCTTTCTTATTAAAAGTTTATTTCCCTTGTTGCTTGTAGTCCAAGTGACTTGCGCATTTAATTTCTCAAATAACAATAAATGTTATGCATGATGAACATTCTAATTTTTTAAAGAATTCAAACAAAGCACTATGCTCCTGAGATTCACTAGTTGGTCTCGCAAGCAATTAATTTAGACTAGCGGTTGTTTACCAAAATTCAGAGTAAACAAATTGGCACGCCCAGTGGGACCTGTGCTTTAATTGAATCTTTTCTATCAAAAAATATTTTCGTTTGGATTTGCAAATTTCTATTTGTGCATTCTCTCTGGAAATTGCGTTAGTGCATGTTCTTGAGGAGTGGGAAAGTACTCCCTGAAATGGTTAGACCACCACCCAGAAATACAAACACAAATAATATGGAAAATGCAAATGTGAATGATAACAATGTGTCAGCGCCTTCGAGCGCATTGAACACTTCGAATGTGACTGGAGCGACCATCTCCGCTCCCAGTTCTTCGACATTGGGCGTCACTATGCCTATCATGGCATCAACAACGATGCCTTTTACCACTGCAGGCTCTGCAGTTTCGATACCCGAAAATATAGGGAGCCAGCCATCCCCAGTAAGAGGAGGAGGCACAATAGGCTCTACGTTTAGTATGCCTTTTTCACAATATATGAACCAAGGCAACAGTAGGAATGTACCATATGGTATGCCTACAACGCTGATGCAAGGGCTGCAAACCAACCCTTCATTATATTCAGAAACGGTGCCTGGCGCTTACTCGCCTACAAACCAACGTTTGGCCTCCAGTTCTGTTAATCGAAATGCAGTGCCACCATTAACTAATACATCCTTGATGTCTTTAAGGCAACAAATGGATGAAAGTAATCATGATATGGTTAATATGTTGACACAACAAATTGGTACAGTGTTTAATCCTTTGATACAAAATACTAACCAGTCTTATCAATTGTTAGCCACCCAGATGGGTAGAATGGCTGATTTCTTTGGGGCTCCACATGTCCCTAATCAACCAGTCCCTCAGATCCAGAATCTAGCACCCATACAAAACATCCAAGTACCAAATAATGCTATGGTGCCTATGCCCAATAACTTAGTGGTACAGCCTAATCAAGGACAATTACAAATGGGTCCAATCGAACCATACGCTCAACCACAAGTACAACCACAAATCGAACCAAATCCAGGGATAGTCTTAGTAAATCGAAATCAAAATGCTGATGAAGTGGTTCGAAATGTCCAACAAAATAATTTAGGGGCACAAAATAACATAGCAAATTTGGTCGAAGCTATCTTAGTCCAAAATGGTTTGAATGTAGGTTTACATAGACCAAATTTTGTTTCTGCCTTGTCAGAGTATGTGCTTCAGACTGAACTACCAAGGGGCTTCAAAATCCCAAAATTCACTAAGTTCGCTGGTGACACTAGCGAATCAACCGTTGAGCACATTGCAAGATTTCTGACAGAAGCAGGAGACATAGCAAATAATGAAAATTTAAGGATGAAGTATTTCCCAAATTCTTTAACAAAAAATGCCTTTACATGGTTTACAACCCTCCCTCCACATTCCATACATAATTGGAATCAATTAGAGAGAGTTTTCCATGAACAATTTTACATGGGACAATCAAAAATAAGCCTTAAAGAATTAGCAAGTGTTCGACGTAAAGCGCCTGAGTCAATCGATGATTATCTCAATAGATTCAGACTCTTAAAGGCAAGGTGCTTCACCCAAGTCCCTGAACATGAATTAGTCGAAATGGCTGCTGGTGGCCTAGACTATTCGATTAGAAAGAAATTAGACACTCAGTATTTGAGGGACATGGCTCAGTTGGCTGATAGAGTTCGACAAGTCGAACGGCTAAAAGCTGAAAAGGCTAGGAATTCTAAATTTCATAAGAGGGAGAAGGTTGCATATGTCGAAGCAAACGACAGTGACCAAGAGTTCGATATCACTTATGAAGATATCGAAGACAATGAGGTTGATTTAGCAGAATTAAAACCTGGACCTCCTTATGTCTGTAAACTCCTTAAACCTTCGAATGGGAAAAATCCTGTTGAGCCTAAAAATGATAAATTTGTGTCTAAAACTTATACATTTGACATAACCAAATGTGATGAAATATTTGATTTATTAGTTACAGATGGCCAGATTATTGTTCCTAAGGGCTTAAAAGTACCCCCAATCGAACAACAGAAGAAAAGGGGTTATTGTAAATTTCATAATTTCCTTGGCCATAAAACCTCACGTTGTATTCTTTTCAGGGATCTGGTCCAAAAGGCTCTCAATGAAGGGAGACTCAAGTTTGGTGAGAAACCAAAGGCCACTCAGGCGAATGTTGAAACACCAAAAGCTGTTGAAACTCTCTATGCGGAACCTCAAGGAATAATGATGGTCGAAGCCATGGAGGTGTCTGAGGTGAAAGTGCAAGGCATATCTGAAGAAGACTACAACGAAAAGATGAAGGTGGTGTATCCTCAGACTGAAGAGGATTTGGTCGATTTCTTAAACAGATGCAAGCTCGAAAACAAGAATGTCATGCTGTGTCCTCGCTGCAGTGCAGTATGTGATAGGGAGGCTACTGAGGGCCTCAAGAAGTACCAGGTTGTCAACAAGGGGGCAACCCAAAACCAGCGTTTCGACAAAGGCAAGAGGATTATGGTGCAGTCGAACAACAACCAGAAATCTGGTCGAAAGACTACCTTTATTCCCCCTGGTTCGATTCCTGTCGAAAAATGGATGCACCAGGGGCTCATAAGGTTCAACAAAGGAACTATGGAGGTAGGTGGTTCCAGTGGAATGAAGCAATTTGGCCCACAGGAGGCTAATAAATATTCTTACAGAAACAATTACAAGGGTAAGAATCCTATGACAAGGACCCAATGGCGCAGGTTTCAGCGTCAAAAGAAGTTGGCCGAACAGAATCTGCAAACTGGCCAATATAAGGATGTGTCCAGGAGGCCAGCAAAAGAAAGACTCTTTCCTCTAGTGGATGAAGATAAGGTGGAAGACGAGGATCTGCTAGACTCTGAACCTGATTTCGACGTCATCTGCGTGGTATCCATCTTGCCATCTGAGTATGATGTCCAATCTGAAGTTACTGAGATCGAAGGTGAATTCGATCATCTCGATATGGCTGACCCAAAGCCTGTATGTTACTATGTGATGAACAATGGCTGCATTGAGGAGCAATTAGCCTCTTTCGAGAAGCCAAGTCTTGGGATGAAAAGCCATCTCAAACCCCTTTTCATCAGAGCCAAGGTTGAAAATGTTGGGATCAACAAAGTGCTCATAGATGGGGGAGCAGCTGTCAACTTGATGCCTCAATCTACGCTCTACAGGATTGGGAAATATGACAGTGATCTATCTGCCCACAACATTGTGCTCTCTAATTATGAGGGTAAAACTGGCTACTCGTTGGGAGCCATACAAGTTGATGTTGCTGTGGGCAGTATAGTTCGACCAACTCTGTTCCTGGTGGTACAATCCAAGGCTAACTTTAACTTGCTGTTAGGAAGGGAATGGATCCACGGAGTTGGGGCAGTACCATCCACTCTCCATCAGAAACTTATCATTTGGAGGGAAGATGGGATTGTTGAAAACATAGAGGCAGATCAAAGCTTCTATAAGTCAGAGGTTGACATTGTCACCCCACAAACCTTTGACAAAAATTTGGCTAATATAGCACCTTGTGGTGACAAGGATTCTGCTTTCGTGCCAAGTGACAATGTTATCCATTCTGTTAAGCTCCATCCTGCCCATGGCTTTATATGGGAGAGAGAAGAAATTAATGCTGTTTCTTCCGAAGATGGAGTCATTCCACCAACTGGGTGGAATATATATGAAGATTACTATGACTGAGGCCACTGCATGGGCCAGGATTACGGCTTATATGGCCGAAAATAGATTAAATACGGCCCTTGAGGCTGAGTTTCAACAAAATATGGCAGTGGAAGCCAAGATCGAAGATCTGGAAATCAAAGAAACAAAGGATCGAAGACTTGACTGCATTTATGACGATGAGCCGCTGGGGTTTGAGAAGGATCCTATAATTGAGGCGCCAAAAATGCAAGCACAAGATCCTTTGGAGGAAATCGATATTGGAGATGGCTCGATTAAAAGGCCAACTTATATCAGCGCCAATATCACTTCAAGTCTAAAAGAAAAGCTGGTGCTGCTTCTTAAAGAGTTCAAAGACTGCTTTGCGTGGGATTACAACGAAATGCCTGGGTTAAGCAGAGAAATGGTCGAACTGAAACTACCTATCAAAGAAGGAAAGAGGCCAGTGAAACAACTACCAAGAAGGTTCGCACCAGAAATTATGGTCAAGATCAAGGATGAGATCGAAAGGCTGCTGAGGTGTAAATTCATCAGAGCTGCCAGGTATGTCGAATGGTTAGCAAATATAGTCCCTGTTATTAAAAAGAATGGAACTCTTAGAGTATGCATAGATTTTAGGGATTTAAATAATGCTACACATAAAGATGAATATGCTATGCCAGTAGCAGAAATGTTAGTAGATTCAGCAGCTGGCTTCGAATTTTTAAGCATGTTAGATGGTTATTCTGGTTATAACCAAATATTTATTGCTGAAAATGATGTGTCAAAAACAGCATTTCGATGCCCTGGTGCATTAGGCACTTATGAATGGGTTGTTATGCCTTTTGGCTTAAAAAATGTTGGGGCCACTTATCAAAGGGCCATGAATTCTATGTTCCATGATTTTATAGACACATTCATGCAAGTTTATATAGATGATATAATCATCAAATCCTCATCCGAAGATAGCCATTTGGATTACCTTAGGCAGTCTTTCGAACGGATGAGGAAACGTGGATTAAAAATGAATCCATTAAAGTGTGCTTTTTGTGTGCATGCAGGAGATTTCCTTGGTTTTGTGGTGCATAAAAAAGGCATCGAGATAAACCAGAACAAGACAAAGGCTATTCTTGAGACAAAGCCTCCTTCGACCAAGAAACAGCTTCAATCTTTGCTGGGGAAAATCAACTTCTTGAGAAGATTCATTTCGAATTTAAGTGGCAAAGCTCAAACTTTTTCGCCATTGCTTCGACTCAAGAAAGATGAACCATTCAAATGGGATGAAGAGCATCAAAAGGCTTTCGATGAAATTAAAGAGTATTTGATTAAGCCTCCTGTACTAATGCCTCCTAGTCGAAGCAAAGATATGAAGTTGTACATTGCTGCGTCTGACAAAACCATTGGGAGCATGTTGGCTCAAGAAGATGAAAATGGCGTGGAGCATGCAATTTATTATCTTAGTCGTGTATTAAATGATGCAGAAACTAGATATACTGCCATAGAAAAACTTTGTCTTTGTTTGTATTTCTCTTGTATTAAACTTAAGCAATATATAAAGCCGGTTGATGTCTATGTGTATTCTCATTATGATATTATTAAACACATGCTATCGAAGCCTATTTTACACAGTAGAATTGGAAAGTGGGCTTTAGCATTAACAGAATATTCTTTAACCTACAAGCCCTTGAAATCTGTTAAGGGTCAAATTGTGGCAGATTTTATTGTAGATCATTCGGTGATCGAAATGTCTCAGGACTATGTAGATACTGAACCTTGGGTTTTGTATTTCGATGGTTCTAAACATAAACATGGAACTGGGATTGGAATCTTAATAATATCTCCCACAAAAGTCCCAACTAAGTTTAAATATAAGATTAAAGGTCTTTGCTCAAATAATGAGGCTGAATATGAAGCTTTAATCACAGGCCTTGAAATTTTAATTAGCTTGGGGGCAAGAAATGTTAACATAAGGGGTGATTCAGAGTTAGTGTTGAGACAATTAACACAAGAATACAAATGTGTGAAAGAACACTTAGCAAAGTATTTTGTTATAGCAAGTTCTCTTCTGAATCATTTCGATTATATTAACATTGAACATATACCTCGACTGGAAAACCAAGAAGCAAATGATTTAGCCCAAATAGCTTCAGGGTACAAATTGTCGAAGGAGAAATTAACTCAGTTGATCGAAATAAAAGATAAACTGGTGTTACAAGAGCCATTGAGCACTGCATTATCAATGCCAAAACTTGTGGGGGCAAGTACACCACAAGGTAGTGAAGATGAAAACGTAGATGATCTTCAGGAAAAAATTCAAATTTTGGCCATTGACAATATGTTGGATAATGATTGGAGAAAATCCATTGTTGAATATTTGGAAAATCCAACAGGTAATGTGGCTCGAAAGGTCAAATATAGGGCTTTGAACTACGTGATTATGGGAAATGAATTATTTAAAAAGACTGCAGAAGGAATTTTATTAAAATGCCTAAGTGAATCAGAAGCATATTTAGCAGTTTCCCATGTTCACAGTGGTGCTTGTAGATCACATCAAGCAGGCCATAAAATGAAATGGCTTTTATTTCGACAAGGTTTATATTGGCCGTCTATGTTAAAGGACTGCATAGAATTTGCTAAAGGCTGTCAAGAATGCCAAAAGCATGCAGGGATACAGCATGTACCTGCTAGTGAGTTACACTCCATAATCAAACCTTGGCCATTCAGAGGATGGGCTCTGGATTTAATTGGTGAGGTTAAACCTGCTTCGTCTAGAAACCAACGATATATTTTAGTTGGAATAGATTATTTTACTAAATGGATTGAAGCAGTACCTTTACCAAATGTTGATCAGGAGGCAGTAATTAGTTTCATTCAAAACCATATTATTTACAGGTATGGTATCCCTGAAACAATTACCACTGATCAAGGTTCAGTCTTTACTGGACGAAAGATGCAAGAATTTGCTCAAGAAACTGGCTTTCGATTATTAACCTCAACACCATATTACGCGCAAGCAAATGGTCAAGTCGAAGCAGCCAATAAAATTATCATTAACTTGATTAAAAAACATATTGCCCAAAAACCAAAAAATTGGAATAAAACGTTGGATCAAGTTTTATGGGCATGTAGAAATTCTCCTAAGGAATCAACTGGCACTACCCCATTTCGACTAACGTTTGGTCATGATGCTGTACTTCCAGTCGAAATACATTTGCAATCAGTCAGAATACAAAAACAAATGGACATACCAATTGATCATTATTGGGAAATGATGTCTGATGAGTTGGTTGATTTAGATGAGGAGAGATTAAGAGCATTAGAGGTCTTGACTAGGCAAAAGGAAAGAGTTGCAAAAGCTTATAACAAGAAAGTAAAGTCAAAAACTTTTAATGTTGGAGACTTAGTGTGGAAAGTCATCCTGCCCATGGATAGGAAAGATCGAACCCTGGGCAAGTGGTCCCCAAATTGGGAAGGACCATTTAAGATAGTTCAGATTTATTCGAATGGTGCTTATGAGTTAGAGGAATTAACTCCTGATCAACGTACCCTGAGCATAAATGGTAAGTATTTGAAAAGATATAGACCAGTGCTGCAAGAGGTTCGAATAAATCAAGAATAGTTCGTAAAATAAATAACTAAAGTGGCAACTAACGAAGATGCCAATAAAATCAAACATTCGAATTAAAAATGGTGGGTTTCATCCCTAACATACAAAGATTTTATCTTGGATTTTCTACCCATCATAACTAAGATCTTATTCGAATTACAAAAGGAAAAGTGGCACGTTAATCTTGAATGGGCCCTCATCTAAAAGAAAGACACGTTGATCTTGAAGGGGTTTTTCATTTCGAATCCACTTCTGAGTCTGATGAACGAAGATATTCCTTGTTTTCATCATAAGTCGAAAGGAATTCTGCCCAATCAGGGTCCGTACTATCAGACTCTGAGGAAGAAACCTCTGGTTGAGCCTTCGAAGGTGTTTTCCCTTCAGGAGGAGGAGGGGCCCTGCAGGTTCTTGAGCTTTCACCCTTGGAAGAAGGTTTATTGGTCTTCTTTGAGGAATCAGCAGCCTTTTTGTTGTCCTTCTTTGCAGATGTTGCTTTCTTTTTATCAGTGTCTTTCGCAATTTGTTTGCCCTTACCCATGTTTCTCTTTCAAAATTGATGGTACTGGCTATATTATTATAACTTGCAGAGTGGAGTGAGTAAGACGGATAGAGAATGACCATATATATAATGGTAAAATCATTAATGACTTTTCAACCGTTTCCTAATTTTTCTTAGAATTCACGCCAGTTCAGCAAGTCTGTTTTGAAAACGGATGTTTGACTCGTTTTGAAACTAGAGCCAGTCAGAAATATGGCTTGATAGTTACGCGTTTTGTTATACGCACAATCTTATCCGTTACTAAAAAAGAGGTGTGTCAGTGTGTATCGTAAAATCTTCGATATTTGGCGTTTTTTAAATGCTAAAATAGTCAAAGTAATTCGAAGTAAAAACAAAGCGCATAATAAACAACCAAAGAGATTCGAAATGATAGTTAAAGAAACTGCCACAAACAGGGCATGTCCTGAACATTACAATCAAAATATGTCAAAAATGTTCGAAATTCACAAGATAATCAAGGATTTACAAATGCTTTACAGACTCCCAGTACAATTTGGTTAAGCTGTTCATCTCCTTGTCGAAGACTTGGCGAGCACTTTCCAAACTCTTAACCTCTTCAAGTAGTACTGCGGAAGCACTGTAAGCTTTAAGACCCTCCCGTCCCTTCTCATCAATTCGAGCCTTAATCGAATTGTTGACGTCCTCTTCGAGTCGGTTGCGTTTGGCTTCCTCTTCAGCAATCTTCCGCCTATAGTTGTCGATTTGCGACTGCAACACGATGATATTATTTTCCCAATCAGAGATGTTGTTATTGCAAGCCTTAATATCAGGGTGCGCTTCTTTGGCGAGATTTGCTAATCGATCAACCTCAGCCTGTGCAGCTTTGGCCCTTTCGAGCAAATGGTCATGTGTTCGTTGCTGAGCAACAAGTCTCATGGCACTGTCCTCATCATGCTGCACAGTTTTGGTGAGTTGATCAATAATTGATTCGATTTGAATAACCTTCCCTAAGGTTTCGTCGGTAGTCAAGGGATTATGGAGTTTCTTCAAAAAGTTGAGAAGTCCAAAAGCGGTGGAGGGATTTGCCTTGATTATGCTGGGCACATCTTGCATTACAAAATCTGTAGTCAGCTTTAGCAGAAGCGAGTCTTGGCGCACAGACGAGTTAATTTCTTCTGCCGACTGAGTCGAATCAGTGGCCCTGTCACTTGAAGTCTGAGGAGGGGTTTGTCTGGCAAGCAGAAGTCGAAGGGTCGCTGCAGGGTCTGAACTTTGCATATGCATGAATTCCTCTTCAGGCAACCCCAAGCTGGCAGAAAGCTTCGAAGTCGAAGACTCCAGCAAGATTTCTGACCCTCCTACCTCAGCCTCCTTGATAGCCTCATCATCGAATTGGTATCTCTCAGGGGAGGGCGAATAACCCTTGCTCGACTCAGTAGACACAGCAGCCTCTGGTTGCTCAGTCTCACATTCGACAGATTTGCCCCTCCAACCACTAGGACCCTCAGACGCAACTGGTTGATCTGGTTGGTCTTCTTTCTCTGGGTCTGGCTCAGCAACAGCTTCAGTTCTTACAGGACTGGGAGGCTCTTCGATAAGGGGGCTTGGAATTTTTTCTGTCCCGGCTGGAACACCCTCTGCTGCATGACCTTCCACCTGATTCGAAATATAAACGAAATAAAAAACGATGCTAGAAAAGGTAATCTTATTCATAAAAGAAGTTTATGTATAAATCCGTACCTCAACCTCTGCAATAATGGGATTTGGATTAAGGTCTTCAGGAGTCTTAACCCCTCCATCATCCTCTTGGTCTTTAGGCTCTTTGTCAGCCTGATTGTCAACCTCAGTCGAAGCAGGCTGAGATTCAGAAGGAGTTACTTTTGAGTGATCTCCTGAAGACCTAGAAGACTTTTTCTTTTTCTTCTTCTCAACAGGCTCTTCTGCTGGTCGATCTGCAGAAATTTCAGGCCTGGCTTTCTTGTCTTTCTTCCTTTTCTTCTCTTTAGGCCCCTGAGCCTGAGAACTACCTAGACCCGTCTGTTCGACGGACTCGGTGGGTGTCGAGCTGGGGGGCGTTTTTCTTTTCCTGATAAGAGGAATTTCCTCCTCTTCCTGTAAAAAAAAAAAAAAAAAGAAAGAAAATAAAGAAGATAAGAAGAGACTAAGGGGGTCGACATTAGAAAAAGTGAGGTAATTGAAAAACTTTCGAATGGGCTTACTTCTTCTTCATCTATACTATAGATGACCTCAGGTTTTGATTTTTTAGAGGTTGTGGTAGCCCCAGAGTTACTCTCTCTTTTCCGACTCTGCCATAATCGAAGTAGAACGGAGTTAGAAAATGTTGGAAATTAAAACAAGGTAAATAAAATTAGTTACCTTTTCTTGTTTCTCCTTCGGGGCCTCCTGGATCTTTATGCCAGTTGATTTTTTGGACTTTTCCCCAGTTCGAGATGATTCGACACCTTTCTTTGTCACTGGTGCTTTGCCTGAACAAATGAAATCGAAAGGCATAAATAAATGAAACTAGCATATATCAATAAGTGACAAAAATGAGTTTTATACCTCGAGCAGGGAGCTTCGAACGAATGTTCTCAATGATTGGCTGAGAAAAGCCACTTTCTAGTCTGGAGATCATAGCTTTAGTATCTCCCACTGAGTGACCAGAAAAATGCTTCCCCCACCATCTCGTGAATTCTGTGGTGCAGAAGAACGAAGCACTGTATTCGAATGGGTGTAATTCGAACAGGAGCTCTTCAGATAACTTCAGAAATTTCTTGTAAAGTTTATCTGAGAGGTTAGCTCCCCTCAAAAAATGTTTGGGGTCTGAGAACATACCCTTGGGTCGAAGTTGAGAAAACCCAAACTGTCTTGACACTAGATGAGGTTGGTACCCAACCAAACCTAGGTAGTTCGATTTCACCCCAGTCCTACAGGAAAGTACGGCAGGATACAAGTAAGCTGACCATACTTCGTTTACTTCGTCTTCATTGTCTGGATCAATGGTGGGGAAATCTTCCGTAAACCAAGCTGGACCAAATTGTCTCTTATGGAAGGGGGCATGTTGTGGAAGGAAGTGTTTGAAGTCCAGGAAGATTTGCATATACGTGAGAAAAAGCCTCTGTGGGCTCTGGCCTAAGGTCCTGGGCGTCAGGCGAAGTGCCCTTTGGCCCTCAATAGAACGATTTGCAACTTCTTCAACGTAGTCTTGTGGGATGAACAGTCCCATTTCCTTTTCGAAAGTGGCATTAAGCCACAGTTGAAGAAGCCACATTGGGCCGGACACCAGGAAGGAAGAACCATCCTTCGATTTTTTCAAGTCATCGCAGGCCTCCCCAATCGAATCATAGAGAACTGCCAGCAAGAGTTTACCAAGCCCAAATGCCCTGCCTTCTCCAATCTGCTGGGCCATAGGAATAAATCTCTTTGCCACTTGCAGAGATTTCGAACAAAAGACAAAGTGCGACAGCCACAGGGTCAGGAATGCGACATGCTCTTCGAAGGATACTTCATCGTCATCATCCTTGTTCTCCGCTATGTATTTAGCAAAAGTTGCCTCTTTAAAATCAAACTTGATATCATCACTAGTGATGGTAGGGTCATAAGTATCCCCAGTAAGCCTAAGGCCTGTGAGAGCAGCTACATCGAAGAGGGTTGGAGTAAGCATCCCACAGGGAAATTGGAACGTGTTGGTTGAGCTCTCGAAGAAATGTAGAGCAGCAATGATCATTTCTGGTCGATACTCTGGACCAGTTCTTGAAAATTGGATAAGGTCGAAAATCTCGTGTCTTTTCCAAAATTCTCCGTAATCTTTTTCGACTCGATCAAGCCAAGAGATGTAATCTAGATTGCCTACGTAAGGAGCTGATCGAAATAGCTTACTTGGTTTGCTTAGAAAATTGAAGTTGTATGGATCACTTAGGAAGATCCTGGGTTCACAAGTTGTGAACGAAGGGAATACCTTGTCCATAGCCTTCGATAAACCTGGCTGGTCTGGAAGAGGCCCACCAAAAGCGTAAGTATGGCCGCCCACAGAAAATGGGATCATTACGTTCACCTCCCAGACGGCTTTCTTTGCGGCGTCCCCATGAGGTTCGGGTACCATATCTTTGCCATCATCATTTGTGATAGCGCTTGGCCATCTTCCAGCTGTGGGAACTTCTTGGTTTTCTGAAGACATTATCGAAGAAGAAGATGAACAGTTACGAAAAAGGGTTTTAAATGACAGATTGTTTGAATCAATGCCAATGATTCTGAAGAGAGAGTTTCTTTACTAGAAATTCAAACACGAACGATTGTGGAAGGAAACAACGGATTGGTTTGATTCGTAGGAAGCTGAGGAGATTAAGAAGCGAGAGTGAAAAAGCAAGAACTCTGAAAGCTTTCGTCTGGAAAAGTTCTTCAATGGCTGTTTCTGGCCTTTTATAGGGTTACTTTTAAAAAAAAAAAAAATCTGTCAAATCCAAAACCACTTCGACTTCCCAGTGTGACACGTGTCCCACTTTTACCTAGAAAGTTGGAACTCATGATGATAGTGGGAATCGAGGTGACAGTTATACAGTAAAACGTGCCATCATGACGCCGTTTCAGTAAACGTGTAGAAAAAGAAAAAAATGTCAACTTCTTATCTTCCTTCGATCACGAATCGAAGCAGACATTTTTTGGGGGCAATTTGTTAGCCCATATTTTTATGAGCTAAGAATATGCTCTAAATATGCATTAAATGCGGAAGGGAATCTTGCAAGATTCTGTCTAATCGAAGAGCAGAAAAGAATCTTGGAATTGTTCACAGGTTCAAAGGAATATTTACAAATACAAGGCTAAGGCAAAGAAGGAGGACTTCGAACCAGAAGGCAGATCGACCTAGCGTGTGATCGAATCGAAGCAGCAAAGTTCTGGACTTAGCACAATTCTGACAAACTTCACAAAACTCAGTTCGACTTCGAGAGATGCAACCGTTCTAAGGAGCAGTTAAGTGCATGCAGGGTGTACGTGGAAGGACATTTGGCAGTAGTATAGTGTTCGACCGTTAGGGCAGTTTATTTTCGAAAGTCTATATATAGTAGTTTTTTAGTCAGAAAAGAGGTCGCAATTCATTATATACAAAATCCTTGTAAACTCAAAGTACCCACGCTATCGAGAGAAACGAGTGAAATGGGATCCAAGTATGAATCTGTGAACCATCCCTTTTCTGTAAAGCATATTTTATAATTCAATGCAATTTACTCTTCATGCAAATTTATCTTTCAAGCATTCTAAATTTCATGCAAACTTTACTGCGTTTTCTTTAAATTCAGTTTTCTTCATCTGTTTCGATCGAAACAGCGCGCTTTCTTATTAAAAGTTTATTTCCCTTGTTGCTTGTAGTCCAAGTGACTTGCGCATTTAATTTCTCAAATAACAATAAATGTTATGCATGATGAACATTCTAATTTTTTAAAGAATTCAAACAAAGCACTATGCTCCTGAGATTCACTAGTTGGTCTCGCAAGCAATTAATTTAGACTAGCGGTTGTTTACCAAATTTCAGAGTAAACAGGGTCATCTAGACATCCACTCATACTGAGTTCATATCAATTAATTAAGTATTTATTTAATAATATAATTAATTAGACATCCAAATTGTCTTATTACTTGATTTGATCATTAATCAATTACCGCTCCAACAGAAATCTTTAGTGAGATCAAACTGAAGCTTACAAATTTAACATTTGCACAAATGATACATAATTGATTATAACCTC